>CM035119.1:135782156-136382156 GCA_020205555.1 Panax stipuleanatus | reverse complement strand
TATATATATATATATATATATATTTATTGTCTAATTTTTCTTTCTTCGGTTTTAATTTATTTAAGTGTATGTCACAAATTTACCCTCATTAAAACCATTTTACTTGCAGAGCATAGGGGAGGATTCCAAGGAGAAATGGTACGGTCAAGCAGAAGCTTCTCAGCTCGATCTTACTCTATTAGTAGTAGTAGTAGTAGTTTCCTTCTTAATTGGCCGCCATTATTAATTTGATAAAAATATGAGATTTAAACATCACATCAGAGTAATTATGAAGATATATAGAGATTTAAAGGTTTAGAATCATCTGCATAACTAATTAAACTTATGGCCGATACCATGCCTTCTATTTCTTTTTCTAGCTTTATTTATTTATTTCGATTACAAAATATTTGTAAACTATTGTGTTATTTTACACTAACATCAACACAATTAGTATTTA
This sequence comes from Panax stipuleanatus, assembly GCA_020205555.1. Taxonomy (NCBI): domain Eukaryota; kingdom Viridiplantae; phylum Streptophyta; class Magnoliopsida; order Apiales; family Araliaceae; genus Panax; species Panax stipuleanatus. The sequence goes on along the minus strand of CM035119.1, from coordinate 136,381,717 downwards.
TTTTTGGAATTATAACAAATGCTACTCTTTTGAAAGAACATAGAGGGCAGTATTTTTTAAAATTAATAAATTTATAGTATTATTGTAAAATAGAAAAAAAAAACTAGAATATTTGAGATTTTCTTTTTTGTTTTAGTAGCATAGGAAAGCGTGTAAAAAATAATAAACGAAATTATGAAAATACTATTAGTCCAAATTTTTTCATTTGAATGGCCAAAAAATTGCGGCCATCTATCAAACATGATTGAACTTTTCAACTACAATAATTTACAATATCTTCCTATAAAATAAAAAAAAGAAAAAGTTAAAAGGCATTTGCATATGTTAAAAGATGGGTATGCATAAATATAATGTTAAAATATATTACTTAAAAACTTTATCTGAAAATTATATGCTTTCCTAAAAAGCTACCATTTAAATTAAGATCAATGTTACGTTTAGAGTGAAAAAATAAAATAAAATACTACATATTTTTTAGCATTTTAAATTCATGTTTGATTCTTGGTCAGGGTTGAAGCTAGTGTAGGACCGGAGGGGGCTATGGCCCCCAAGGTTTGAAAATTTTATAAAATTCACTTATTCATTAATCAAGTTGTTCATGAAGTCGTTTCTGATTGCAAACTAATTTTATTATTAAATTCATTATAATTGCAGGCTTGTATAATTGAAGCATAATATTGTATGTGTTATTCCAATTGAATGATACATTTGTATCCACATAACCAACTAAAACTCTTATTTAATTTTTTTATTCTTTGTTTATTTTATGAAACTTGATATTTTAATTTTTAAAAGTTTGATGAGTGATCATAATATTGTATATGTTAATTTCAATTGCATATTCAATTTATTTTCCGGTAACCAACTAACACCCTTACTTATTTGATTGCAAATTTATGAAAATTTTATTATTAAAAAGTTCAATTAGTGGTCCAATAATATTGATTAACTCATTTTTGTAGTGTAGTTAATTGAATTTTTTATTTTTTGTTTTAGAATCATGAAAAAATCACATACTATTGATTCATTTTTCAAGAGAAAGCAATCAAATCATGTTGACACATCTCTGCTTACGCTTACCCCTGAGCCTAGACTTGGCAAACGGGCGGGCCAAACCCAAACGGGTCGGGCCAAAAACGGGCAGGTTTTGCTTGGCTAAAAAGTTGTAGCCCAAAGCCCGGCCCGTGCCGGGCGTGCCGGGCCGGCCCGCGGGTCGAGATCAATTCATGTCTATTTTTTGTTATTTTTTTGGGTTTGGCCCAAACAAGCCGGGCGGGTGACGGGCCAGGCCAAAAAACGGGCGGGCCAAAAAGGTTCGAGTCTTGCTGGGTTAAAATTCTACGGCCCAAAGCCCGGCCCACGGGCTTGGACCATTTTTGCCAGGTCTACTTGAGTCTAATGTTCAAACATATCTGCTTATCTCTGAACAAGAACAACGTTCTCTAAAATCACCAACAATTGTCGGTAAATAATGAGATATTAATTATTTGAAGCGTGATCCTGAAAAAAGTATCGAAATATGAAAATGTGGTGTGATAAAGTTCGAGGAGCTTCCATCAATTACGATTTATATCAATACATTCTTTCCGAATACCCTTTTTAGGAATATATATTATATATGTTGTTAAAAAAAATTTGTTCTTCCCGACCGAATACCCTTTTTATGAATATATATATTATATATGTTGTTAAAAAAAATTTAGTTTTCGTCCCTGTTCTTGGTGGTGGTGAGTGGAGCATGGGCACTTGAATTTGGGGTCTGAGTGGAATGTTAGGCAGCGGTTTAGTGGCGTGCCGCCCGTGTGGGTGGAGGAGTTGGTCATGGTTGTGGTCATGTCCCTCCTTCGACCAATTTAAATTCTTTAATTTATTTTTAGTTATACGTGCTGGACTTTCACACCTTCCTACCCGAATATTGGACGGCTACAACTAATTAGGGTATCTAAATTAGTGCCCTTTGTAGTAGACTATTAATTCTAGTTTACTTGAACAAAGTATTAAATGATTATAGTGTACAATACATCAATGTTTTGTTCCAATAAAATAGATCATTTTTATATAGTTACCTAATTTTGTAATTTTCATTATCACTTGAGGTAACCCTTTTAAGGGTTATATCTATTATTAAAAGTTAAGTATAATTTCTTCTCGGAAGGTCATAATTAAAAGTAAATTGTCTTTCTTAAATTATGTGTCAGTTAGACTAACTCACTTATATTTAAAGTTGAGCAAATAGTTCGAACTCGATTCGTACTCGCTCGATTAAAAGTTCGATTCGAGTTCGGCTCGAAATATAAATGATTCAAATATGAGCAAATTTTAAAGTTTGAAAAATTACTCGAATCTCCTCAAATTGTAATTTTTTATTGATCGATACTCGGATCATATTCGTTCGATAATTCCAAACTGCTCGGACTCGATTTGAGATTGTGCTCAATTCAATAACTAAACGAGCCTCAATCAAACCTTATTTTATACTCGATAATTTTTGTGAACCAACTATGAGCAACTCAATACTCAGTTCTATTGAATTCATTTACACCCTTACTTGTATGAGAAGAAAGAGAGAGAGATGCACGCTTTTATTTTTCTCACTATTTTAGGAAAAGATCGCATTGACGGAGAAACCAAATATTCCTCCATAACTTGGAAGCTATAGCGTGCAGTTTATGTTATACTAATAACTATAATAGAGGGTGGACTGACTCCATTCACAACCGCCCGTCATCATGATCTTGGAACTCCCTATTAACTTATATTTATTTTCTGGGCTACTTCCTGATATTGACAAATTAAACTTTATATATTCGTGTTGATGCTATTATTAATTAGGAGTCTTTATTTTTTTCTGAAAAACTATATGATTATTATGCTTTTCACCACAAATATGAACAATCATTGCAAATCCCTTTCACAATTGTTATAATAAATAAAATTTTAAAAATAACAAGATTTAGGTAAAGAGGGATTTATTATTTTTTTTGGAGAAATTAGAAAGGAGGGAGTTGATAAGAATTAAGAGCAACGGCTCTTAATGTAAACATTTTATAAAGAAAAAATATTATTTGTAATATAAAATGTTTTACATATATTTAAGAGAAAAATCACATTCTTTTGTCATTAAGATGAAGTAATTGAGAAACTAATGCATGAGTGATAATAAAATTTATTAAAAAAAATAAATAATTTAGTATTTAATAGTATAAGAATAATATAGCCTATTAATTAAGTCATTACTACTTTCTTGAAACGACAAGTATAAAAGAATGAAGGGAGTATTAATGAGAATGGAAGTATTATGTCTTCAAAATCATAGTATTATTATTACTCCATAATGGTAAGGAAGGAGGGACTATTAAAGAAATCAAAACTAAGTGGTGAAAGTCAAACGCTGACTGACGGTCAGTCTCAACTCCAATAAGAATATATAGCTGGAATGGAATTAATTAAGGGCACAACTATTGCCTTATAGTTGCAAAACTTGCGAAAAAGTAGTACAGCGTTATACGAAAAAAGTTTAGTAAATACCACCAACTATAATTAAGTGGAGTACTAGTTAAATACTACTCCCTCCGTCTCATAATAAATAATATTTTAGAATTGAATATAATAATTAAGAAAATAATTGTATAATTAAGAAAATAATTGTATAATATTAAATATAGTATCATTTATCTATAATATCTTTTGTGTTAATAAGGAGAGAAAGAGAGTTAAAAACATCTGGATATTGAAGTAAGAGTAATGAGGGGTAATTTTAGAAATATTGTAATTAATGCTCCTAGATTTTCTAAAATATCAAATAATTTGGGACAAATGAAATCACCTAAAACATCACTTATTATGGGACGGAGGTAGTACTAGCTAGTAGTATAATTTAGATAAATTAATACTCCCTCCGTTCCTTAAAAAGTGCAGTTTTAGCTAAAAGCGCACAAATCAATAAGTGGAATAAAATGACAAAGCTAACCCCTCTCTTCCTTTAGTGCATTAACTTCTCCATTTAGTGCATTAATTAAAACAAGGGCATATTTGAAAAAAGATGCTTTGGGTTATTAAAACTGCATTCTTTAAGAAATAATTTTTTTGGATTAAAACTACACTCTTTAAAGAACGAAAGAAGTAGTAGGCTAACGTTGTCCCGTAACGTAACATTTTCTACAAATTTTCCCTTTTGTCTCATTCTTAATTTTCTGAGGACTTATTAGAGTTTACGTGCAAACAAACATATGTTGTAGCGTGCATATATGATGCTGCGTGCCTAAAAATAAAATTGAAATGCTCAGTAATTTAGTTATTGTAAATTGCGTTTAAATATTCCCCAGAATATTGTGCATTACACTTGTTCTGTAGGAGATGATGAGTTGGTATTACTAATTAGTATAAGTAGGTAGTCACATGCATGTGATAAGCAAAAGCCATCAATCGGAGTACTTGCAAGTATATATCATGTTTAATGAGCCCGCTCGCCCGCCTGCCTGTTGTACATGCATGCATGCATGTATAAAAGAGAATCATATTTTAATTTGCACAGTTAGGCGTGAGTTTTTTTAATATAAAGTTTTGAGACTAATTAAACTCTCACAACCATTATATATATATATATATATATATATATATATATATATATATATATATATATACGGTCAGTCTCTCCAGCGAACTATAGAAAATGAACCGGTTATAGCGACAGTTTTTTCCGTCGCTATAGCATAAAAAACTGGTTTTCTATATTATAGCGACGGAAAAACCTTCGCTATAGTCGGTTCGCTTTTAGTTCGCTTCCTATAGTTCGCTGGAGAGACGGACCATATATATATATACACACGTTCCTTAAAGTTGTGTATGCCAACTATGCCTCGCCTCATGACAATTTGACCCCAATCCCCAAATCATTACCTTCAAATATTAGAGAGACTAGCTAGGGTTCATATTTTTGGCATGACTGGCTTTTCATGTTCGATGGGTCTCCACCGACCTCAGTTTTGACCCAATACGGTATTAGCAGAACCACGCATGCATGTTGTAATGGATTTTGTTATTACCGTATGTATTTGTTATGGCTTATTCTTTCTATTTGCTTGTGTCAAGTGTCAACCTTGACTAGCTTGAACGGATTAGGATCCTGATCTCCATTTTAATACATTTTCCATCATCTTCATCTCTCTCCCATCATCATCATCATTATCTCACATTCCAACACATTTTAAATCTAGACCATGAAATGAAGAAGATCCTCATTCAGCAGGAGTATGACTCCTATTACTAATTTTAAACTTATTTTTTTCGATAACTAATTTTCTTTTGTACGCTAACCATTATTTTCCAAATGAATATTTAGGGATTATTTTTTAAACAAATTATTCTTCTAATAATTTCATTAGTGGAATTTGCAAAATAATTTGTGGCAGTTACAATTTTTTGTTATAATTTGTACAATAGCATTCTTTTTTATGTTAATATATAAAACAAGAATATACTCATTTTGTCCCCAAAATGATGATTAAAGTGATAAAAAAAAAAAGTCTTCAAAAAGATGAACAAAGTAAATAAGTCAAATACAATAGACTAATTTATCTCTGACTATACATCACTTGTATCACAAATGAGTGGTTCACATTAATATTCTCTCTTTTAAATCCAAATCCAAATGATAGATTGGGAAAAAAATAATTATATTCCCTCCAAATTTTTTGACTACTTCAATGTGTGAAAATTGTCTTTTTGTTATCATTTTGGGGACATTTGAAGTAGTAGTAGTATTTCAAAATGAGAACGTTTAAGTGACAGTTGTGGGATTTGAACCTGCATTGACAAATTTACGATTAACAAATGAGTGGCTCACATTAATTATCTCTCATTCCAAACCCAAAAGGCAAGAATAGATTGTGAGCAACCTTAATTAAAAATGACAGCTGTGGGATTTGAACCCACGCCCTTTCGGACCAGAGCCTAAATCTGGCGCCTTAGACCACTCGGCCAAACTGTCTAGTGAATGCTTTTGGTTGTATGGCGTATATCAGGCTTTGATGAAAAAGAAAAAAAAAATATTTCCAGATTTATGCCTGGAATTTCTCATCCTCAGTTTCTTGTTAATTTATTTATTTACTATTATGTAGGTTCGGTGTGAATATTACTAAATATTAGTATAATAAAAGCCTTTAACAACTAATTTTAATTTTTAGGAAAAAATATGCTCCAAGTATTCATTTAGGTGGGCCTCTTCCATGACCCATCCATCAGGGCCTATCCTTCCCTAACAAACTGCAAAAGCAGGTTAAGGGTTTTACTTAAAGCCCAATTTAGGTGGGCTAACAAGTTCTGATTCCATTCCTGACTCGAAGGCGAGGCGTTTCTTTCTGGAATCTAAACCCACTACATACATAAATGCACCGTCGGGCCTACCTGCCTACCTTTCAAGCCCATCCATGAGAATATTGAATCGCTGTGAAATTTGGTAAAGAGAGTATTATGTTATGTAGTGATGGGCATTTTGCCCACCCTGCCTAGTGCATATATTAATTAAGGAATTATTGTTAATCATTGATGTGCCAATATTCTGGTTGTTCCATTAAAGTAAAGTGGAGTCTATTATTACAACAATTTTCAAAGCAGTTCAAAGTTGTTTACTGATTCATTTTAATAAAGTTTTTAATCAATATCTTATATATAAAGGCAGCAAAGGCGGTCCCAATTTAGAGTCGACTCGTAATCAATTTGAGTCAACTTCGTTCAATTTAATTCTGATTGCTTAGTTATTTACCGAGTTCCTCTTCCTCTTAATCATCCTCAGCAATCGTTCGTCTCTTCCTCTTTCTATTCTTTTTTCGTTACTGCCCTCACCCCTATTTCTTCATCTTCATCTTCCTCTTTCTCTTCTTCACTACCCTCACCCCTATTTCACTTCAATATCCCTCCCCCTTCTCCGTAAGAGAAGGTGCCACTTCCACTTCCACAGAGTTCTCTTCCACTTCCCCCTCCCCCTCTTCCACTTCTTTCACTTATATATATATATGTATATATATATATATATATATATATATATATATATGTTTATGTGGATTTATTGAGTTTATATTATGTTAAATTTTACTCTTTTGCTGCAGATCTGCCATCACTTCGTCCCTCTCTTTCCCGAACCACGTTCGATTTCGATTTTGTGGGCTGAAAATAGCTCGATCGATCCGATTTATTCGATTTCGAGAACAAAACAGGTAATTGATGATTATTTCCTTTGTTTTATTGAATTTTTTTGATGTAATTGTAGGATTTTTTCACTCTTATTTATTCGATTTCGAGAACAAATCAGGTAATTGATGATTATTTTCTTTGTTTTATTTAATTTTTTTGATGTTATAATTTTTATTTTTGAATGAAATTTAGCTTTAATTTTTGAAGAAATTTAACTTCTTTGTTGGTGAATTCTGGAATTACGTCTCTAAAGAAGTTCTGTTCTTTCAATGCTTTATTTGTTTTCTGTGATTTTATGGTAACTTTTAACTTATTTATAACTAACATAATTAGCTTTTACAAAAATTGATTAGTATTACTAACAGTTATCTGATTAGTATTGCTTTTAGAAGTATAAGAGGCAACAAAGACGATCCCAATTTAGAGTCGACTCTTAATCAATTTGAGTCAACTTCGTTCAATTTAATTATGATTGCTGAGTTATTTACCGAGTTCCTCTTCCTCTAAATCATCCTCAGCAATCGTTCGTCTCTTCCTCTTCCTATTCTTTTTTCGTTACTGCCCTCACCCCTATTTCTTCATCTTCATCTTTCTCTTCTTCACTACCCTCACCCCTATTTCACTTCCATATCCCTCCCCCTTCTCCGTAAGAGAAGGTGCCACTTCCACTTCCACAGAGTTCTCTTCCACTTCCCCCTCTCCCTCTTCCACTTCTTTCACTTATATATATATATATATATATATATATATATATATATATATGTTTATGTGGATTTATTGAGTTTATATTATGTTAAATTTTACTCTTTTGCTGCAGATCTGCCATCACTTCGTCCCTCTCTTTCCCGAACCACGTTCGATTTCGATTTTGTGGGCTGAAAATAGCTCGATTGATCCGATTTATTCGATTTCGAGAACAAAACAGGTAATTGATGATTATTTCCTTTGTTTTATTGAATTTTTTTGATGTAATTGTAGGATTTTTTCACTCTTATTTATTCGATTTCGAGAAAAAATCAGGTAATTGATGATTATTTTCTTTGTTTTATTTAATTTTTTTGATGTTATAATTTTTATTTTTGAATGAAATTTAGCTTTAATTTTTGAAGAAATTTAACTTCTTTGTTGGTGAATTCTGGAATTACGTCTCTAAAGAAGTTCTGTTCTTTCAATGCTTTATTTGTTTTCTGTGATTTTTTGGTAACTTTTAACTTATTTATAACTAACATAATTAGCTTTTACAAAAATTGATTAGTATTACTAACAGTTATCTGATTAGTATTGCTTTTAGAAGTATAAGAGGCAGCAAAGACGATCCCAATTTAGAGTCGACTCTTAATCAATTTGAGTCAACTTCGTTCAATTTAATTATGATTGCTGAGTTATTTACCGAGTTCCTCTTCCTCTAAATCATCCTCAGCAATCGTTCGTCTCTTCCTCTTCCTATTCTTTTTTCGTTACTGCCCTCACCCCTATTTCTTCATCTTCATCTTCATCTTCCTCTTTCTCTTCTACACTACCCTCACCCCTATTTCACTTCCATATCCCTCCCCCTTCTCCGTAAGAGAAGGTGCCACTTCCACTTCCACAGAGTTCTCTTCCACTTCCCCCTCTCCCTCTTCCACTTCTTTCACTTATATATATATGTGTGTGGATTTATTGAGTTTATATTATGTTAAATTTTACTCTTTTGCTGCAGATCTGCCATCACTTCGTCCCTCTCTTTCCCGAACCACGTTCGATTTCGATTTTGTGGGCTGAAAATAGCTCGATCGATCCGATTTATTCGATTTCGAGAACAAAACAGGTAATTAATGATTATTTCCTTTGTTTTATTGAATTTTTTGATGTAATTGTAGGATTTTTTCACTCTTATTTATTCGATTTCGAGAACAAATCAGGTAATTGATGATTATTTTCTTTGTTTTATTTAATTTTTTTGATGTTATAATTTTTATTTTGAATGAAATTTAGCTTTAATTTTTGAAGAAATTTAACTTCTTTGTTGGTGAATTCTGGAATTACGTCTCTAAAGAAGTTCTGTTCTTTCAATGCTTTATTTGTTTTCTGTGATTTTATGGTAACTTTTAACTTATTTATAACTAACATAATTAGCTTTTACAAAAATTGATTAGTATTACTAACAGTTATCTGATTAGTATTGCTTTTAGAAGTATAAGAGGCAGCAAAGACGATCCCAATTTAGAGTCGACTCTTAATCAATTTGAGTCAACTTCGTTCAATTTAATTATGATTGCTGAGTTATTTACCGAGTTCCTCTTCCTCTAAATCATCCTCAGCAATCGTTCGTCTCTTCCTCTTCCTATTCTTTTTTCGTTACTGCCCTCACCCCTATTTCTTCATCTTCATCTTCATCTTCCTCTTTCTCTTCTACACTACCCTCACCCCTATTTCACTTCCATATCCCTCCCCCTTCTCCGTAAGAGAAGGTGCCACTTCCACTTCCACAGAGTTCTCTTCCACTTCCCCCTCTCCCTCTTCCACTTCTTTCACTTATATATATATATGTGTGGATTTATTGAGTTTATATTATGTTAAATTTTACTCTTTTGCTGCAGATCTGCCATCACTTCGTCCCTCTCTTTCCCGAACCACGTTCGATTTCGATTTTGTGGGCTGAAAATAGCTCGATCGATCCGATTTATTCGATTTCGAGAACAAAACAGGTAATTAATGATTATTTCCTTTGTTTTATTGAATTTTTTGATGTAATTGTAGGATTTTTTCACTCTTATTTATTCGATTTCGAGAACAAATCAGGTAATTGATGATTATTTTCTTTGTTTTATTTAATTTTTTTGATGTTATAATTTTTATTTTGAATGAAATTTAGCTTTAATTTTTGAAGAAATTTAACTTCTTTGTTGGTGAATTCTGGAATTACGTCTCTAAAGAAGTTCTGTTCTTTCAATGCTTTATTTGTTTTCTGTGATTTTTTGGTAACTTTTAACTTATTTATAACTAACATAATTAGCTTTTACAAAAATTGATTAGTATTACTAACAGTTATCTGATTAGTATTGCTTTTAGAAGTATAAGAGGCAGCAAAGACGATCCCAATTTAGAGTCGACTCTTAATCAATTTGAGTCAACTTCGTTCAATTTAATTATGATTGCTGAGTTATTTACCGAGTTCCTCTTCCTCTAAATCATCCTCAGCAATCGTTCGTCTCTTCCTCTTCCTATTCTTTTTTCGTTACTGCCCTCACCCCTATTTCTTCATCTTCATCTTCATCTTCCTCTTTCTCTTCTTCACTACCCTCACCCCTATTTCACTTCCATATCCCTCCCCCTTCTCCGTAAGAGAAGGTGCCACTTCCACTTCCACAGAGTTCTCTTCCACTTCCCCCTCTCCCTCTTCCACTTCTTTCACTTATATATATATATGTGTGGATTTATTGAGTTTATATTATGTTAAATTTTACTCTTTTGCTGCAGATCTGCCATCACTTCGTCCCTCTCTTTCCCGAACCACGTTCGATTTCGATTTTGTGGGCTGAAAATAGCTCGATCGATCCGATTTATTCGATTTCGAGAACAAAACAGGTAATTGATGATTATTTCCTTTGTTTTATTGAATTTTTTTGATGTAATTGTAGGATTTTTTCACTCTTATTTATTCGATTTCGAGAACAAATCAGGTAATTGATGATTATTTTCTTTGTTTTATTTAATTTTTTTGATGTTATAATTTTTATTTTTGAATGAAATTTAGCTTTAATTTTTGAAGAAATTTAACTTCTTTGTTGGTGAATTCTGGAATTACGTCTCTAAAGAAGTTCTGTTCTTTCAATGCTTTATTTGTTTTCTGTGATTTTATGGTAACTTTTAACTTATTTATAACTAACATAATTAGCTTTTACAAAAATTGATTAGTATTACTAACAGTTATCTGATTAGTATTGCTTTTAGAAGTATAAGAGGCAGCAAAGACGATCCCAATTTAGAGTCGACTCTTAATCAATTTGAGTCAACTTCGTTCAATTTAATTATGATTGCTGAGTTATTTACCGAGTTCCTCTTCCTCTTAATCATCCTCAGCAATCGTTCGTCTCTTCCTCTTCCTATTCTTTTTTCGTTACTGCCCTCACCCCTATTTCTTCATCTTCATCTTCCTCTTTCTCTTCTTCACTACCCTCACCCCTATTTCACTTCCATATCCCTCCCCCTTCTCCGTAAGAAAAGGTGCCACTTCCACTTCCACAGAGTTCTCTTCCACTTCCCCCTCTCCCTCTTCCACTTCTTTCACTTATATATATATATATATATATGTTTATGTGGATTTATTGAGTTTATATTATGTTAAATTTTACTCTTTTGCTGCAGATCTGCCATCACTTCGTCCCTCTCTTTCCCGAACCACGTTCGATTTCGATTTTGTGGGCTGAAAATAGCTCGATCGATCCGATTTATTCGATTTCGAGAACAAAACAGGTAATTGATGATTATTTCCTTTGTTTTATTAAATTTTTTTGATGTAATTGTAGGATTTTTTCACTCTTATTTATTCGATTTCGAGAACAAATCAGGTAATTGATGATTATTTTCTTTGTTTTATTTAATTTTTTTGATGTTATAATTTTTATTTTTGAATGAAATTTAGCTTTAATTTTTGAAGAAATTTAACTTCTTTGTTGGTGAATTCTGGAATTACGTCTCTAAAGAAGTTCTGTTCTTTCAATGCTTTATTTGTTTTCTGTGATTTTATGGTAACTTTTAACTTATTTATAACTAACATAATTAGCTTTTACAAAAATTGATTAGTATTACTAACAGTTATCTGATTAGTATTGCTTTTAGAAGTATAAGAGGCAGCAAAGACGATCCCAATTTAGAGTCGACTCTTAATCAATTTGAGTCAACTTCGTTCAATTTAATTATGATTGCTGAGTTATTTACCGAGTTCCTCTTCCTCTTAATCATCCTCAGCAATCGTTCGTCTCTTCCTCTTCCTATTCTTTTTTCGTTACTGCCCTCACCCCTATTTCTTCATCTTCATCTTCCTCTTTCTCTTCTTCACTACCCTCACCCCTATTTCACTTCCATATCCCTCCCCCTTCTCCGTAAGAAAAGGTGCCACTTCCACTTCCACAGAGTTCTCTTCCACTTCCCCCTCTCCCTCTTCCACTTCTTTCACTTATATATATATATATATATATATATGTTTATGTGGATTTATTGAGTTTATATTATGTTAAATTTTACTCTTTTGCTGCAGATCTGCCATCACTTCGTCCCTCTCTTTCCCGAACCACGTTCGATTTCGATTTTGTGGGCTGAAAATAGCTCGATCGATCCGATTTCGAGAACAAAACAGGTAATTGATGATTATTTCCTTTGTTTTATTAAATTTTTTTGATGTAATTGTAGGATTTTTTCACTCTTATTTATTCAATTTCGAGAACAAATCAGGTAATTGATGATTATTTTCTTTGTTTTATTTAATTTTTTTGATGTTATAATTTTTATTTTTGAATGAAATTTAGCTTTAATTTTTGAAGAAATTTAACTTCTTTGTTGGTGAATTCTGGAATTACGTCTCTAAAGAAGTTCTGTTCTTTCAATGCTTTATTTGTTTTCTGTGATTTTATGGTAACTTTTAACTTATTTATAACTAACATAATTAGCTTTTACAAAAATTGATTAGTATTACTAACAGTTATCTGATTAGTATTGCTTTTAGAAGTATAAGACAAGAATGTCTTTGAACCTAATGGTGGCTTGATAGAGATCAGACTTAAGAGCTTTAGTGTTACAAGTGCAGATATGGAGTATAGCATTTCCAGGGAAAACCAAAGAATTTTGAGTTCAAAATTTGTATTTCTGAATTATGTTTCTTTTCAGCAGTAAAATAATTTTGTATGTTTAACAAATTTTAGTTTGAAGTAGTAATCTCATGTTTTTTTAATGCAAGAACTTCATCTAGGTTATGTTTGGTCCCCCCTTTCTCAGGAACCCAATGCTGAGTGGACATGGAAGGAATTTAGTTAGACAATGTTGAAGTTTGTGTGGATCGACCTTGAAGACTAGAACATTACTCAATATTCAGATTGCGGAAAATGTTTGAAAGTTAGACTGGTATCTACTATTAACTTGAGCCTTCTTTTCTACTCCTTTGCTTCCTAATAATTTTGAAGTCTATAACCAAAAGATTGAAATTTCCAGTGTAAGTCACTCACTCCGTTCTAGATTTAAAAATCTTTTTAATCGACTCTAAAAAGTCAAAAGTAATCATTTACTTTGGAATAGAGTATTTTTAAAAATAAATAGTATAATTATTTTTTTGATAGTCATTTGTTTTAGGAGTCGACTTAATCCATCCATCCACGGCTGTAACTGTGGTTGATAAAAATTGACCTTACTTTTCTCCATAATGTGATACTGCATAGCTCTGTTCTTTGAGAGTAGTACTCTGTTTGGACCTTTTGGTACTTTTGTCCTTCACAAAAATGCCTAATGTGTCATGAAAAGACTGATATCTTGGTTTTCTTTAGGTAGGGTTTTACTGTTTCTTTGAAAGCCTAATATTAAATCTTTAAACCTCAGTTAATATTCTGATAAAAATACAATGTATAACGCATTAAAGGAGGAAGCAATATTATAACAAAATCAACATGTTTACAAATGTAAGTGATATGTCATGCAAAAAACAAATCACTTACATTAGTTTATATGATTATCTTCACAATCAGAAATGATCAGGATATGGTTTATTGTTGAAGTTACTCGAAATCGTTGTCATTCAGCCTTCACTTTGATTTCCTTATAATGTCATGTGTTAATTGTTGCAAGTTTGGTCTGCTTTGTTAGGAGAGATCTCAACTGATAGCCCCTCCATCCCAAATTGAGAATTTCAGTTTACATAAACATGACCAATTGTTTTTTGATGTTTAACGTGGACTCTTCATTTGTTCATTTTCTTTACAACTCTTGATATGTTGAATAAAGACTCAAAGTATGAGGTATATATGAATGATATGGCAAAGGTTTTGTAATGAATTCGTGTTATAAATACAACTAGAAGGCTGACATTGAGTTTAGAGGAATGAGAATATTACCATTTACGGTTTTCAGATAGCTAGCTTCTTGAAATTTTTATTTCTTTATAGTTCTTAAGAGGCAGTTTAATATATTAAGTTATTTTTTTTTGAAGGAATTTCTTAACATGTGCCCTTAGGGCACATGTTAAGCACACAGTTCAAGGGAATATTCCTTTGAATTGTGTGCATATTCCCTTGAACTTAGTACAAATGCAGAAATTAAGAGAATATGCACACAGTTCAAGAGAATATTCTCTTGAATTGTGTGCTTAGCATGTGCCCTTAGGGCACATGTTAAGAGGACCCTTTTTTGAAAAAGGTAATGTAAGACCCCAACTTTTATGAATAAATTGAATTTCCTCTACATATTATTTTTTTGAAATAGTAAGGAGTTGATTTGATGAATGTGGTAACTAATGGGGTGATTTGTGCAAGTTTTACAAAATAAGCAAGTGGTAATAAAATATTCATTATGTCGGGGAATATTCGTTTAGTCGGAAAATATTCCTTCTGTCGGGGAATATTCGTACGACGGCGCAATCTTTTGTGGGCCCCATAACGAAAAATTATCGGATGAAGAAAACGACAAGAATAAATTTTTCTAAAAATAACGGCGTGGTTGTTACCGTTAAAACTGTTGAAATACCCGGTGGTTAAAATACAGTAATACGCGGTGTTGCACAGTAGCACACGGTATTACACAGTAATTCTAATTATTGATTCTTACGTAAGAAATCACTACTCAATAATTGTTACAGTAATTACTGTTCAATATTTTATATTATTGATTCAATACTTGCAACATTGATAATTGCATAATATTTTATTGATTCAATAATTGTCATTGCACAATATTTCAAATTATCAAATCAATAAGTCATATTATTTGAATAATATTATTAGATAGTATTATTGGCAATGTCTAAGAAAGTTATGTCTAGGAGGGGTTATTTAATTGCGCGCCAATAAGGAGAAATCCTTATCGGAAGGCCCCCGCTTTTCTGTGAACGACCTGGTTGTCAATATTGTAGTTCTGTAATATTATTTGTGAATAATTAATTATTGATTTATATGATAAAGAAAATAATTATTTTTGTGGATATAAAAGAAGGAATTAGTGCTGAGGTGTTTTTATCAGTATTGGTTGTTAATATTGTGAATTATAATATTAATGATGAAAAAATATTATTAAAAATGTGTTTTGTGAAGCCAAGTGAATTGAGATAAATAGAAGGGTTTTTATTGAAGCCAAGTTATCTTAGTTTTGTTTTATATATATATATATATTAATAAGTTTGAAAATAGAATGGGGTAGGGTAGGGTAGGGTGGGGTGGGGTGGGGTGGGGTGGGGTGGGGTGGGGTGGGGTGGGGGTGGGTGGGGGTGGGGGAAGAAACGTGTGTGGGAGGGAGTAGTATTGTTATATATATATATATTATAATTTGTTATGAATATACATAAGAATGTTATTTCTATTTATGTATAATTTGATTATGATATAAATGAATGAATATGCAAGTATGCTTGCATTGATAAAAGATGTAAAGTCCTTTGATAGATAATAGGAATATATGTGCAAGGACTTAGACTGAAATGATCAAATATGTTAGGTTGATCCTACATAAGTAAAACAGCTTTGTAAAATCCTTAAAAAGAAATGATGTACAAGGACTATAAAGATAGAAAGATCAAACTTGTTAGGTTGATCTTGTAATGTAATAGATAGGCATGTCTAATCGTCGAAGCACTGTATCAGAATCGTAGTCTGCCAGGAGAGACAAAGGAGACTCGAGAGCTATCAAGGCGGAATCGTAGTATGCAGGATAGTAGATCTCGGAGTTCGTAGTCTGCCAGGAGAAACGAGGAAGGATCGTAGTGTGTCGAGAAGTATTTCCTAGAAGTCGTAGTCTGCTGAGGAAGTCATGGTCAGAATCGGAGAGACAACCTGTCTATTAGCCGACCGAGAAACTGCCAGAGCTAAGTCAAGAATCATAGATCACACTTAAAGTAGTGGAGTCTAATGATCATCAGAGGCAGAGATCGTAGTCGGGTAAGATCAGACGAAGACAACAAGCATGAAGGTAGAATCGTAGAATGTCAAGGTCTGATCTCGAAATTGTAGTGTCTGCAGCAACAAAGCTAAATCGTAGTCTGCAGAACTAAAGCTTCCACAAAGGTTGCTCTACAACGCTATGGGAAGAATCGTAGTGTCAAAACGATTCTCATCAAATGAGCACTCCCAATATATTCAAAGCATGAAGCCTCTGGTCTGAGCTACAAAGATACATCCTATATGAAGAGTACTAGAAAGCACTCACCGAATGGAATGCAAGCTAACAAAAGATCTAAGCATCAACTATATCAACATGCAGACTGAGTTGTGAAGCCATTCAAGATGAAGTCTTCCACAAGCCAATCAGAAGAAGGCTTCATAGTAAGTGACTGACTAGAGAAAGTCAGCAAGTGCAGTAGCTGTCAAGAGAACAGAAAACAATGATCTTGAGAATCACTCAAGATCGTAGTGTTTGCCAAAGTGAAAGAGGAACTGATACAACCTACAAAGATACCGACTAGCTTGTGATGAACAAGATAGAAATGATTAAGCATGGGTCAGACTATTGAAGATAGGTGTGTTAGAGTTTATGCCCAAGAGGCTAATTCTTTGATGTAATTGCTTTAACATTTTTGATATTATATTTGATTGAATAAATAAATTATTTTATTATGATTTTATTTAATGCGTTATATAAATGTTAACATAATAAAAATTCTTAGAATAGTGATACAAATTATATGGCTTCAAGTATGTGACTTGAACATGAGATCATATAATTACAATTAGTATCATTACTCTTAAATGTCCCTAGTCGAGTGTCATTGTTAATGAGACAACAATGATACATTGAGACTAGTATGTGGATTGACTGATGGCCAAATCTCATTGGTCATAAATATATGAGATATTGAGTCAATGCATAGGTACATGTTAGAGAACAATGTACTGGACAGACCCACCATGAGAATTCTACGTGGAGCATAATGCAAAGTGTCATAATCAATTCTCATAGTGACAATGATGTAATGATCCTCCAACCTGAAATCACTATATTATTACACGAGAATTTATGTACTTTGATATCATCAAAGGCCACCTTTAATAGGGTGGACGATAAAAGTGATTATTGGGTACATTATTAATCGTGTGAGGAATATGAGTGATCTAGATAGAATTTAACCCTCCTATATATTAGGGGTGATATCCATAGGCCTTTTGATTGAGTAGGACTATGAAATACATGGCCATGCTCAAATTGTGATTTGTTTCATATAGTCTACTCATCATCAAGAAAACTCAGATTAAATTATGAAGAGGATGACACATTTCATGCCTTGAGTTTAATCCAGGATGTTAAGGTTAAAAGGATTAAATTACATTGAAACATTGGTCACGAAAAAGTTGTATCGAATCACCGATCTTATCATTATTTGGGTAGCAGTGATGCATTATTAGATGCCGCTCACTGTTTATAATTTTATAATATGATTTTAAAATTATTGCCAACATAATAATAACCTATAGGGTCACACACTTAGAACGTAATTAAAAGAAAATTAATTTAAATTGTATGAATTTAAATATATCAATATGATTGATAGTATTTAAATTACAAATTTAAATTAATAGGATAATTTGTATATATATATATGTATATTAATTAAGTAGGACTTAATTAAGATATAATATATATATATATATAAATTCGGATTTTATTTTTTTAATTGGATTAGGTTTTGGTTAATTCCTTTAACTGATATATATATGATATATCAGCCGTTTAGGGAATTATCGATATCAAAACCCTAGCCGCTCTTAGAGAGAGACTAGAGAGAAAAATTTCAAAAGTCCAGATCCTTGGCGGCTAGTACCGCAACTTTCCTTGCTACAGATCGTGTGACGATTCGCGGAACGTTCGTGTAGATACCGTAGAGGCGCAGTTCCGTTGGATTGCGTTGAGGATTCGAAGCAGTTCCAGAATTTCCATCGTCTCCGTTCAAGCTTGAATAATCGGTAAAACAAATCTTAACCTCTGAATTAATATATTTTTCGCATGGATCCTGTTTTAGGGTTTCGAAATTTTTTTAATTTTCGCTGCATTTATGTGCCGAAAACCCTACAAGGTGAACGGGAGATCACCAGGAGAAAGGAGCTGGGTATGCCACAAATCTGAAGTGTCTTGCTATTCAGAAATGGTCAGAACGACAAGTCAAGATATCAGTTCCTGAGATCAGTCAAGGCAAACAAAAGTATTGAAGCACTGCACAAGAAAAGAAAGAAGTGTTTCACATTGAAGATCCAAGAACACTCTTCAGAATTGTAGTATTGTCTCTGCCAGTCAAAGAGCAAAAGTCAACAAAGACACACTACGATAAAGGTCCAAGAACATATGCATCAGAATCGTGGAGTTCGGGTATCTGAGTGTTGAAGCACTGGCAATGAATCAATGTGAATACTGACATCCGAACGTTGCTAATTGAGAGCATCGATGCAAAAGGACAACTCATAAGGATTCGAATCAAAGAATCAGAAAGGAGAAATAAGGAAGACTACCAGCCTGACACGGAATAGTGACATCTCTGAGGCGGTAGGTGAGAAAGCAGACTGTTGTGTCAATTAAGTCAAAAAGAACCTGTCATGTCACATCAGCAGTCTGCATCAAATAATTTGAGATCTGCGAAGCAATTCAAATAGCTTCCAACAGCAACTTTCCAACGGCAAGATTATGGAAGGGTATTTAAAGGACAAGCTTCAAAGATAAGAGTTGTTGATATGTTGTAGATTCGTCGAGTTGTTGAAATGCTACATTGTTGACTCTACGAGTTTCACCAGAGCTGAAGAGAACAAGTCTCAGTGGCAGTGAGATTACGAAGGTGGAAGTGAAGCAGACTTGGAGAAGGACTGAACAGACTAAAGCTTCACTCAACAAGGATGAGAATGCCACTGAAGATGGCAGCCAAGCTGAGAGCCAAGAAGGCCAATAAGATAGCATTCAAGAAGGTGGCTGAGTATAAAGAAGATCAGAAGAGCCACTCTACGGATCACCATGAAGAATCAGAAGCTGAACAAGAGAAGATGCAGAACCATGTTTGCATATCATTCAAGAAGGGTGCAAGGGCTGCTAAGGGTCAGAAGAAAGTGACCCACAATGAAAAGCCTTAGCAGTCCTATGTGGTGATGGTGCACAGCTGACAACAAGTGAAGATGAGCTGAACAGACTGAAGATCAACTGCACCAGAAAAGAGGTCCAGACTCGAAGCAGAATGCTAAGGACCGAGCCTAGCTGCTAAGTACAAAGATGATCAAGCTTCAAGACATCTTAGTAGCAAAGCACAAACAACAACAACAACTACAACTACAAGTAGCCAGGGCCAAAGGGTCCTTGTCCAAAGGGACTAAATGAGTTCTAAGCCGGAGAGCTTGAAGAGTTCTTAGTGAACTAGAGTTCCAAGCCAAAGGGCTTGAAGAGTTCTTAGTGAACTAAAGGAGTTCCAAGCCAAAAGGCTTGAAGAGTTCAAAAGTGAACTGAAATTTCAGGGCTGCTGGCCTTGAAGGGATCTTAGTGATTCAGGGTGCTGCCCATTCCTTAGTAAATTTCCTGCGAGAGTGCAGAAGAGTGGATTAGGAGTCGAGTTGGCTTTGAATCACTTAAAATTCTTTTGTGTCTTTTACATTCTGTCATTTACTTTATGTCTTTACATTATGTACTTAACTGTTATAACTTCTATGTATGTACTAACTACTTACAACTAAACTAACTCCAAGAACAATGTATTAATATTTATAAATTTATCAATGAATGAAAGATTTAACTTATTCCGCTGTGCTTGAAATGATTCTTATGTTTGTCATATGCTAACTTCTTAGTTATACAAATTAAAATAGAAAAGAGTTTTTAAATTCAAAAGATCTATTCAACCCCCTCTTCTAGATCTATTGTGTGTCTACTGGGAAATAACATAATTACCTACCTTATACGGTAGGTAATATATATATATATAATATTTAAAGTTTTTGATTTATTAGAATATTTTATTGCACAATAATGAATAGTAAAATTAAATTTTTTTGCCGGTGCGCGTCGTGAACTTCGTTCGAATTTTTTCTGTGCAGTCCGTGAATTTTATTCAAATAGTACCCTTCCATTCTCCTATAAATAGGATGCTTAATTTTAAAAATAAAAATCACACCAGAATCAGAGAATTCTTCTTCTATAATATTGAGCGTATTTTTTTAAAGTTTAAGGAAACTTTGAGTGTAGAAAACAGTCCATGTTTTCTTCAAGAATATTTCCGCCCTACCAGTCAGAAATACTCTTCTTTTAAGGTAAAGGGTATTATTTATGTCATATTCGCTTATGATATTATTTTTCGTATTCGTAAGGAATTTTATTTTCGTTCAATATTCGTAAGGAATATTATTTTCGTTCAATATTCATAAGAAATATTATCTTCGTTCAATATTTGTAGGAATATTATTTTCGTTTAACAGTTGTAAGGGATGTTATTTTCTTTCGTAAATGATGTTATTCTTTTCAATATCATTATACCAAAATATTGGCATGAATTTTATTATGAAATTCTTACTTTGTCGTCGGGGTTACTATTCACGTATACGGCACTATTCACGAAAAAATTAAATTTTCTTCTATTTGTCCAAGTTGGCTATTATGGGTCCTATCTTTGATTGGATCCAAGTTTTGATCTTTATTTTTGAATTTTACTCTACAAATGATTATTATGGAGTATTTTTGAACTTGGATAAACTAATTTACGAATCCTTAATCTTTGTTATTTATCTCACTGGATTCATTCTTTAAAATATTTTTCATCATCCTCAGTTCTAAATGGTGATACAAATGAATATCTTTGGACTGTAGTGCAAAGATAGATGATTACTTGATTAATATCTTTGGCCTGTAGTGCAAAGATGAACGATTATCTGATGAATATCTTTGGCCCGTAGTGCAAAGATGGACAGGTGTTGATATGAACATGACCAACTGGTGATACAAATGAATATCTTTAGCCTGTAGTGCAAAGATAAATATTTGATTCAAGATATATATTGATTGATGTTACAGGGATAAAATATTGATTATGGACTTTCAAATCATAAAAGATAGTAGACATTATTTCCTACTTAACTCTTCTGATGCATTGTTATTTCCGCTGCAGTTGTTGATCTAAAACTTGTTGTCCATAATATTTTATCTGATTGGTTGAAGACTAACGATAAATTATTCTTTATTATTTTTGTCATAATATTCTTTACTGGGCTAGTTGAGCTCATCCTTTTCATCTATTGTCCTCTTCAGGGAATGAAAATGTTGTGGGAACTAGTCGGGGGACAGTGTGATGGTCAGAGTTAGATCTGTAGAAGTCCTCACTATTCTGTAAAATAGTGAGATAATAATTGTAATGAATAAGGGATGAATTTGAATGTTTATATTTCGTATTATATACGATTTGTATTGAAACTCATAGTTGTATGGTCGTATTTCTCACGACCTTTTGTTATAAAAGATTTGTATTTAGAATTTTGTATCATGTATTTGGCGACTCAGAATGGGTTGGTATTGAACCTATTTTGGGGGCGTCACAGGTAAGATTTTAGTGGCTTGAAATTGTGCTTACAACTGCTGCTCATTTCATAGGCAAGAATAATTTTAACCTCTAACAGTCGCACAAAATTGAGTTTCTCATCTTTGTTTGTACACAAATAAGATGTCTTATGTTCAGTGCACTTGATGAGAGAGGGTGCTACCTTGATCCTGCGTAATGCAAAAAAGGCATGCAGTCGACTGTGTGGAAATACTTTTAGCCTTTAAAAGAAACATCTCGCCATGTACTGTTTGAAAGAGAATGTGTGAGGCATAAATTAGGAATATTTATGATTAGCACCAAATAATTTCTGGCAGTGTGCTTGACATTTAGCCACATTATTTGCGCATAAAAGTACCATACTATTTTATTCTAATTCATATCAGGACCCATATAGTTTCCTCTGTAATCTTTTAGAAGAACTTGACTTCCAAAGGAACCATTTTAAACCATCAAATTTACGAGATTGTTGGGAAATGACACTTTCAATTGGTCAGCGGCTCATCTCAAATGCTTGCGCAGTTAGCTTCTCCTTTTGTGTGACCTATTTTCTTGCACGTCATCCATTTTACAAGTTCCAGCAATTTGTATGCTTTTTAGTACAAAGCAATTTGTATGATGTATGTTATTGGAGTATATTTTTAACCAATTTACTCTAAATTGATTGTATGCACATATGGAACTAAAACTGAAGGAAAAGAAAGCTGCCGTTGTTTCATTACAGAAAAACTTGGAGTCCGAATTGCTATTTGTGAATTTATAGCAGCGCCAATGAGAGACCGGTGTTGAATTTCTACGAATTAACAGTAGCAAGCCCTCATTTTTCCTTTGCTTTTCTTTGATTGTTGTTCATACCCACTTGACTTTGAATTTTGGTTTTTGATTGAAACAGTAAAGCTACATCTATTTGATGGGTATTTTTAATTGAATATGATATAATTTTAAAGTTTTTTTCTTTATTATTTTACAAGGAGAAGATTGATGGAAAATTAGTTCTCGGGTATTTTCTATTACTTCAATCCATAACAGAGTTCAATTAGGCCCAACTTCTGGGCAATTACATTTGACTTCGAAGTTCGTCACCTGTATGTCAAAATTTAGCAATTTTTTCTATTTTGTATTACGAGGATGCTCTTATACTTTAATGAATGTTTTTTTTGTTAGATATATTCAGGTTTATTTTAGTCAATCTATTATTCAAACTATCAATGCACGGGCTATCACTAGTTAATATAAAACCCTTAAATAGTTTGACACAAATATATATATATATATATATATATATATATATATATATATATAAATGTATTAATTTTACTATTATAAATTTCAATGACATAAAATTTAGAAAAAATCATATAAAATACGATAACATTGTAATATGTTTACTGAATAATATAAGTAAAAGTAACTAAATTTCAATGATTCTTTTACATTTGAGATAATTAAATTCCAAATATAGAAAAATGTAAGAAAATGTGTATATATTTAATAATTATATATGTATGATCATTTTAGTGACTATTCCAAGTGCTGCTAGGAAGCCGAGGTTAATCCTGTGGGACGGATATTAGTGGTTCGAGTTGCTTATATATCTTCAGCTCTTTTTTTTTTTGGAGAAAAAGCAAAAGTTTTAGAATTTATTCATTATTGATCAATAATATATAGGGTCCAACAAAGGAATTAATAATACAAGTAGCAACTTCATCATGCCAATAATAATTTTTTTTTTATAAATTTAGCAATATATATATATATATATATATATATATATATATATGAAAGTATTGAATGGACTAATTTTATATAACGCAATTTTTTAATTAAAATATCAGATAAAACATTATTTAAAGTTATTTTATCCATGATGAGGGATTAATAGTCCTTTAAATAATCATATGAATTATTTTTTTGTCATTTCTAAAATTATTTATGATGAACTATATAATCTCATGATAAATATAGGATTAATATATAGTCTCCTTATTTTAAACTATCAAATAACTTTACGGGACTAATAGCCTATCTTCAAAAAATTAAATAATTTAAAATAATATTAAATTAAGACAAATTTAAATATATTTTTTATAAACAAACAAGTCCTTTATATATCAAACAAAACTGTCAGGGACCAGCTTGTTTTAGACTTGCATGTTCGCCTATTATTTGTTCTCTACAGTCTAAATTTAGCGCACAAAAAAAACAAAGACTTGTTGACTTTGACGTTGACGTTGTTTACTTGGACACATTCAAACTTTAGAAGAGTCTGGACTCTGGGGGTGTACGTAGGCTGGAAAGGGTTGTACATTTGCAAATCAATAAGTCTTGGCAGACATGAAAAGTAAACATAAAAATTAAATATTTTTATTTTTATTTTTTTTGGTTTTTGTTGTGACTCCTAAAAAATGTATAGTATTTATTTTAATTAGAATTTTTATAAAAAAAAATATTTTAGGTATAATTTGAATACATATACAAGAACAGTGTTATACAGTCTGTATAACACTGTTCTTATATATGTATCTAAATTATACCTAAAATATTTTTTTTTAATAAAAAATTCAGTTAAAATAAATACTATATATTTTTTAGGAGTCGCAACAAAAACAAAAAATAAATAAATTAAAAATGTCCAATTTCTATGTCTCCATGGAAGAAGTCTTTGCAAATAGGCACAAAACGCATTACACATTTACACATCGATCAGTTAAGCATATATGCACCTAAGGTTAATAATTATATATATATATATATATATATATATATATATATATATATATATATATATATATATATATATATATATATATATATGCACATGTGAAATGCAATGTTTTCATTAAACCGAAGGAGCATGCACATATGATTGAGATGTATTGGTAGCATGGGCGGAACCAATGAACTTGGAATATGAAGACTATGAATATTAGAATGGGTATAGTTTAAGAAATTTTATTAATTTAGGATGAATATTATAGATGTGTTTATGGCCTATGAATATTAAGATGAGTATAATTTACTATATTCTTTCTATTAATATTTATCTTTATTAATTGTTATTTAAAATTTTATACTTAGAAATTATAAAGAAATGATTGTTTAAATATTTACTTAAAACAATCGTTTAACAATAAGAATTGAAAGTAAAAAATAGAAGTAACAATTAATATTATGTCAATGAACTACTTGCCAATTTTTCTTTCTCCTTTTCAAACGGATGGGAGCTTTCTCATATTCTTCCACCTATAATAAATTAACAATAACTATAAGATAAAATAATGTTAAATAAATTTGATGATTAATTAATTAATATTGCACTCATTTGTTTTACTGACGTAATTATACATTGATATTAATTTTTTGTAAATGAGAATAACTTAATTCTATTTCTTGCTTTGAGTTGCTCCTCTTAGTTGTTTTCAATGAAGATATATAACCAGAACTACAATATAAGGTTTTGAATATATAATATTATAATTTATACTTTATCTATAAAAGTAGCTAATCAGTTGACTAAACTTCAAAATCTGATTAATAGTCCCATAATTCGGGAGAAATTAAATATATATATATATATATATATATATATGTATATATATATGTATTTAAAGTCATTAGACTCACAACTAAAAGGTTGACAAGAGTTGAAATATGATGTTATAAAATATTATAATTAGATAAAATAAATTTAAAAAAAGCATTCTAAACATCAATAAATAATTTTTTTTGCTGATGTATTTTGACCCCTCTACAAATATTCTGATTCCGCCACTTATTAGTAGATGGTCGAGCTCTAGATGTGGATTAATATTGACTTAGTTACGATGGATGATTAGACGCTATTGATATGGCAATTAGAAACGACAGTTTGTTCTTGAGCATTTCCAAGGTGAAAATTAAAATGAACATCTATCAATTTAATTTAGCCATAGAATATATATATATATAATAGTTATCGGAGAAGATCAGGTGCATACTCCTTTATTTAATATACTCTTTCCACCACTTTTAGCGACGGACCGAACGACAGTTCGGTCCGTCGCGTATATCAGAGAATCGTCGTCTTAACTTTTAATGACACACCGAACCGTCGTCATAATAAATAAACCGTTTATCTGTTTTATAGCGACGGACCAAACCGTTATTCGGTCCGTCGCTAAAGGTGGTGAACAATATATGTAAAATAAATGGCTATGCACCAGAAAATAAAATGTAATAGTCATATAGTCATATAGATTCATAGGGTTAATAATCTCTAGACCTGGCAAACGGTCGAGAGCGGGCTGGGCCATTTTTGGATCTGGGCTGAAATTATGAGGCACGTGACTCGGGTTTACGGGCTTTTTCCTTCAAAAAAATTTCCCAACAAGAGATGAAAAATAATTTTAAATCAATAAGTTACTAATAATACTAATTTATAGTGATATAAGTTTATGTACCAATTGCATCCTATTCATAAGAGCATTCACAGCAGTTTTTTTAATAGACTCTCTATCTAAAATACCCGGAAAAAAAAATAACATTTGAATATATATTTTAAACATATTAATTGGATTTTGTCATTTATTTGGGTCAAACTAATCAATTCATGTATGTGGGCTTTTCTTATGTTTGGATAAACTATTGTATTTAATTTATGTGGACTATAATAAATAAGAAATTTTATTAATTTGGGCCTTTAAACTCATTGGGTCTAATTTATATTTGTGTGATTAAAATCCTAATATAATTAAGAGAATTAATAAGATCCAGTAATAAACATATAATTAAACCTAATTTTACTTTAATCATATCAACTGAGAAAAAGAAAAAGAAACACAGCCGCAACTAAACAAAAGAGAGGAGGCTATACCGTGATCACCATTGAAGTAGACTAAATTCGGTTAATTCGAGTAAGGAACTTTTGCTATGTATTTAATTAATAAGTAAGAAACTTTTGCTATATTCAATTTTTCAAAAGTTGCTGGAACTTTTAGTTTCTTGTGTTAGATATATATACATATATATATATATATATACTATATATATATTTCATATAAATAAGCCTGCTACTGTTACTATATATATATATATATATATATATATATAAATATCATTAAAACATTATTATAATGCATTATAAAGAATATGAATGGTTTGTTATTTTTAAAATTTTAGAAGAATGTGAAGAAACATAATTTAATAATAATATTGTTAATAATAATTATAAATTGAGTTTATTAATGGGTTAAGGATGGAAAAATATTTTTATAAGTATACTTATATTTATTATTATTTTGTTTAATCAGTTCAAACGGAAGGAGTTTAACGAATTATAGTTGGAATATATTTTGGGGTATTACATTGCTTAATCCAGGTACGGATTCCGTACTCCTTCAGCGATAATCCTTTTTAATTTTATTTTGTTCGTTTTGCTTTTCGCAGAGAAGTTGGTTGTTGTTTCACATAATTGCTCATTCTCCAATTCATGTGATATTTTCTTCTTAACATTGATATTTAGAACTCATATTTGTACTCTTCGATCTAGTGTATCATACTTAATATTTATTCGGTCTTTGTAGAAAAGTACATGTTAATATATTTTGGAGACTTGTATTGTTGATTCATTTTGATTTGACATGTACTTAGTAGAACCCCTTTGTGTTAATATTATGTCGCATGTGTTGTGACATAGTATCATTGTTAGAATATACTGTAGGGTATACCTGAGCTATAACCACCTGTGGGGGTACCACAGGCATGTCGGTTTGGCACGAGAGGCATGACACCTTCCGTGGCGGTGTGATCAGTCCACGGCGTCTCCTTTTTGTGCTCCGGTGGGAGTTGGCCATTTGGTGTTTTGTTGTGGGAGGCGTATGGGTCGACCCTAGTTTTCTATTCTGTTCTGTTCTGCGGAGTGGCGATGTTTGTGCCAAACACGCCTTCCGATTTTACATAGATTTGAATTCGCGGTCCAATGTGTGTGATTTGCCTGTGTGGCATTATTTGACCTTGCCTGTGTGGCAAGGTATATTTTTGTTTTATTTTGAGCTCGGTATGAAATAACACTCAGCCATTTGATTCAGCCTATTATTTCATTGTGTTAGTTTTGTTCGTTTCAGTTTAGTTTAGTTCATTTGTTGAGTTAGTTATTTCGTTTCATTATTCTTGTATTCTATATCCGTACTGGGCGTTTGGCCCATGCTGTATTTTTCTTCCGACAGGTAATCAGGGGGATCAAGGGCAAGTGTGATGAGAGCTCTATTCGATCCAATGGTCTAGGAATATTCTGTTTAGGCTGGACATATTAATTTCTTTGGAGTTGTAATAATTATTTCAGATTATGGTTTGGGCCAGTTTGGCATTTATTCTGGTTTGACCTTGTTGATATTTATTAGTTTTAAACACTATTCTTTTGTGGTTTAGAGCTTTAGTATTATTTTCTGTAGTTCTGTTGTGTTTTGAGTAAACTCCTTTTCTATTTCGGGAAGGGGGTGTTACAGAGTTGGTATCAGAGCTTAGGTTTTTTCTTGTAGAAAACCTATTTAGGTTTGACCTGTGAGTTATGGGTAGAATTATGGGTTAGGTTTTGATCAGTTTAATTTTCTGTTCAGCTATATTCAAATCTGTCTCTAATCTATTTTGTTGATATTCGTTGATCTCTTTCTTAGATGGCTCGTAGATCCGCTAGAGTTGCTGGGAGGCGAGGTAACAATAGGGGAAGAGGTGATGGTCAGCCCGATGAGCAACCTAATAACCGGATTAATGCTCAATTGGCTAACTTGGTGAATCAGGCGGTTAATCAGGCTTTACCGCAGTTGGTGGCACAGGTGGTACAGGCAATGCAGCAGCCACCCGAAATTCCTGAGCAGGGGAACTCGGGGAATAATGGTCCGCAAGCAAACGAAGAGGAAGGAAATGCGGATGGTCTTGATCAACAGGTGGTTCCAATGTACGTATGGTTGGAGAGGTTTCAGAAGCAGAAGCCACAGTCTTTCAGTTCAGCTCCAACTCCAATTGATGCGGAGAATTGGATTGCACACCTAGAGAAGATTTTTGATGTGTTGGGCTGCTCAGATAATCAGAGAGTGTTGCTTGCAGCTTATAAGCTGGAGGGGATGCACAGAGGTAGTGGAAAGCGCTGAAAACAACCAAGGGTGATAGGTACGTGGAAACACTTCGATGGGCAGAGTTTTGTGAGGTCTTTTATCAGCAGTACTTTCCAGCTGCTGATAAAGAGGCCTATGCTAGAGAGTATCTGTCTATTCGGCAGAAAGATGATGAGTCCATCACAGATTTTATGACGAGGTTCACTAGGTTAGCAGATTTTGCGGAAACCTCTGCAGGGACCGCATCGGAACAGGCGGAGAAGTTCAAGTGGCGGATTCATTATAGGTATCGACAACATCTCATTAATACCAAGTTTGTAGATGTGTCAGCTGTGGCTAATGCGGCCAAGAACATTGAGATGGAGCGACAGGGCTTTCAATCTTCTAAACCGGAAGGGAATCGAAAGAGGGACCGAGATAACCAGCAGGCAAGCTTCGGGTCAGCATGGGAGAAATCAAGGTGGTCAGTGGAACAGAAATCGTGGTGTCCAATAGGGGCAGTGGCGTGGCCAGAATCAGAACAGGGGTAATCAGCAGATGCCTCAACAGGGGCAGAATCGTCAGCTTCAGCTACCTTGGTATGGACAGAATCCGCAGCAAGGGCAGAATCGTCAGCTTCAGCTACCTTGGTATGGACAGAATCCTCAGCAAGGGCAGAATCGTCAGCAGGGGCAGAATCAGGGTCGTTATCCGGGACCAGCTAGTGGGGGTAACCCAAATATTATTCCGATAGTTCATTGTGCCATGTGTGGGGCTAATCATCCGGGGAGACAGTGTCATAGAGTTACTGGTGCATGTTTCTTGTGTGGACAGATGGGTCACATGGCTAGAGATTGTACCGGGCCACGTGGTAATGGTGGAGGCGGTGATCATGGTGGCAATGGTGGTCAGCGTCAAGGTGGTCGAGTGTTTGCCTTGACACATATTAAGGCAGCAGGTGCGCCAAGTACTGTTTCTGGCACTCTTTTAGTTGGTAGTCGTGAGGCTTCTATTTTATTTGATACTGGTTCTACTCATTCTGTTGTGGTTCAGTCTTTTGTTTGGCACCTGGGTGTGCCATCTCCGTCTTTAGATTCTGTTATGTCTATTGCTACCCCGATGGGGACTTCTGTTATTATTTTTGATTTATATCGAGGGTGTCCGATCAATTTTGGGGATAAGATTCGTAGTGCTAATCTTCTTCCAATGTGTATGCACGATTTTGATATTATTCTTGGGATGGACTGGTTGGATAAGCACCAGGCTACTATTGACTGCCAGGCGAAGAAGGTTATATTTAGAGATATGAAGTCTCCGAAATTCGTAATTCAGGGTTCACAGTCGAGTAGAGTGGTGAAATTGATTTCAGCCTTGAAGGCTGGGAAGTTAGTGGCGAAGGGTTGTGAGGGGTATTTGGCATTTGTGAAGGATACCTCTAAGGGCGAGTCTCGTATTGAGGATATTTCAGTGGTTCGTGACTTTTTCGATGTGTTTCCTGAGGAGTTGTCAGGGTTACCACCGCAACGGAAAGTTGAGTTCACTATTGAGCTCGTTCCTGGGGCGGGACCTATTTCTAAAGCGACGTATCGGATGGCACCATTGGAGTTGCAAGAGTTGAAGGAGCAGTTGCAAGAGCTGTTAGATCGTGGTGTGATTCGGCCGAGTGTTTCGCCATGGGGTGCTCCGGTTTTATTTGTGAAAAAGAAATATGGGTCTATGAGGTTGTGCATAGACTACAGAGAGTTGAACAAGATTACTATTAGGAATTGGTATCCATTGTCGAGGATTGAAGACTTGTTTGACCAAATTCAGGGGGCGAAGTATTTTTCAAAGATAGACTTGAGGTCGAGTTACCATCAGTTGAGGGTGAGATATGACGATGTCTCTAAGACAACTTTTCGTACTCGCTATGGGCATTACGAGTTTCTGGTGATGCCATTTGGGTTGACTAATGCTCCGGCAGTGTTTATGAATTTGATGAACCGGGTGTTCAAGGAGTACTTGGACCAATATGTTATTGTCTTTATTGATGACATTTTGGTTTACTCCAAGTCTAGGGAGGAGCATGAGGAACATCTTCGAACAATGTTGAAAATTTTGCAGAAAGAGAAACTGTATGCTAAATTCTCTAAATGCGAGTTTTGGTTGGAGCAGATTGCATTTTTGGGCCACGTTGTTTCTGCTGAAGGCATTAAGGTGGATCCTGAAAAGGTTGAAGCTATCACTAAATGGCCGAGACCTACTACTGTGACAGAGATTAGGAGTTTCTTGGGTTTGGCAGGGTACTATAGGAGATTTATGGAAGGATTCTCTTTGCTTGCCTTACCGTTGACTCAGTTGATGAAAAAGGGCACGAAGTTTGTGTGGAATAAGGAACGTGAGAAGAGTTTCGAGGAGTTAAAGAAACGGCTGGTGACATCTCCTATACTTACATTACCGTCGGGGATAGTAGGTTACCAGATTTATAGTGATGCTTCTAAGAAGGGCTTGGGGTGTGTTTTGATACAACACGGTAAGGTGATTTCTTATGCTTCCAGACAACTTAAACCTTATGAGGTGAATTACCCCACACATGATTTGGAGTTGGCAGTGGTGATTTTTGCTCTAAAGATTTGGAGACACTATTTGTATGGAGTGACTTGTGATATCTTCACCGATCACAAAAGTCTTAAATATATTTTCACTCAAAAGGAGCTTAACATGAGGCAGAGGCGTTGGTTGGAGCTTCTAAAAGATTATGATGCGAGGATTCAGTATCACCCGGGGAAGGCAAATGTGGTTGCAGACGCTCTTAGTCGAAAAAGTTTAGGAAGTGTAGCAGCTCTTATTACACAACCTCAGCTTAGTTAGGATATGGAGCGACTAGAGTTGGAGTTGTATGTCCAAGGTTCAGATGGGCATTTGGCAGGTATGAGAGTGGAGCCCTATCTTATTTCAAGGGTTAAGGAAGCTCAAAAGGAAGATGGGAAATTGTGGAGTATGGCACAGAATATGGAGGAGGGCAGGCAGCCCGACTTTCGTATTGATGACCATAGTGTGATTTGGTTGGGTGAGTGGTTGTGTGTACCATCTGATCCAATCATTCGGGAGGCGATTTTGGCGGAGGCTCATAGTTCGCCATTTTTTATTCATCTAGGTTCTACAAAGATGTACAGGAATTTGAAGGAAATTTTTTGGTGGAATGGGATGAAGCGAGATGTGACTGAATATGTTGGGAAGTGCCTCACTTGTCAACAAGTGAAGATAGAACATCAACGAGCGAGTGGGTTGCTGCAACAGTTAGACATTCCAGTGTGGAAATGGGAGGATATCACGATGAATTTTGTGACTGGTTTGCCAAAGACTTTTAGGAAGAATGATGCCATTTGGGTTGTGGTGGACCGGTTGACTAAATCGACACACTTTTTAGCCATCCACGAGGACTACTCGGTGGATAGGTTGACACAGATATTTCAGTAGGAGATTGTTAGACTTCATGGTACTCCGGTGTCTATTGTTTCGGATGGGACCCACGATTCATTTGACGATTCTAGAAAGGGTTTCAACGAGCTTGGGGTACTCGGCTCAACTTTAGTACTTCTTTTCATCCGCAGATTGATGGGCAATCCGAACGGACCATTCAAACGTTGGAGGACATGTTGAGGTCTTGTGCACTTGAGTGGTCGGGCAACTGGAATGACTACTTGAGCCTAGTTGAGTTTGTTTAGAACAACAGTTGGCATGCGAGTATTGGGATGGCTCCGTTTGAGGCATTGTATGGTAGGAAGTGTCGGGCACCAACTTGTTGGGATGAGGTTGGCGAGAGAGCCATAGAAGGGCCTGAGTTAGTTCAAATCACTACGGAGAAGGTAGCGGTGGCTAAGGAGAAATTGAAGTCGGCTCGATCACGGCAGAAGAGTTATGCTGATAAGCATAGGACGACCTTAGAGTTTGAACCTGGTGAGTATGTGTTCTTAAAAGTTTCTCCTTGGAAGGGTATTCGGCGATTTGGTCTAAAAGGGAAGCTTAGTCCGCGTTATATTGGCCCATTCGAGATTCTGGAGAGGGTTGGTGAGGTTGCATATCGGTTAGCTTTGCCTCCACAGCTAGCTGTGCACAATGAGTTCCATGTGTCGGTGTTGAGGAGTTATAAATATCATCCGTTGCATGTCGTGCAATATCCGTTTGATAAGATTAGTGATGATCTTACTTGTGTGGAGCAAGCCGAGGCGATTTTGGATCGTCAAGAGCGGGTTATGAGGAGGAAGACAATTTCGTTTGTTAAGGTTTTGTGGAGAAACCATTCGGAGCGAGAAGCTACATGGGAGATAGAGGAGTCTATTAGAGTGGAGTATCTGCATCTTTTTGATAATTAGGTTCGTTTTTTTTTTTCTTTTGATTCCGGGGACAGAATCCTTTTTAAGGGTTAAGTGATGTAATACCCGGAAAAAAAAATTAACATTTGAATATATATTTTAAACATATTAATTGAACTTTGTCATTTATTTGGGTTAAACTAATCAATTAATGTATATGGGCTTTTCTTATGTTTGGATAAACCATTGTATTTAATTTATCTGGACTATAATAAATAAGAAATTTTATTAATTTGGGCCTTTAAACTCATTGGGTCTAACTTATATTTGTGTGATTAAAATCCTAATATAATTAAGAGAATTAATAAGATCCAGTAATAAACATATAATTAAACCTAATTTTACTTTAATCATATCAACTGGGAAAAAGAAAAAGAAACACAGCCGCAACTAAACAAAAGAGAGGAGGCTATACCGTGGTCACCATTGAAGCAGACTAAATTCGGTTAATTCGAGTAAGGAACTTTTGCTATGTATTTAATTAATAAGTAAGAAACTTTTGCTATATTCAATTTTTCAAAGTTGCTGGAACTTTTAGTTTCTTGTGTTGGATATATATACATATATATATATATATATATACTATACATATTTCATATAAATAAGCCTGCTACTGTTACTATATATATATATAGGTTCTATATATATATACGTACTACTGCTATACTATATATATATATATAGATATATAAATATCATTAAAACATTATTATAATGCATCATAAAGAATATGAATGGTCTGTTATTTTTTTAAAATTTTAGAAGAATGTGAAGAAACATAATATTAATAATAATATTGTTAATAATAATTATAAATTGAGTTTATTAACGGGTTAAGGATGAAAAATATTTTTATAAGTATACTTATATTTATTATTATTTTGTTTAATCAGTTCAAACGGAAGGAGTTTAACGAATTATAGTTGGAATATATTTTGGGGTATTACATTGCTTAATCCAGGTACGGATTCCGTACTCCTTCAGCGATAATCCTTTTTAATTTTGTTTTGTTCGTTTTGCTTTTCGCAGAGAAGTTGGTTATTGTTTCACATAATTGCTCATTCTCCAATTCATGTGATATTTTCTTCTTAACATTGATATTTAGAACTCATATTTGTACTCTTCGATCTAGTGTATCATACTTAATATTTATTCGGTCTTTGTAGAAAAGTACATGTTAATATATTTTAGAGACTTGTATTGTTGATTCATTTTGATTTGACATGTACTTAGTAGAACCCCTTTGTGTTAATATTATGTCGCATGTGTTGTGATATAGTATCATTGTTAGAATATATCGTAGGGTATACCTGAGCTATAACCACCTGTGGGGGTACCACAGGCATGTCGTCTTGGCACGAGAGGCATGACACCTTCCGTGGCGGTGTGATCAGTCCACGGCGTCTCCTTTTTGTGCTCCGGTGGGAGTTGGCCATTTGGTGTTTTGTTGTGGGAGGCGTATGGGTCGACCCTAGTTTTCTATTCTGTTCTGTTCTGCGGAGTGGCGATGTTTGTGCCAAACACGCCTTTCGATTTTACATACATTTGAATTCGCGGCCCAATGTGTGTGACTTGCCTGTGTGGCATTATTTGACCTTGCCTGTGTGGCAAGGTATATTTTTGTTTTATTTTGAGCTTGGTATGAAATAACACTCAGCCATTTGATTCAGCCTATTATTTCATTGTGTTAGTTTTGTTCGTTTCAGTTCAGTTTAGTTCATTTGTTGAGTTAGTTATTTCGTTTCATTATTCTTGTATTCTATATCCGTACTGGGCGTTTGGCTCATGCTGTGTTTTTCTTCCGGCAGGTAAAAAGGGGGATCAAGGGCAGGTGTGATGAGTGCTCTATTCGATCCAATGGTCTAGGAATATTCTGTTTAGGCTGGACATATTAATTTCTTTGGAGTTGTAATAATTATTTCAGATTATGGTTTGGGCCAGTTTGGCATTTATTCTGGTTTGACCTTGTTGATATTTATTAGTTTTAAATACTATTCTTTTGTGGTTTAGAGCTTTAGTATTATTTTCTGTAGTTCTATTGTGTTTTGAGTAACCTCCCTTTCTATTTCGGGAAGGGGGTGTTACACTATCCCCACATTTGAAGAATATATTAATAAATCAGTATCCAACAGCTTCCTTATCCTTATATAATTCTCTATTTTAATCCCTATATATGATTTGACTCCTCAGGGTGAGGGAATCAAAAGAGCGTTCCCTATTTATGTAAAATGATATTTCACACCCTATTTATTTTTATTTTATGTTGGTTAAATAATTTTATCTCACTTAATTGCTTATTTTGGTATGCCTATCAAATTCACTCATTTTTATTTTTTAAATTGAAGATTTAGAGTAGAAAGAGAACTATAAAAAAAATTAAAAATCAGTTAAATTTTGATTTTGATCATTTTTGTAAAAAATATTACTACTAATTATAACTTTTATTATTTTATAATTAAAATAATGTTGTTTTAGTTCTCATAAACACATAATGATCGTTGCACTTTTTGATTTCTAGCAATATCTATTTTTAAATTAAAATAATTGTAATTTTTAAATTCAAACAACAATTACTTTTAAATAAAAAATAGTTATAACGGTTAACACATGATTTGACTGTTGAAACTTTCAAATTTTAAATTTTAAATTTTAATATTTAAGGAATCAATATAAAGAATCTGTTGGATACATACTGAAAAAATTGAATCTCTATCCTACAGAAT
This sequence comes from Panax stipuleanatus, assembly GCA_020205555.1. Classification (NCBI taxonomy): domain Eukaryota; kingdom Viridiplantae; phylum Streptophyta; class Magnoliopsida; order Apiales; family Araliaceae; genus Panax; species Panax stipuleanatus. Next base: position 136,345,662 of record CM035119.1, on the reverse strand, counting down.
GACCCAAAGCACTGCAGAGTAGGTATAGAGATAAAAAAACTGTTGTGAATGCTCTAAGATAGCCAAAATATATATATATTTGATTCTCGGATAATTTAGGGGTCTAATATCACTCTTTATTTTGACAAATCGGTACCTTTTATATACTACTCAATTAGTGCTACTAAAATACATGATCATAATGACCTCCATATTTTATTAATAAAAAAAAATAAACACATGCCGCAATTATTAGAGTTATATATATGACCATTAATCACGAAAATGGGTAATATAAAATTATGTTTATATTCACAAATCCCAACTACGAGTTTGGAAGAATAAGACAATTATGTTTATATACTATCAATTATGTTTACTAAATTTTATCATTGTAAGATTTTGACTCCTTTTTCTTTCATACAAAAGGAAAGCATAGTCTGGTCTATCGGTCTACCCTCCTTAGTTCCATATTCTCCCTGTTATGGGTTTGATCTATCCATTCTTGACGAGGTAACCAGTCAAATAATTAAAAAATAATAATAATAAACCCCGCGGCCTGGGCCGGGTCACCCATGGCCGGGCCAAAACGGGCCGGGCCAAATTTGGTCCAAATCAAAACAACCAGACTTTTTGTGGACTAAAAATGCAAGTTTAAAGTCCAATTTTTATAGCCCGGTCCGTGGACCCGAACCACTTTTGTCAGGTCTAATAATCTCTTTCTCTCTTACGCACATACACGTATACATGATAAATAGATAATACATACAAGTACAATTGTACAACAGCTCTGGTGCGTCTCAATATGTAAATGTAAGCTTCCTGATCAGTCCTACCGCCATTCTTTCTTCTTTCACTTTCACAATATATATAAATTCACATAAAAAAAGTGTTTCTGATCGGTTATACTCCTGTGTACGTACTAGACTTAGAGCTACATTTTAAAATTTTAAAATATAATGCAATTATAATTTTTAAATTTATACATAATACATTATACACTTATAAAATTGTGTTATTTTATACTACAATCAATAATAATAATAATTAAAAAACCCTTTTTAATTATATGTAATAAAAAAGATTTTTGTGAAATAAAGTGAGTATTATTTTTAAAATGAATTTTATACTTAATATTATTATTTAAATTTGCATACCACAACGTACAACACCTAGATACAATTGATGTTTCATATGATTAGATGGTTATTTCTTTTCTGATCGTTGGATTAGCTTTCGACATGTGGATCAGTTGGTGGTGGAAAGTGATGGTTATTTGGATGGCCAAGGTGCTTCAGCTTGGCCGTATAACAATAATAATGCTACTATCGCATAAATTTTATTACATAACTCTCACATACACACATATATATATTATGAGTTTCGCATGTCAGATTAAAACTCACAGTATATATGTGTGTGTATGTGAAAGTTATGTGATAGTAGCATTGCTCGTATAACAATTGCAAGAAGATTCCTCAGTGCAAGCGCCTTCCTCCTGTATATTTCTAACTGATTTTGCTTTCATGTTTCTATTTTTCATTTTTATGTTAGTACGTTTCTTTTTTTATTTATTTTAAAGAGTGAAAAAAAATTAAAATCACCTAATATTATATTTTATATCTATATTTTTTTGCTAAATTCAAAGGATATGGATTTTGATTATTTTTTTTGGCTACAAATTGTAACTTCATTTCAGCATTGTCATAGGCTCAATTTCACTCCCATTAGAATTCCATGAGGAAAAAACTATACCTCAAATGAAAAAAAGGAGAACAATCTTGAAAGGATTACAGCGGATAAATCTTTCATATGCAATAATCAATATAGCTACTTGTTAAATGCAAAAAAGAAGAAAAAAAAAATCTCGGATTGGCTCAATCTTCTATAAAGAAAATGTTACAATTGGGAACACATTTAAACCCAATAGAAACATATATTTCTATACCTAACCAAGAACTGCCTTTAAATATGCGAGTATTATTTTATAAAAAAAATATATAGTTTGAAATTTATTGTTAATAAGATCATGCACTAGATTTAAAATCGCTGCGTGTGGATTATTATGACCTAAGTGGCATGGGGTTTGTTGTTAAAATAAACCGTGTCAAATTCTGAGTTTGGAACAAATCTGGCGTCGCAAATCCGAATCGAATCACATCCATAAAAATAAAGTATTAAATCACTGGTCCAATAATATATTCTTGGATCAGATAAATTGGATAGAGAAAAAAAGGAATTCTGATAAGAGATTTTTTTAATGGATTTGAAACAGTATGCATTGATCAATCAAAAAATATAGATTCAACAATTAAGACAGATTTTTTTGGCTATATTCTTAATATAATATTAATGATTGTTTTTTATAGACTCTAATATTAATGATTTAAAATCATATAGTAAATATTGTTTGAAATAAATTAAGTACAAAATAGGTTTAACACGCCTATGTAACACTTTAGTCCCATATCGAAAAATATGAGAAAAATTTATTTGTACTTAAGAAATTAAGTTACTAACAATAATGTCTTTTGTTATGAGGGCAGGGTGAATGATTAAAAAATAATTTAGTTGGTGTGAGATATCAAATTTATTTAGAATATTTTCAACAAAAGCGTTCTAGTACCTAGCTTAGACGTTTTTATCCATGAAGATGTCATGTGACTTGCAAGAAACATGTAAAACGGATGACTAATTCAATAATAAAAGTTTTTGTAAATTGATTGTTCAAATAAGACAAATAGGTCTTCTTTTTCATAGATTTTTTTTATATTTTATGTTGTATTAAACTCAAAGTACTTTATTATCAGAAAATAGAAAAGGGAAAGAAGAAATAAATTTGGACAGAAGATGTATATATAATATTGTTAAGTCAAATAAGAACATATATACTGAAAATACGGTTAAATGAAATTGTAAGATAGGGGAAAAATTGAATTTGATGTAATTAATCAATAACGAAAATGAAAGGTTAAATCTTAATTCGATCGGGACGAAAATAAGATCCGTGCTATGCTATGCTATATATCTTTTCTTTTTGATTGATAGAATAACTGCGTTATCATGCGGCTCCGACAGGCCACAACAGTCTAATACTCCTCTCCTATATCATGCATGTGTTCTTTGCCGATGAAGATATATATATGTATATATTCTTCAATTTTTATGAAAATTCATTCATTATATATACACAAACAGCATAAATAATTAAATAAATAAATCTAATAATCAAATCATGAGTTAATTCGCAGATTAACCAAGTAAAGTCAAACTCCTGAGGAGGAGGACCAAACTCAAGCCAACAAACTTAAATGGTCAAAGTTGAATTAAACAAATGTTTTATTCAAACAGTATTTTAATTATTTTATAAATTATTCAGCACAAAAAAATAAAATGGGACTCGATAAGTTTGAATATGGTACACCAAAAACATAAAATCAATTTTAAATTAAATGCTTAAACTACAGCCGCCTAGCTAGAAGAAAGTTTCAAATGAAGTGACTTCCAATATTTATGCGCACATAGATTTTTAGTGCTAATTAATGGTGGTAATTCAATAATATATTGACTATGTCATATACATATATATATATATACATATATATATATATATATATATATATAAATGTATATGTGTCGACATAGATAATTAATCACTGATCATACAAACAATTAGGAAAATCCAATCCCTGTGTTTCATATTAATTAGTGATACTATTTATCTTTTTTATAATCTATATATAAATATATCTAAAGAGTACTAGCTATAGCTAGTACTAGTGATCGATCATTAATCATGTACTCTGCCTCAAACCCAAATTACTACGAGAAATCACCACCGTCTGCTGGTCAGTCCACGGCAGCCGGAATTCCAGTGCTGTACTCCACCACTCCTGCGGCTTGGTCCACCGGCCTCTGTGACTGTTTATCCGACTTTCCAAACTGTAATTTATTTACCAAGTATTTTATTTCTTTATGACGAGTGCATGTTTTTCAATCATTCGACTGACTACGGTTCTTATATATATATATATATTCGTTAACTAATTAAATAATCCCTTAATTCCTTTCATTTTAATTACAGGTTGTATAACATGTTGTTGTCCATGCATTACTTTCGGACAAATTGCGGAGATTGTAGACAAAGGATCAACCAGTGAGCTAGTAAATTATTCATGATCATCGATCAAAAAAGCAGCTACATAATATATATATATATATATGATGCATGCTGAATGATGTATAAATTAATAAATTTGGGTTTGGGTTTGGGTTTGGGTGTTTTTTGTTGGTTGTAGCTTGTGGTACAGGTGGGGCACTGTATGCACTGGTAGCATTTGTAACAGGGTGCGGATGCATGTATTCATGCTTCTATCGTTCAAAGATGAGACACCAGTTCATGTTGGAAGAAAGGCCTTGTGGGGATTGCCTGCTTCATTTTTGTTGCGAGCTATGCGCCTTGTGCCAAGAACACCGCGAGCTCCGAATTCGTGGATTTGACATGTCCCTTGGTACCTACCTAATTTTCCTAATTCCATTAATCTACCTACCTACCTACCTCTTTTTAAACCTACAAATCAAGTGTAAGTCAACTGTATTATACACTAGTCGTAGTTCGTCTCTTTCAAAATTATGAATACATTTTTTTTTAAAATAAAAAAATAAAAAATTAGTTTTACAAATATATCATTCATTTTGAAACAAATGACGTATAATTTATAGAAATGTGTGCGTGCATGTGTATTTATATAAGCATGTGACTACATTTTTTCTTCTTTTTTAGTAGTACTACAGTTGTTATTGGATTATAATTAAGGTTGTTTGCAAAACTTTGTACAAGCAGGATGGGAAGGAAATATGGAGAGACAGAATCGTGGGGTGGGTATGGCACCAATACCCCAGGCAGGAATGAGTAGATGAATAACTGTATATACGTGCTGTGTTGTGTAGGAGGGAGAGAGAGAAACCTACTGCGTGCTACTTGATTAATTGGGTCGGTCGGGTCAACAAGCCGAATGAATGCTGCTGTTCATGTATTTTTCTGTTTTAATATACGTACGTATACGTACGTACCAATATTTTAATGTTTCATCGTTCTTGTGGTATTTCAACTAATTTTACTGCCCTGGTAGTCAACTAATAATATTTGCAAGAGGCAAATTATGTCACACGGATAGATTGATCAAAATATATTCTTACCTTATAATATTTGTTTACGATATATATATATATATATATATATATATATATATATATATATATATATATATATATATATATATAAACATGAATGGAATTAAGATAATATAATGTTTATTGGTATGAAATTAATATAAAAGAAAATTAAATCTCATCTATCAGTATTGCAAACAAACATATATAATGTACCATTTCATTTAAAAACTTTTATTTAGGATTATACACTTGTATGTGTTTACAAACCGCAAACGTCGGGTTTTGCATGAGTCATACTTGATGGTAATATCTGTTGATAACGGATACACATAAGTAACTCGTTCTTCTTCTTATATACTTAATTATCAATATTATATAATTATATATTTTTTAATTTATAAACATATATATGTGTATAAAATATATATATATATATATATAAGTATTTAAAATATTTTTAAACATGTATTAATTATTAAAATATCTCGTCAAATTTAAATATAAGTAATACTCGAAATATGGGGTTGTCAACCCTCTAATTAGTGGTGCACAACAGGCCGGCCTGGTCTGGTCCGGCCTGGGCCTGCCAGGCTTTGGCCGTTGACCAGGCCAGGCCAGGCCTTGACTTTTGGGCCTTCAGGCCAGGCCAGGCCAGGCCTCGACCCCCAAACCATGGCCTGATGAGGCCTGTAGGCCAGGCCTTGGGCCAGGCCTGTAGGCCAGGCCTTGGGCCAGGCCAGACCTTGGGCCAGGCCCAGGCTGGTCTGGTTCAGCACTTATAAAAAAAAAAAATTACAATATTAACTAACTAATAATAAATAACTAACTAACTTATATTAATAATATTAATAATAACATTAATAATAACTATTAATAACTATTATTAATGTTATATTATTAATAACTATTAATAATATTAATATTATATACCTGTTATATTAATAATATGCTATGCAATATTAACTAACTTATGAATATTAACTAACTTATGTATATTAAATAAACCACGTAGTATATTAATATTAAAATTTAATAAACTAACTTATTAATATTAATAAACTAACTCATATATTAATATATGAATGATTAAATGTATTAATTAAATGTACTTGTAATAAAATTTTGTAAAAATGATGCAAGATTTTTGATATTTATTTTATTTTAACATTCTACTACATACCAATATAAGTTGAATGATTAGAACAAAAATAAATATATTTCTCTTAAATTAAAAGAAAATGTAATTTAGATGTAACTGAATATAAAATAAATTGATTTCCTAAATATATGTATAGTTGTTTACTATACACTTCGTAGAAAATACTGTAGATTACACTTTTATTTTTTGAATATAAAGTTAATTTCATTGAAGTAACTAACAACTAAGTAACTAACTTATTATTAATATTAACTATCAACTATGTATAGTTGTTTACTATCAACTAAGTAACTAACTTATTATTAATATTAAATATACTAACTAGTTATATTCATTGAAGATGTATATTAATTAAATGTATCTACAAAAAATCAAGAATGAATAATTAAAATTTTAAACTTTATTGATGTATTAATTAAAACTAATGTATTATAATTTATAAACTACAATAATGAGTAAGTAAAAATTTATACTTTATTGATGAATAATTATAAATTTAAAGTTCAAAAATTATAAAATCATAAATTTAAATTATAAAATCATAAATTATATCTCAAGTATTATTTCCAATTAGTTTTCTAATTGCTTTATAGAATTTTTATTTAAATTGGTACAACAGAATACCTGAAAAATAACCAAAATCATAAATTTTAAACTTTATTGATGTATTAATTAACTAACTTATGAATATTAACTAACTTATGAATATTAAATAAACTAAGTGGTATATTAATATTAAAATTTAATCAATTAACTTATTAATATTAATAAACTAACTCATATAGTAATATTAAAATTTAATCAACTAACTTATTAATATTAAATAAACTAGCTAATATATTAATTAAATGTACTTGCAAGAAATCAAGAATGAATAATTAAAATTTTAAACTTTATTGATGTATTAATTAACTAACTTATGAATATTAAATAAACTAAGTGGTATATTAATATTAAAATTTAATCAATTAACTTATTAATATTAATAAACTAACTCATATATTAATATTAAAATTTAATCAACTAACTTATTAATATTAAATAAACTAGCTAATATGTTAATTAAATGTACTTGTAAGAAATCAAGAATGAATAATTAAAATTTTAAACTTTATTGATGTATTAATTAAAACTAATATATTATAGTTTAGCAATTACAATAATGAATAAGTTAAAATTTATTGTTTATTGATGAATAATTATAAATTTAAAGTACAAAAAATACAAATAATTGGATAAAAAAACATGCAAGGTCTCAGGTTAGGCCAGGTCAGGCCAGGCCTCAGGCCAGGCCCAGCCAGGCCAGGCCCGGCCCAGCCAGGCCAGGCCAGGCCCCAGGCCAGACCAGACTTTTTTTCAGGCCAGGCCAGGCCAGATTTTTGCCTAAAAAAAGCGGCCTTTTCAAGCCTTCTAGGCCAGGCCTGATCGGACCGGGCTTTGACCAGGCCAGGCTTTGACCAGGCCGGGCCCAGGCCGGACCAAGGCCAGGCCGCAGGCCTCGGGCCTTTTGTGCACCACTACCTCTAATCACACCAATCTCGGAAGTGGTTAACATAAAGTTTATTTTTTAGTAAGTTGGTCAATTGGTCAATAGAGTACCCAGGCGGGGAGATGTTCTCACTCCTTACGTGTCAGCACCCTATTAATCAATTGATCAACTTACTAAAAAATAAATTTCATAGTAACCGGATCCACCAATCCCTAAGTTGCAAATAAGTAAAGAAAACAAAATATTTTAGCGTGGGCTCAGAATCGGCTGTGAACCGCAACATTTGGGCGTACAAGTTCCAGCCTGTTCTTATTTGTTGTGCCAAAATAATTTGACCCAATTCATCGTCTAGTCAATATAGGCCACCACACTTGTGGAGCCCAATGTACATGGATCCCATTTCTCTTTCTTTTTTTTCTTTTTTTTTTTTGCTTTCTATTTTGCTAGACGGAAGGAGTACCTAGTTTAATCCCTTTTTTTAACAAAAGAAAAAAATATATATTCTCTCAGTATTAAATTATAAGATTAATATTAAAATTTTAAAAATTAATTTTAAATATTTTTGAACTCAAAATTGACATTAATTTATATAATTTATGTCAATATAATTATAAATATCATAAATTATTAATTATAAAAATTATTTTTTTTAAAATTTAAATGAATCATATTAATTTTAAAATATCTTAATTTAACTTTAAAAAAGTCAATATTATTGTTATAATTCGGAAGGGAAGATCACTATTATTATCAAACTTTATACATGAGTCACTTAAACAACTACCAAATACTATTATTTGATATTTTTATAAGATTTCTTTTACATGATTGTGAAACTTAACAATTATTAATGTGAGATGCATTTTATGGAATTATCATTTTTACTTATAAAAATATCAATTGTCATAATGATAATGAAAGATGGACCCTCGTTACCAATACCATGGACAAAAATTTATATGCAGTTTAACGAGTCAAGAGACTCAAAGGATTAAGAATTAGGATCCCTCCAATATATATATATATTTTAATACATAATACTATAAATATTATATTAATCGACATAATAATAAATCGTCTTAAATAAATGTGGGGTTAGAATCGTCACAAAAAAATAATATTTGCACCACTAATGTATGTTTGTTTCACATTCGGCACAATGAAATAAATTTAAAAAATAGGATGAGAATAAAAAAAATATGTATCCAAAAAAAATTGAATGAAATGGAAAGAAATACTACTCCAACAAAAGTAAATACGTGGGCTTGGCTTTGGTGGTTGTAATATTAATTCAAAAATTCTATATGAATAGAAAAATTAGATCCGAATGTATTTGAATTTTATTTTTTTATAATTTTACTCTTTATTGGGATCAGGGGCGAGGCCACAACCAAGGGTGTGGGGTCAATTGTCTTCACTGAAAAAAAAATATTTTATAATATATGATAAATTTAGAAGAAATTTAAACATAATGAATAATTTGACTTCATTGAAATTTTATAAATTTTTTAATATACGGGGTCAAATTGAATTTTTTTTTATAACTTTTTCAATTCCATATTACTTCTACTCCTTGCTGTATGCATCTTTCTCTAATATTTTTAAAATAAATAATAATCTAATTTATACTAGTTTTATTTTTATAACATAAGAAATTTAAATATTTATTAACAAATTTGTGATAAGAAAGACGTATTAGTGGCTAATAAGGGGTGTGTGTATATATATAATGTTATTACTTGTTATATATTAACACTATTGTAACAAAATACATGTTTTACTTATGTAACTGGTTAAAAAATATAAAATTATCTTAAAAAATTGGCTCGAAGCTTGCGCTCCTGAACCTCCACAAAATTATTTATATGATCACAAAATTTTGACCCCAATAGATTAAAATTCTGGATTTGTCACTGATTGAAATAAAAATATAAATAAATAAAATTCAAATATATTTTAACCTAATTTTTCTGTTCAATTTTGATTTACGCATAGAAGAGGTTATATTAATTTGGGAGGGGACCTGTTAGTTAGAGTATTGTCGGCTACTTGCACTCTGTCTAAATATATATTGCTCAAAGTTTACAACATACAATTTTTTATAATTTTTTTATTGTTATTAAAAAGAGACACCTGACCTAAGAAAGAGTGAGTTATCACTCTTATTTATATATTAGTACAATTTCAAGTTTTAAGAATTTGAAACTAAATAACTTTTTCCAAACAGAAAAATTAAGAGAAACGACGGTGTCTTCGTCTGTTTCAGTGAAAAAATAATGCTCTTATTCTGTCGTACAATGCTCATATACATATATATGTATATATATTGCAGATCCAGCATATTAGATGGAGTTTACAGTATGCATGTGTATGTGAGTATTATGTAAAAAAATTTATGCGATAATAACATTGTTGTCGGTGAAATTAATGGATGGAACTCCCGTCGAAGTTTCAAAGCATTGATGGGTTCCACTCCAAATAACAATTTTGAAGGCATTTTTTTATCTTCATCCATAACCATAGAATACCCAATTCTATTTCTCTACCTTCTCTTTGAATTTGGATACTCTGCAGGCAGTGAATCATGTACGGATCAAATTATAGTCAAACGTTCTCGCCATCCCAATCTCCTCCTCCAGCAGCACCAGCGCAGCCACCGTACGGGGAAGCCGGAACTGCGATTGGGATTCCGGTGAAGTCTAGCGGCCAATACTACCCTGAAAACAATAGCCCTGCAGTTCAAGCACCTCTTCGAATTCTACCCAAAACCCGGGGCCCTTGGTCCACCGGCCTCTGCGGCTGCTTCTCTGATGTCAACAACTGTAAGATGATATACATATTTACTCCGATCCCACCATTCATCTGAATCACAAAATTAAAGATCAGTCTCTTTTATAAATCTTTAATAATCTTCGGAACTAATTAATTCTCTACTAATTACATCTTTATGTTTGTAAATTTTGTAAGAGAGTGTTTTTGTGAAGGAGAGTGTCACTACAAGAAAAAGCTATAGTTTCGACGGAATTTTCCCTCGGAGATGGTCCTATTCCGTTGAACCTAATCTATTCCCGACGGAAAATTCCGTCCAACATGCCGTCGTATATACACGCGTTAAAAATAAGTCTGTCGTAAATTCTGTCGAAAATTACATATCTTCGACGGGTTTATTTCTGACCACATTCCGTCGGACCTACACTATCTTCGACGGATGATCTACGACGGACATATATCGTCGAAGATAACATCTATTATTTCCGACGGAAAATTCTCTCAGGCATAGACCATTTACGACGGAAAAATAATTTATTAAAACTGTAATTACTTTTTAATTTCGACAGATATGCCCTCAGAAATAGCTTACTTCCGACGAAAAAGTAAAATTATTAAATAAATACGAAATTAATCTGGTTTTATAATTCTGACGGAATATCCGTCGGAAATAGCCTATTCCGTCGAAGTTAAGCAATTTTTTTTATAAATAATTTTTTTGAAAATGCAATATCCAGGTATTTAAACCCATATCTGTACCTGTAACCTGTTTTATTCCAATACAGCCAGATAACAATATATTTCACATTCAACAACAAATGTAATTCAAAAAACCTATACCAATTAACAACAACAAACGTAATTCTAAAAATCTGTACCAATTCGCAACAACGTAATTGACTAACTGATCATCATCAATATCACAAACTAACAATAACAAATATAAGCTAATGTATCATCAGAGGCCCAACTAAATTTATACAAATGTTCTACAAATGAATGAATACAACGTACTCTCATTATACAAACACAACTCTATAAACTATACATACAAATGAACTAGAATGAATAACATATAAAAATGAACTATAATCTAGTAGTATCATCATCGGGCGGAGGTGGACGACGCATGTCTGGTGTATGAAAATCTTTGTCGTCCTCCTCGTCGTCGTCGTCAAACCGCTCGTCATCGCCACCAGCCTACTCGCCATCGCCACCCTGTTGAAAAAATTATAAATAAAAAGCATTAGTCCGTATATATGTGAGAATTAACAAGCTAGCTTTAAATGAAAATAACATAAACAATAAGAATACCTGAGAAGGCGGGGGAGGACGAAAAGCCTCCTCCAAGAGAGTATTCACCATCCGAAGCATCTCGCTGCTAAAAGCGTCGAACTGCTCTCGTGGTAATCTCGTACTCTCTGCGGAGGCCCCTGCTATAACCTCCTGAGCAACCTGGTGAAGACGAGAACTGGAAGGCAATTGCTGACGGCGAAAGGCCGGATCGGTACGGAACCTATCCGACACGGCCCCTATCAGCCTCTGGAAGATCTCGTCATCCAAGCCAGCGCCCGTATGAGATGGTCCGACATGTGTTCTGGTACGCTGGCGCTGGCTGGAGCCTACAAGAAGAGACAAATTCCATTACTAATAATAATTTGTATAATGTGATAAATTCTGATAAATTCATGAAATATAAAAAATATTATTACCTCCAGAGAGTGTATATGCGGGTATCCTCGGCAGACCCAACACTCGATATCTGTCGGTACTGCTAGTAGGGGGATCCTGAGACGCGACCCATAGTCTCAGCTCCTCATCCCGATCTAATACAATATCGAGAAGGGGAGTGGCGGAGTCTGACGGCTCAGAACCCCTCCTAATAGCATCTAGCTCAGCTATACGATCGTCCCGAAGTCTCTAAAATCGGTCCTGTAATTTATTTTTTATAAGTGTGTTAATTATATCATTTTATTTACGATTGAATATTACTAAAAGCTAAATAGTAAGATGAGTTTTACCCGTATAGCCACAGCTGCCTGAGACAAAACACGCTCGTCCTTGGGCGTGTGGGCCCTATCCCAAAACTTTAGAATGGTGGGATCTCGGCCCAAGGACCTACTCAAGGCCTAATAAAAATATTCATAAAACATGTATTAAGTATTTGTGTAAGAACTTGATAACTAAACAACAAAATACAGCGCACTTACCGTCTTCGCCTCCTCGAACGACTGAGAACCTGTGGTGTGTACTATGCGGAGCTGACCACGGTTCTTCTTCGCCTGCTCAGACTTCTTCTGGAAGTCATCAGCATCCCAGTGCGGGCACATAGCCTCCTAGGCTAAATCAGAGACTATGCGAGGCTGATGAGATCTGATGGTTGTCCCGGGCTGGTTCTCAACTGCCCGGGCTGCCCTAAGTCGCATCTCATACAGCCAGCCAGAGTAATTCTTAGCGACATGTGATATAATCACATCGTCGCCAGCTGTCTGAGAGATACTCGGGTCAAATCTATAATAAACCTATAACAAAAGTTTAAAAATTAGAAACAATTGATTTCGTCATCCTAATACAACTATGTACTAATTAATATAATATGTTTAACTTACGTGAAACTCCCGCAAGACAGTCTGCATAAAAGTGGGATCGAACCGCGCATACTGGCTGAACCGCATGCACCCAGTCGGGAGGTGCGTCAAACAAATAGCGTGTAGGGTGTGCTTAGCCACCGGATCTAGTATACTACATAAAAAATTGTATTTTGCAATAATATGTGTTATGTGAATTGTGTTTTGCAATAACTGACAGAAATATTAACAATATATTAACACTTACTGTCCAGAAGCAACATCCACTGGTACAATATGTGGAACTGCTGGCGGACGACCTAAGAGCCCGAGGTTCGTCCCTCGGTGTCGTCGACGAGGTACATCTGTAATAATTGTATTTAACTGAGTCAATAAACATAAACTAATGCAGTTTGAGATATATTTAAATCCTAGTTAAGATAACTTATTAGCTCCTGAAGACGAGCCGTCAGTATGGCTACCGTCTCCTGTACCAGATCGCCCACTACCTCGGCGACCTCCACCGCTATGTCTAGCCATGAATATTCTACTGCAATATCCAAAGTGGTAAATTATGAATATGTAAGGTTTAACAATGTGATATTTACTAATATGAATGCTAATTTTCAATTACTTACGCCATCAAACCCATCAAAATCAAAATGTATATCAGTCACGGATTCAGTATCTTCCTCATCCTCAGTTTTGAGATCAGTTTCGTCATCATTATCATCATCGACGACTACATAATCACTCACGACGACGTTTTTCTCGACATCCTCATCGTCAGGTACGTCAATGATATCAGTATCCATCACATCTTCAACATTGAACACTACGACCAAAGGGTTGCTAACATCTTCTTGCAACGCCTCATCTATACCAAACATGTTCTCAGCATCAAATGAACGTGTTTTAGTTGTGACTACTGTGTATCAGGGGCTTCGAGTATTTACGACATTAGGAGCGTAATACACTTGAGTCGCTTGACTTGCTAACACGAACACGTCATCAGACTTTAACACCGACTTGATATCTATAGTTGTGATTCTATTACGATCAACTTTAACCCCTTTTCAATATCAAACCAACTACACTTAAATTTAACTAACTTTTTACCCCTGTGATAATTGAGCACAACCACATCCTGTAAACGTCCATAATAATTTGACTCAGAATCTTGGTAGCAACTTCCCAATACCACAACCCCAGAATTGACTGATGTGAGTTCATTCAAGTCATTGACCCTAAATCTGAACCCATTCACGATGCATCCGGGAAAAGAACTAACAACTTTGTACGGTCCTCGGATGACATCTATAAAACGCTCAGAATTGTTCTCTTCTTCAACCCGTTGCTTAAACCACTGTTGGAAATTAACATTAGTGAATGTTTCCAACTCTGCTGCAGTAAAAGCTGGGTTAGAAGCATACGCTTCCTCTTCGAATGAACTGCGTAAATAGTAAATTGTATTTAACATATAGATGACTACACTTATAAATTGCACTAAATATCGCAAATAATTATTCATACCTGATGTATCTAGATACTTCGGGCATATTTAGAAGCACGTATGTAGATACAATCTTCAACTCTTTGTCGCTTAAGAAAGTCTGCGTCTCATGGCCAAAAGGCTTAGCCGGATATGTGAATACAGCTAACTCATCATCAGTATGAGACAATGGACCAACGACCTCATTTCTACTTAAACGATTGTGCTTCGTTGAGACAACATCGTCAAAATACAATGAACAGAAGTTGACAAGTTCTTCCTCCGTATAGCGTTCAGCAATAGAACCCTCTACACGAGCTTTGTTCTTCACCTTTTGTTTTAATCGGCGCATATACCTAAGACAAATACGTATGAGTATTATTTGTATGATGAGCAACATAAAGCAAATTGTAATTTATATTACCTCTCAAAAAGATACATCCACCGATATTGCACCGGTCCTCCAAGTTTGAGTTCATACGGTAGATGAATAGGCAGATGTTCCATCGAGTCAAATAATCCTGGAGGAAAGATCATTTCGAGCTTGCAAATGGTACTACCAATATTTTTCTCCATCTGCTCCACATCAGTGTACTTAATTACAGTTGAGCAAATATCTCAAAAGAAATTTGAAAGTTCGGTCAATGCATCCAAAACTTTTCTAGGTAACATCTCACGAAATGCAATTGGGATCAACTTCTGCATGAATACATGACAATCGTGACTCTTGAATCCATAAATTTTCAATTGCTCGACCTTACAACAACGTGTTATGTTCGACGTGTATCCATCTGGAAGCTTCAACCCACTAACCCACTTACACATGTCTTCAACTTGTTGCTTAGTAAGACAATATGGAGCTTTAAGTTTCGTATTGTTAGGGCGAAGCCACAATTCTGGCCTAATGTTCAATGCCTCCAAATCTTTTCGAGCGTTGTCATTGTCTTTGGTTTTACCACTCGCATCTAGCACAGTGTAACACAAGTTCTCGAAAACATTCTTTTCGGTATGCATGACATCTATATAACGACGAACTGAAAGTGTGCCCCAATACGGCAACTCAAACTATATGGGCGAATGTGTCCAATTATGAGTCTTCCCGTACCCGACTGCTCTCAATTTACTGTGCTCTTTCCCCGGCAAAGGAAAATCAAGCTGGTTTAACCATCCCAAGACCTCACTGCCCGACAGTCGACCAACAACACCCTTCTTCTCTGTCTTTCTGTTGAACTGTGCAGACATCTTTCTATAATTGTGATCAAGAGGCAAGAATCTACGAGCAGTTCCAAAGAAAGTACATTTCCGCCCATGCTGCAACTGATTACCTTGCACATCCCCCATACATACTGGACATGACAGCTTCCCGTGGGTTGACCAACCACTAACCATCCCAAGAGTCGGAAAGTCAGTGATAGTCTATAACAGGGCTGCCTTCATCACAAAATTCTCGCTTTTCGATTTATCATAAGTCTGGACCCCCGTCTCCCACAACATCTTTAGTTCATCTACTAACGGTCGAAGGTACACGTTACCTGGTATGAGTAAAGTCAAGAACAAGTATGGATCCCCCATGCACATCGACGGTGGAAGATTATAAGCGACCATAATCACTGGCCAAACTGAGTACGGCTGACTAAAATTATTAAAAGGGCAAAAGCCATCGTAGCCATGCCAAGCCTAACATTTCTGACTTCTTCCGCAAACTCAGAATAATTTGCATCAAATCTCCATTCATCTCCATCAGCTGGGTAAGTCAGCTGACCAGGCACGACATCCCTTGTTCGATGCCAACTCATATGTTGAGCCGTATGAGACGACATGAACAGCCGCTGAAGCCTCGGCGCAAGAGGAAAGTACCGTAAGATCTTCCTGGGAACATGTTTCTCCTTCCCCCCACGTTTTGTTTTCAACAATGGCAAGCAAATCGTTGAAACCTCTCTCACTACAGTCTTGCTCATTCTTGTAGTGTAAAAGCATCGTCACTGTAGAAAGCTTGGTGTCCGTATCATTTCCCGGATACAACGAGACCCCAAATTCAGATAGCAACTTGTAAAAGGCAGCAGCTGTATCATTTGGCACTTGCTTAGCACTGCTTGAAGACGACTCATTTTCAGCCCAGTCAATATTAGTAGGGTCATAAGCATCGACCAACATCTCCACCGGATCATAGTTTTCGGCGTATGAATCCAGTAGGATATCTATCCGCTCAGCTGATTCCCCATGATGAGTCCATACGAAGTATCCATCCACAAATCCACGGGAAAATAAGTCGAATTTAATCTCGTCAACTTTCTTCCAGATCAGATTTTTACACTTGACACACGGGCAGCGCATCTTTCCGTTCGAATCATCAACATGATCTACTGCTTTGTTCAAGAAATCTGACACCCCATCACAATAAACTGATACTAATCCCCTCCCATCACTGCGTATCCTACGGTACATCCAACTTCGATCGACTGACATTTTTAACTGCACAGACCACGGATTCAGAACAGGGATGTTCATGTATGACGTCCATTCATGAATGAATGTCAAGCGGGTTTCATTACAGGGATGATCATGCATGTGGTCCATACATGAATTAGAGTATTTTCCTATTACGACAGCTCTATAGGAAAGAGGTAATTCAGGCTTCTATCCCGTTCCTGGATGCGTCTCTTCACTAGTGCCAACACGTTATGCACGTTTCTACTGTTTTAAGAAAATTTCGACAGCACCTCCCCATGGTCTCCAAGTACACGAAATAGATTAAGATAACTTAATCTAAGTATGTACTCGAAGAACATGTAGAGATAACAACCGAAAAGTCCTCAAAACAATAAAAACGTGTTGTTTCGTATTGGCACCGACCTAAGTGAAAGACATAACATCCAGTAACAGTTCCAAACTGGGGACTATTCGACATTCACTCTTACTGAGTGAATGTCAAATGGGTTTCTAAGTTGACACCTCCACAAGCATGTATCAGATCGGAAAGATTCAAGATTTTATCCTTTATAAACTAAGTATAACATTTGCTTAGTTTGAACGATATAATCTGGTTCCCATATTATTACGGGAACCAAGATCATATCATTCAAATCAAGCAAATGCTACTTAGTTTATTTTGCCAATGAAAAACTAAGTAAGTGCTACTTAGTTTATTGAATATTGCATCCCAACTAAGCAAATGCTACTTAGTTTATTTTGACAATGAAAAACTAAGTAAGTGTTACTTAGTTTATTGAATATTGCATCCCAACTAAGTAAATGCTACTTAGTTTATTTTGCCAATGAAAAACTAAGTAAGTGCTACTTAGTTTATTATTTATTATTTATCTTATTTATTTATTATTATTTATCTATTTATTATTTATTATTTAATATTTAATATTTATTTATTATTTAGTATTTAATATTTAGTAGTACGAAAATAAGTAAATACTACTTAGTTTATTATTTATTTATTGTTTATTATTTATTATTTATTATTTATTTATCTCATTTATTTATTATTTATTTATCTCATTTATTTATTATTTATCTCATTTATTTATTATTTATTATTTATTTATCTCATTTATTTATTTATTATTTATTTTATTTATTATTTAGTATTTATTATTTAGTATTTAGTAGTAAGAAACTAAGTAAATACTACTTAATTAGTTTATTATTTATTTATTGTTTATTATTTATTATTTATTATTTATTATATATCTTATTTATTATTTAGTATTTAGTATTTAGTAGTAAGAATCTAAGTAAATACTACTTAGTTTATTATTTATTTTTATTTTTTTATTATTTATTTATCTCATTTTTTTATTATTTATCTTATTTATTATTTATTATTTAGTATTAGTAGTAAAAAACTAAGTAAATACTACTTAATTAGTTTATTATTTATTTATTTATTTATTATTTATTAATTATTTAGTTATTATTTATTATTTATTATATATCTTATTTATTATTTATTATTTATTATTTAGTATTTAGTAGTAAGAAAGTAAGTAAATACTACTTAGTTTATTATTTATTTATTTATTTATCTCATTTATTTATTTATTTATTTATTGTTTATCTTATTTATTATTTATTATTTAGTATTTAGTAGTAAGAAACTAAATAAATACTACTTAATTAGTTTATTATTTATTTATTGTTTATTATTTATTATTTATTATTTATTATTTATTAATTATTTAGTTATTATTTATTATTTATTATATATCTTATTTATTATTTATTATTTAGTAGTAAGAAACTAAGTAAATACTACTTAGTTTATTATTTATTATTTATTAGTTATTTAGTTATTATTATTTATTATTTATTTATCTTATTTATTATTTATTATTTAGAAGTAAGAAACTAAGTAAATACTACTTAATTTATTATTTATTTATAATTTATAATTTATTTTTTATTATTTATCTTATTTATAATTTATAATTTATAATTTATAATCTATAATTTATTTATTTTTTATTATTTATTATTTAATAATATACTTGTAGGGCCCACAAATTTTGCAATTGCACAATTCTGACAGAAATTCCTTCGGGAATTCCATCGGAAATAACAAATATCACATTTCCTAAAACCACATTCACAGTATGCCCAATTTCAATTCACTGTATGCCCAATTCATTAACAGTATGCCCAATTCACAATTTCAGAATAATGAACATATGTACTTCAAACAAATTCAACACAATATTCAAACAAATTGAACATAATTTTCAAACAAATTCAATTCACATTAAACCCTAATGATACAATATCAAAATTAACTAAACAATATAACAAACCCTAAATTAAACACAAATTTCAGCATACAATACATCATACAATATAGTAAATTATTGAAAAACCCTAAATAGAACCTGTATAACAGAAGAGAAGATGGCTGGCGGCAGGAGGTGGTGGCAGCAGGAGGTGGGGAAGGAGGCTGCTGGAGGAGAGGTGGTGGCTGCTGGCGGAGGGGTGGTGGCTTCTGGTGGAGGAAGGGAATGAGGCTGCTGGTGGCAAGAGGGGGCAGCTGCTGGCGGCCAGAGGTGGCGGCAGGAAGAGACGGCAGGAGGTGGTTCCAGCAGGCGGTGGCAGCAGGAGGTGGAGGTGGTCATGAGGGAGAGAGAGCACGAGAGAGAGAGAGTGAGAGTGTGAGAAAAGGAGATCGAGAGAGAAATGAAAATGAGAGTGAGGGAGGCGGCTGGAGAAGATGACGGTGAAATAGGTTTTAAGACATTTTCGTCGGAATTAATTTCCTCGGAAATATGGTATCTACGACGGATTATTCCCTCGAAGGTAACCTTATTCCGTTGAAGTTCACTTTCGCGCTAGCAGAAAAACTGGCTCCACGAGGGATTAATTATCTTCGACAGATTTCTGTCGTAATTAGATTATGTTCGAGGGACTTACTTTCGACGGATTTCTTCCGTCGAAAATACCTTACTTTCGACTGAATTATTTCCGTCGAGATTAATTCCGTCGGAATTAGACTTATTTCTTGTAGTGTGTGTATAGTTTTGTAAAAGATGATTATCATATTATATTATTAGCAATAAATTGATTTAGAAGCTCTGGTTCTCGGACTGTTGATGTATATATTCCTGCAGGTTGCATAACGTTTTGGTGTCCGTGCGTTACTTTTGGACAAATTGCAGAGATTATAGACCAGGGATCATCTTGTAAGTAGTACTGAACCCAGCTTGGTAGAAATATTATAGCTAGTAGTATTGAATCTATTTTTCTTACAAATAATAATAATAATATTTGAATGAGTGCATGCAGCATGTGGTACGAACGGAGCCCTATATACACTGATATGTTGCGTGACTTCGTGTTGCTGCTGCCTATCTTGTTTTTATAGAACAAAGATGAGGCAGCAATATTCTCTGCACGAAACCCCTTGTTCCGATTGCTTGGTCCATTGTTGTTGCGAGCCATGCGCCCTGTGTCAAGAATATCGCCACCTCAAAAACCATGGGTTCGACATGTCCATTGGTAATACTACTAAACCTGTACAGTTTCAATTCTTTGTTTAAAAGAAAATGAAATGGTGGTTAGTTGTTATTGTTAATGGAATATACTATATATTAAGCTTTGTTGGTTTGGTTAATTGATTAATATATAGGATGGCATGGAAATATTGCCGAGAAACAAAATCGTGAAACGGAGATGGCACCGGGGATTGAAGCAGGAATGACCCGCTAGCTAGCTGAGAAAGATGGATTCATGCCTTGTAACATACTCCTATATATATATATATATATGCCTTGTCTTGTGCAAGTGACCTGAGGATGAGAAATATATTTATAATTACTCATGATTGTTTTTGCAATTATTAATGTACTCATTCTTATCTTTTCTAAAAATACAAGTTAATATGAACATAATAAGTTTTTTTTAGTCATCGAAGCATTAGTATATATGTCTATTAGTGGTTTTCCCATTTCAATTATTAGAATTTTAAATATATACTCTCGCGGTCCCATAATTTGAGGTATAATTTTTTTATATCTTCAAAGAGATGAGTTGAGATACATAATAAGTATGTTATTTAGTGAATTTTATTATTATAAAAAAAATTAAAAAAAGTACTCGATCACTTTTTTTTCTCTCATTCCTCTATTTTATTTTTTGTATAAAAAATGTACACAACTCATCTTTTTGAGGACCGCAGTAGTACTAATTAGTAGTTTCTTTAAATTACATGATTTTTATACAATAAGTCTACTATCACGTACAATCAGTCATATACCGCTCACATATACACTTGTATGCATATTTTAATGGTCCACGTAATTTTGAGAGTGAGGCCCAATGATCACTTACCACATCCAATGGTTTTATGATCTCGACCCCTACCGATTAACTTTGATGGAATGCCATTTTTAAGTCGAGCTATTCTTATTCCATTGGGCACGACGTCGAAGAGAGTAAATATTTTATACAACCTTCTAACTTGCAACAAATTTAGATATAATGTGTATTTATATTCTATTTGTTCTAAAATAAGATATTTTTTTTTTAATCTGTTCTAAAATTAGAGATATATTTTTATTTTAAAATCATCAAGCAACAAGATCTTCCTAATTTGTCATTACTTTTTAAGAATCATTTTCAATATCAAATCACTATACTTGAATTCTTAATTAATACTAAGGTTATATTTGAGAGTATAAAATTGTTCTAAAAAGTTTTCACTTACCAAATATATCTTTAATTAATTTTAGAAGGGAGAGAATATTTATCACGTGATACAGTGATCAGGGCGGGCGGACGGAGGTAGAGGGCAATATAAGCACTTGACTATGTTCACTTTTTTTATAGATAAACTCGAGGGGCAAAATTTATAAGTTAGTAAACTCAAGGGGGTAGATTAAAAACTCATGTAGATGGCTTCCAATTAAATATTGGTTGCCATTTCCTTCCAACTAAGCCATCATGTAAAACGGTAGCATGATTAATAGAATGCATGTATTGCAAAGTAATTGAATGCCCAAAAGAGGAGGGCACCGCACAGCGTTTCTGATTTTGTAGTACTCGTGAAAAACAAGAGTGATAAAGTAGTACTGTCAATTCTGGAAATATATATAAAATTATAAATTTTGAAACGGGAGTTTACATGTAATTTTAGTAGTTATATTTAATTCCAGTTGAACTCAATGTAATTACTATAAAATATACATATTTCAAATTAAATATTATCATTAAACAATCAATTCTTTCGAATATTCATTTTAAGAAAACATGTCCATTTTATTTCATTAGACTTTGAAATGATTAAATGAATTTGTACCAAGAAACACAAACCCAAACTAAGAATAATATCCTACTTACAAGGGGTCCTTCGCACGTGATTGTCTACTTCTTTTTTGTCTCAAAAACCGAAAAAGGTTGGATTGCTTTTTTTTGTCCCATACTCTCTCTCTTTCTCTCTCTCTTATTTTTTATTATTATTAATTTAGTACGCCACTTATTTAAAGCTCTATTTTAACTTTCATTAATTTAATGGTCTTTTTTTATGACGGTAAAAATAGTAAATAGTTCGGGTTTGACTTGTATTCATTCGATTAAAAATTCGATTTAAGTTCAATTAAAAATATAAATAATTCAAAAATAAATAAATTTTAAAATTCGATAAATTACTCGAAACTCCTCAAATTATAATTTTATACTAATAATCGGATTATATTCGTTCTAAAATTTTAAACTGTTTGGGCCCAATTCTAAATCGTGCTCTGCTCGATAACTAAACAAGACTCAATTAAAACTTATTTTATACTACATAAATTTTATGAACCAAATTTAAGAAACTCAATACTCAACCGACTTCTTTGCCTTTTTATGGTCTTGTCATTCAAGTCTTCTTTATTTTTCCTGTGGTTAAATATCTTCCAAATTTCAGCTACTAAAACTATGTAAAAACTTGCGTATCATATCTATTTTTATACAAATCTGTTATATAAATGATAGTATTTCCTCGCATAATAAATTAGGTTTACATTTATTACGAATCTTATTCCATGTTATATCTTTTTCCTATACGTATTAAGATTTATTTATGACATACTTATAAATAACTTTTTCCCTTTTTTCATAATTGTCTTTGATACTCTTTCTGTTTCAAATTATACGATTATTATTTACTTTTGAAATTTAATTTGAGTCATTTTCAAACTCAAAATTAAGATAATTTATTTAAAATTATAAAATAATAAAACTTACAATGAGTAATACTTTTTAAATATTTATTATTGTGATAATTAAAATTAAAAGAATTTGTATTAATTTTGAATTTAATTTTAAAAATTAACAGTGATCAAATAATATGAAGAGAGGTTCAAGTTTATTATTAAAACAAAGTGAGTGAGGCAATATTTGTTATCATTATTAATAAAGATAAGGAAGCCAAAAGAAAAAAAAAAGAAAAAAAAAAAAGAGACAAACCGGCGGAAAAAAGAGCGAGTGGGGTGGTTTAACATGTACCCTACCTGCATTTCCAGGAAGTAAAATAGTCAAGTTTGTCCCCTATGCGCTCCCCAATAAAATACACTTGCACACAAAACTCGCCAAAATTTCTCAAAATAAAAATAAAAATAAAATTGAATAGTGAAAATTGAAAAAGAGTGTTTTGGTCTCACTTCTTGGTGAATTGAGTCCCCTTTCCTTTTGGGAGAGAAAAAAAAAGGGGGTGGATATGAGGTGGTGGTGATGGAGGGATCAGCAGAGGAAGAGCTAGAGAGAAGGAGCAAGTTCTTGAGCAGTCTGATACAGAAGAAAAAAGCTACCCAGCAAGAAGAAGACCATGATCGTCTTAATGTTCGGGTCAGAGCCTCTGACATGTCCCTTTCTTTGCAAAACAGAGCGTTTCTTTGTGCCAGAGACCACCTTGACTCCATGTCTGCAGGAAAGCTTGACAGCAAACGTCTTGCTCTTGCCCTCAAGAAGGTAATCCTATCTACCTTCTTTACTTGCTTGCTTCAATTACTAAATCCCAATTGCCAATTTTTTTTTTCTTTTGGAGAAATGGGTATTACATTCAACTGCATTGTGGAGTTAGATTGAACTGGTTATATTCAATACTGATTTTTTATGCAAAGGGCATTGGGTGATGTTGTAATGAACTTGTTAAGTAGTGTGACATCTAATTGATGCATAAGCATTTTTCTTCTTTTTCTATATTCAGTTTCTTTATTATTCTTTCTTGGTGATTAAATGCTTAAATTAAAGTTCTGCCCAGGTGGTCCTATTATGTTTTAGTGTCAGACTGAACTAACTTACTCCTACTCTTTTTTTTTTGTCATTTTGAAATAAAAGGAATTGTGATTACCTTTTTATTTTTATAAGTTAAAGATATAATATTAGAAGGACTATTGATTTTAAAGTTCATAAAAAATGGTTTTGGGTAATTATGCATTTGTTGTTTAACTTAGGTTCAATCAGCTTCCCTCCCTCTTTTATGTTATTGTAATCTATGCATTTGTTAGTGTATGGTAGTTAATGTAAGTGATTCATTCTTGACTGGTCCAAGTAGGGGCTGTTGAATATTGAATTGTAGTCAGGTGCTGCAAAATGCAAATAGCTTTTAGTGCCAGACTGCTCTGAACAGTCTCTCTCATTTTCCTTTTTTAGTCTTGGTCCATTCTCAGCCAAGATAATGAGGCCATCCAGATTTCAAGGTTAGAGTTTACAAAATATATACAGCACTATATACAATAGTACCCTCACAAAATGTTGTCCTACTGATTATTTATTCTGGTGTTTATATATGTGTAGTTTCTCAACGTACCTGATATGTGTCCTTTATATCTACCCTTTTTGTTTGTACCTTGTTTCTCATCCATTATGCTGTGAACTTGACTGCTAATCTAGCTCTTGTTAGTGTAAATGGTGAAATAGGTGCATTCTGGCACCACTGGTCCTTCAAATTTTTGGTGACCTTGAACTGGAAATAGTTTTTTTTCCATCATAAGTCCTAACTCTGGTTCTTGAAATGAATGTCAGTGTCAAAATTAGGCTGGAAATGTCATTATGTTTCCTAGTTTTTATCTATTGTAAATCTGGGTTAGTATTACAGTTGTAATTGGACTGCTTACGGCCGTACATTGCACACTGTGGATGTTTAGAGCACCAATATGTGTTATCTTGACCTAGATTTTTTTTCTTCTTTTATTAATATTATCCTTATTCATTGGCTTCTCAAGACACAAATGAAAGATTTGGAATTTTTGAGATAAATGCTTAAAGTTTTGTTTACAGGGGTTTAGCATAGTATCATAATTGGTTCCATGCACATTTCTATCCTATTGGGTATTCTTTTCATGTGAAATCTTCCTCTCTGTTTTTTTTCTCTTTTGGTTGAATGGATGAACGGTCTCTATTTGTGTTTAGTTTGGCATTGTGGAGGGAGTTTCTATTCAGGTTTTCATTACATACTACTTTGTGCAATCTGAACTGAGAATGATAAGTTAATTCTATTGGGATGGTAAAACTTGGGTATTCATTCAACAGTTTAAAATATTGATTATTTTGAAAGCTAGATGTGATTAATCTACCATGAGGGTCAAGACGATCTTGTCTCTCAAATGAAGCCAGTCCAGTCCATACAAAGGCTCACCTCTCAATGTCCTTTTTAATCATTAATAATCTTATGTTATTCCGTAGTGTTGTGCAGTTAAATAGTAGTTAAGTAGTTCGTTGTTCATACAACAAATACATCGTTGTTTACGTTCTCTCTGTCAATCAACTAGTTTTTAATAGAATGAATTATTATTTTTATTTTTGGAACTGATTACTGTCCTACAAAGTTATGTTATGGTGGTAATTCTATAGAGTCCAACATAATCGTATTGCTGAGGTTGGGTATGGGTGTTGCATGGCAGGAATTCGACTCATTGTATGGTCCGGCCTGGCACTGCATCGTGGGCACCAGTTTCGGCTCATATGTCACACATTCCGTAGGAGGTTTTTTATATTTTTCAATTGACAAGGTTTACGTGCTTCTCTTCAGGACTGCTGTAGAGCCTATGGACCATTGACACTTTCATGCACTTCAAATGGTTTCCAAGATCATCATCATGTATATGAGTTGCTGATTTCTTTTCTTCGTAAAATTATACTTAATAATTTACAGCCTTAAAGACGACGGATATATGGATTTGTATCTCTTTCCTTATGTTGTATGTGCCAAATAAACTAGAGAGTCTGGTGGTTGTGATTTCTTGCATAGTTTACGGAGTTCAAATCGTATGAATGGTAAATAAGTCTCGCTCACATGTAAAAAAGATTCAGGTGAAAATATTATTTTTTTTCTATTTTAGTTATGCTGAAAAAAAGAAGCAGCAGCTTTTGAGCATTCAAGGAAAAAAAATGTAAAGCTTTTGGCAATACATCTTTTTACCAATCACTTCAGAGTTCATTTTTCACAAATAAAAATGAAAATAAATTACTAGGGTTCATAAAGTGGTGCATAATTGTGAAAATACAATATTCAGATTTAATTTAAAACATTTTGTATTTATGTATTTGACACATAATATTCCTCGTATTTTGAAAATATAGAATTGATATTGACTTTGTAAAGACGATTTTAACATACAAAAATAATTTAATTTTAAAATAAAATATATGATTATGAAAATTGAAAACAATGTAAAATAAAAATGCTACTACTACTAATTAAGTACAAAGTTTGGTATAACTAACAAAATAAGTATTTGTAGGTGATGATTGTCGATAGATAGATTGAGGGACAAGGTCAGCGAATTTGATGAACAGTCCTTTTGACTCCATATTTCCTGCTTCTGCTTCTGCTGCTGCTGTTGCTGCTCAGTCGCTGGGCGAAAATAAAAAAGAAAAAGAATGCTGAGAGCTCCTCCGAACGTAAACACCCAAACCAGCCCGAACATGGATCAGAACCACCAAAGAGCTACTAGGGCTTACCAGTTCCACCCCTCTAGACCCGCCATACTAGATCTCTTCAATCTCTACTTAGGAGTAATCCTCTCCTTTTTCTTTTTAATCTCTCTCTTATTTTTTATTTTATTTTAAGATTTACTTTATGCAATCTAAATCGAATGTGGTTTTATTGTTCTTCAAATTACGCAGAGAAGTGCCCACCAAAAGTCTGATGATTCAACCAGAGAGCCTCCGTAAGTTCAACCTATTTATTTGTATTGTCTTTACAATTTTTTATGGGGTTTTAGAATTTTTGATATAAAGGTTCAGTATGTGTAAGCCATAGTTCAGTTCTTTAGGTACTAGTAAATATGAAGTCAGTTTATTTTCTGATGGGTTTGTCCAAAGTTATATTTTGTCTTTTTTTCATGTATGACAATTATCTTATTATATAGTAATATTCTCGCATATAACATACTCAATTTAGCTTTTAGCATGTAAACAGAGATTGAGGATTTATGGATCCATGCCAGGGTGGAATTTAATGATTCAAATATGGGCAAATTTTACTTCAAATTGCAATTTTCTATTATACTCGAATCATATTTGCTCGTGTTCGACTCGGTAGCTAAACGAACCTCAATCAAACTTTATTTTATACTCGGTAAATTTTGTGAACCAAATATGAGCAATTCAATAATACTCGATTCGACTTGGTTCATTTTCACTCCTATTGGTGGGAAAGCCTTCTTTTCAATTGGTAATTTGAATTAATCATATTCTCTAAATCTCACGGCTGTCTATGGACAGCTATGGTGGCATAACATGCCTTCTGAATTCTTTTAATCGCCTAAGAGTTCTTGGACCATAGAATTTGTTTCTGTTTCCTTGAAATGGCTTCAATTTAAACCAAGTACTATTTTAGACATCCCATGAGAAAAACTTGTACGATTGTGAATAAGATGATGATCGGAATAAAATATTCAACCACAAAACTACATATTTATCAGTTCACGATCACATATTCACTGCATGTTTTGTGGTTGAACGACAAAACATATTAATATTAAATAGATCATGAATCCATATTAAATATATTCAATTCACATATTCATATTAACTATATTCAACCACAAAACTACATATTTATCAATTAACTATTTGGAAGATTATTCCGATCACCGGAAATCTTCCAAATAGCTATCGATGTATATATATAAATACGCGTTCTCATGTAATCGCCTTTTTTTAACAACTTCAATTTTCTGTATGTGTATGTCATTTTTGTTGCCTACTTTCTTTTGGGGATTAATATTTTCTACATTTTGTCCAAAAGCTGCTTCACAGTCAGTAGTTGACTCGTTTGATTTGGGGATTTGAACTTAATGAAATGATGATGCACGCTGAAGAAAACTACAACTTTGTAAACATGATAAACTAAATGTAATGGAAACATAGGAAGAAGTTATTCAGAAACGATAGTACAGCTATAATCACAAAGAGATTTATCAACCTGCATCAGTTAAGCTGATGAATGTCTTCCTATTGCATTGAGTATGAATTAATTTGAACTTCGTAAACAGGATAAAGTAGACGTGATAGTTAAGTAGGAAGAATTTATACATAAAAATAGCATAGATTTATCTATCAATATGAGTATCTCCTGCATCAGTTTAGCTGATGAATATATACTCTTGAGTAAGTGGATGAAGATCTCTGCCTATAGAAGACATATATATTGCTTCATGCTGCTTTGTTGTTCTATATTGCTTCTTTCACTCCACTAATTTTGTCGATATTGAATTTATGATGGATGATGAATACTGGTAAGATTGATCTACAGAAACAAAACACAGAAGCGTGTTACAGCTAACAGGGAGCTTCCTCCACGAAATGAACAATTTCTTTTGGATTTTGAACGGCTCCAGAGCCAGTTTACTGTAAGCTTCATTATTAAAACCAACTTAGCTGCATGGCATGCTTGGTTCGCTTGATTATGCTTCCTATTCTGTTTCACTTAATGGCCTGGATGACATGGAGCTTTTGTTGTTGATGACTCTGACGATTTTATTTTCAGGATCAGGATCAGGAGCAGTTGCGCGCTGTGACAGAATCTGTTCTTATTTCTCTGGTTATTCAGTGCAGTGGCCATGCACCTCGAGCAGAATTTCTGCTCTTTGCTTTGAGTAGTTTGTGCGGTATAGGTTACATCAATTTAGATACTTTTCTTCCATCACTTCTTTCTTCAGTTTCAGCTGCAGAGATGTCAGTTGGTCAGGGAAGTCAAACACCGTCTACTGTCCTTAGTACGAATTTATCACAGCCAGTTTTACCTTCTTCTGGCTTGATTCCCAATTCCTTTCAGTCTTCAAATCCTGCATCTCCTTTGCATTCAGTTCATGGTATTGGATCGCCTGCTCAGTCGGCCAATGAACCATCATCTTGTGGCCCTGTGTTACCTTTAAAATCATCCGATAATAACTTCACCGGACAACAGTCTATGACAAGGGTCAATTTGTCAACAAGAGATAATACCATAAGCAGTTTGCGTCAGTTATGTTGCAAGATTATTTTAACTGGCCTTGAATCTAACCTAAAGCCAGTTACTCATGCTGATATTTTCTACAATATGCTGAATTGGTTGATTAATTGGGACCAAAGACAACAGGGAATTGATGAATCTGATAGTGCAAAATCCTGGAGACCTGACAAGGCCCTGATTGAATGGCTTCACAGTTGGTTAGATGTGATATGGCTATTGGTTGAGGATGATAAATGCCGTGTACCATTTTATGAACTATTGCGCAGTTGCTTACAGTTCATAGAAAAAATACCTGATGATGAGGCATTGTTCACACTTATTTTGGAGATTCATAGGAGGCAAGATATGATGGCTATGCTCATGCAAATGCTAGATCAACACCTTCACTGCCCTACATTCGGAACTCACCGGCTTATCCCACAGACCACTACAAATATAGTAGGTGATTTAGTGACGAACATGAGATATTCACCAATCACATATCCAAGTGTGCTCGGAGAACCATTGCATGGAGAGGTGATACTATTTTTCTAGTGAGTCATTATACAATTTAAATTTTACTTCTTTTTCAATAGTAGTGAACCATTGCCTTAGAGAATATGAAGGGTGAGGAAACCTTCTTAGATATAATCTAGAAAGAGTAAATCTGAAAGAGATAAAGAGGCTATACCAAGGCTGTCACAAGCCAAGCAATACCTCTGGTCTTCACATTTATATGAAAAAATAAAGAAAAAAAATCTTGTTCCTCTCAAGGAAGTTACAAGTGACCTCTTATATAATTTAGAGTGCATATTTACCAGCAACAAACAAAAAATGGATCAGCAATAAATTTTTTAAAAAGGAAAACAATTCCTAAGTGGAAATCTTGCAAATTACAAACAACATGTTCATCTAGGTATATAATTAGTTGACTGACATTTTTCAGTTGGTTGAAAAATTCTATATGTTGAAAGGTTATGTTTTTTGATGAAGTTTTTACCTAATTCTCTAAAACTATTAAGCCTTAAAGTAACTTGACATTGCTATAAGTAATGTTTCATCATGGAAGCTTTTGGTAGCAACTCTGTAGTGGTTTGTTCTGTACAATGGAGATTGGTGTATACATACACAACTTGATGGTCCTAAGATGCGTAGTAGTATACATACAGCTCAGTGTAATAATCACTTGCATTACTTTTTTATGGGCTTATTCAGTAAAAACAAAAGCAACATTGTTCTAGGACTATATTGATGTTCTCAAGGTGCATGAACACCTCCCCTCATATTTATAGTGTTTCACAAGGGGTACTAAGCTAGATTTTATGAGATAAAAGGTATATGTTGTTGTCATGGAAATTATTGTCAGTTCATGAAAGTGCCATGTTTGAATGTTAAATTTGAAATGAGTATCCATTAACAACTGATCTAAATTTTTC
Source organism: Panax stipuleanatus (assembly GCA_020205555.1). Taxonomy (NCBI): domain Eukaryota; kingdom Viridiplantae; phylum Streptophyta; class Magnoliopsida; order Apiales; family Araliaceae; genus Panax; species Panax stipuleanatus. The sequence continues at coordinate 136,314,682 of CM035119.1, read as the reverse complement.
TGTTAGCATTTAACTTGATATACATTGTTGGGCCCTCCATTTAACAACTTAAGTTTTTAAATGAGTTGATTACTTAACATGTATCAGAGCGGGCTATCCTTGGGCCTAATTAAACACTCTTCTTAGTGTACATTCTTACTCACTTGCAGTCCATTCTTAAAGAGTCAAAATTACCCATTTCTTAACTAGTACCACTTATCAATTTGGGCCATTTTATAAATCTAACATGATATCTGTTAAATGGAGGGCCCAACAATGTATATCATGCTAACACTCCCTCTCAAATGCAACTTTTTATAGAGAAGGGAGAAATTAAAGTGCATTTGCACTATTAAATTAATATAAAGACAATTGTGTAGCTGGGAAGATTTGAACCCAATACCTTGCATACCCAAAGCTTTGATATCATGTTAGATTTATAAAATGGGCCCAAAGTCTAGTATATAAAGACTGCAAGCTCTCTTAACTCAAAATCAATTGGCTTTGAGAAGAGTTGACCCAATCCATTATATACTAGACATACTTTGTCAAGGTTTTCGATGTGGGACAAGATATATAACAGTTTCTTTTTGGTGGTGTAGGATCTTGCAGCTTCTATTCAAAGAGGGAGTCTGGATTGGGAGAGAGCTCTGCGTTGTATTAGGCATGCTCTTCGGAATACTCCATCACCTGATTGATGGAAGTGTGCTCTTGTTGTGGCTCCTTGTTATCGGCCCCATTCTCAAGCCCCCACTGTTGGTGCCGTTTTTACTACTGAAATGATTTGCGAGGCAACAATTGATAGAATTGTTGAACTTTTGAAGTTGACAAATTCAGGCAATATGCACATTCTTAATCCTTCAGTTATTCATGGCCAAAATAAATAAATGAATAAAATCTTTTGGTTATTGAATGTTTCTGTTTTTACTATATACTGCTTATTGACTAGTGTGACTCTAATGCTGCCTTCAATCTGTTCATGTGATGATTGTATATCTTCTTAAGCTTAAAGACTGCAATTATTCTCATGCACTCATTTAAGGTTGAAACTTGCTGGTATAACTTAATCTTTTTTTCGGTGAATTTTTTTATTAATGGGTGCTAAGGATAGTCATATGAAGCATTATTCTTTTTTCTCTATTCGTCGTATTTTCTTTCTTATATTCGGCATGCATGGTGGGACCCCACTTTTTCTCCTTACAAGGATTGAATATTAAGTGATATCAAGGACACTCGAATGCGAAAACTGTCAAATCTCCAAGTTCCGTTTGTCACTTTCTGAAGTTAATTGAAGAACCTATATCCAACTGAGTGCTAGACATGGATGGCCAACTCATATTTGTATTTGGGAGTTTGGTTGTTTTAAGCTCTTATGAAGCATATGCTCTTTTCATATCTTAGATTAGTGGGGCATAGTCTGTAGTGGTAAGCATGCGGCTTTCAGTTTTAATAGGATCATGATTTCTCTGGTTGCTTGATATCACTGAAAAATCTGAGGATCTGGACTTAAAGATCACAGATTTTAAGCTTCTTCTTTTACAATAATTAAAGCAAAGTATTCAGTGTACTTGCTCAGAGATCAGAGTGATCAGTGGTCTTCAATATTGCTTGTAATTGTTAAAAACTTTCAAAGGTGCTATAGATGTGCAATAGAATATGTGCATACTCCTGAATCTTGACATTGCGTTCCTTGTGGGTTCCTATAGATTAGAGGAAGTGGAACTTCTCCTTCTAACAATAGAAAAAACCAACTTTGAAAGCGAAAGATTTCAAGAATGATTATGAAGACTATACGAGAATTACACTCCCTTTTGATGGAAAAGGATGAAAGTTTTCCTAAGATTCGTGGTTTATTCTTCTTGCTTTATGTAAAGGAAAACTGCAGTGAAATTTGTTTCTTCTTCCATTTTATGCTAATTTTATTTTACTCTTTCTTGCAGGTGTAAATTCCTGGCATGAATGGGTTATCTTTTCAGACATATTATTTTTTCTCTTGAAAAGTGGGTGTGTTGATTTTGTGGACAAGTTAGTTGGACGCCTTGCAGAGGGCGATCAACTTATTCTTAGAACAAATCATGTTACATGGTTGTTTGCACAAATTATTCGGATTGAACTTGTGATGAATGCTTTGAATACAGATTCCCGAAAGGTAGTGCATAAAATGTTTATATTTATTACCTTTGAATTCCCATTTAATTATTACAAGCTTCTGTTCTTAGACTTCTAGAATAGTATCAATTGTCTTTCTGTCTTATAACTATATCTATATGTAACTGTGACAATTCGGTAAATGTATTCAAATGGATAATTCATAATTATATTCGTTATTGTTTTTGGGTTTAGAGTTGGGATGTTAGTATGTAACTAGCATGGCCTTGTGGGAGTTCTAATGCCTGGCCAAACAATTGGACTAATCTAGTTTTGACTAGGAGTTGCAATTCTTCTTGTAGGTGGAGACAACCAGAAAGATTCTTTCGTTTCATAAATAAGAGAGAAGCTCTGACCCTAATAATCCCCATAGCATCCTCCTTGATTTTGTAAGCAGTTGTCAAAATCTACGTATCTGGTCATTGAATACAACCAGGGAATATTTGAACAATGAGCAGCTTCAAAAAGGAAAGCAAATAGATGATTAGTGGAGGCAAGTAAGCAAAGGTATGAATACACACACATATAAACAATGTTTTAATTTGGAGGATTGTCTTCCTTGTTCATGGTCCTCCCATAGATCCTAAAATTTATGACATGTAATATACTAATGTTGGACAGCTATAAGAAACTTGTGGTTTATACAGTTGATTTGTGGCGTGAAAGTGTTATAGTTTTTTGGGGATGGAAACATTGAAATTATCTTGATCCGGAACATAAAATTATGCTAGGCAACTTAGAGAGGTTTTATTGAGTAGAATTTTTTGTGCTGTGTGTGTGTGTAAAATGTAACTTCAGAATCAGGATTGAATAGTTCTAGCAGGGAGAGAGGAGATGTTCCAGTATAAAAAGAGATGGAAGGACAAAGGAATGGCCAGAAGTGGGTGTTGATTTAATTGAGGATAATCATGATACCTATTCGTTAATTATACAGCCGTAGACAGAGGGTTATACCATAATAATCATTATTGCTTGATAAACAAATAGTTGAGTCAAGCCTTGGCTTAGTTGAATTGAGCATCTTAATTTGTCAAATGAGATGATATCTTATATGAAGTTCACATTAATGGCTGTCTTTAATGTCCCAGTTCAGTCCAGCCTACTGTCATTTCTCCCCACCATTTCTGATTATTAAATGATATCTTTTTCTGCTATTTAACTGAAATAACAACATTACATGTGGATGATTTAAATATATCCCCTCGCCCCAAAGAAAAGTCGTCTAAATGATAAAAAGGTGGAATATCCAATATTTGAAACAATGTATATGATATACTTGAAAGGCTGTATATATTCTTCATTTACTAAATCAGACTCAAGTTAGTGGTTTAACACTTTACTTGATGAAACAGCCTATCACTAAATAAATCAAGGCCAATAAGGGGTGGATTAGTTTATGCTCAAACCAAATAGTAGAAGCCTGAGGACTGAGAGAATAACTAGAAGTATAACCATCTAAGAATTTGAACCAGTGTGCTGCATTCAAGTAGTATTTGATTTGATATTCGTGGGAAGGAAAATCGAAACATAACTTCTTTGTTTGTGCATTTGATTTTATCACAAAACACCTTTCAAATTCCTTTTTGCACCTTTTAGAAAATATATTCATGAAACTTTCTATGGAAAAGGAGGAGCCTGGTCCAATCCGCCCTCTAGGCAAGTCCCAGCCTAGGCTGGGCTTTCATTCCCCTCCCCTATCGCGGTCCGAAATTAGTCCCACTCCTGCACCTGTTCTAACTGGCTGGTCAGGCCTTGTGCAATGTGCATCTCTGGCTGGCATATATATTGTCCATCAGTCAACACACACCATATAATATTTTAATAACCAGGCTAGTTAACGTGGCTCCATCTTATTCACTGACTGTAACAGAGTATGCTGCATGAGTTTTTCCATCTACACATTCTTTTGTATTCTAGTGAAAATTCCATTTTCAATTTGTGCAAATGTTTCCGTAATGATGTAATCCGTTCCTTCAACAATCGGGTTGGTATGGCGTTGCTTTATCAGGGGAATTCATAATGGATTACATGAATCTGGATGATAGATCAATTGGCATGTTTTGGGTTGTGTCTTTTACCATGGCACAACCTGCTTGTGAGACGGTGATGAGTTGGTTGACATCAGCTGGAGTTACAGATCTGCTACCAGCACCAAATCTACAGTCCAATGATAGACTAATGGTGATGCGGGAAGTTAACCCTGTGCCAATATCACTCTTATCAGGGTTTTCAATAAACTTGTGTATGAAATTGGCTTTTCAGATGGAAGATTCGATGTTCTCTGGACAGGTACTCTCTTTTTTTCTTTTATTACGTGCGGATTACTTTTCTTTGCTTTTGATTTATTTATTTTTAGCGTAACCTACCTTTGAGGTTCCCTGTTAGGAATTGCAGAGTCCGAAGGGATAAACTAGTATTACAACTTGGGGATAATTCTGGATTAAGACAATGCTTCCCATGTGAAGTCTGTTGAGGGGCATAGTAGTCCTTTTCTTTTGTTGTCTGTTATAGAGAATCATTAGGACCTCTCTTATATATTCTAAGCTCAGGTAATGTAAGGTTCATGCTTATTACGATGAATTAAAATTGAGAGCTTGTTTGAAGCTTATCCTTGTCCCCCCTTTCCTCTTCTCAGTCCCCCCCTCTGTTACTTTTCAATCCAGTTATACCTTGAGAAATGGTTAACTCATATACCTTGTATATAAATCAGACGTGCATCCTTTTTTTATAGGCAATGAGCGCAAAACATCTATGAGTTGGTTTGTCTATAATTTCTGGAATAGTGTTATATCAATAATTTTAACACATTTCTATTGCTAGGAACATTTGGTCCAACCGCCAACGGGTTATCTTATATACCATTTTAAAATCAGTTTAATTTATCACCTTGTCACATTTCTACCACGATTACTGCTGAGTAATTCTACGTATAAAAGCAAAAAGTGTGTTTTCCAAGAATGATACACTCTGTTGGGACTCATTTTCTAGCAAGTCTTTAGAGCTTGGTGACTTGAAACTTTTCTTACCAGCTTATTTACATTTTCAGGGTCTGAATTATTAGGTAGTAGGTACTATGACTTCCATCATAGTTATACATTTAAATAATGTTTTTACCTTTTATTTTATGCAGGTTGTGCCTAATGTTGTGATGGTTGAAACATATGCTAGATTGCTGCTTATAGCACCACATTCATTGTTCCGTTCACACTAGAGTGTAACTTCTTTTACCCAACAAAAACTTAATGGTTTAGTAAAAATGTTTAATTTTTCTGTGACTTATTGCTGAGTGTTAAGATAAGAAATGGGGCAACTACTTGGATGTGCGTATCAAGGTTTCATATCAAGTCCACCTCATTGATTTGTTCTTTTACTGGAGTACCTTTTCATTCGTAAGAGAACTTACCTATATTCATTATGAATTAACCTAATATTGTTCCTCTCTTGGTATTCTTTGAAATGTGTATTCTGAAGAAGTTTCTTCTTCGGCATAAGATTGATTACTAATGGAGGAATAACATGTTATTTTGGCATCACTCGATTCAAGTTGCTCCTCTCTGATAAGTCATTTTGGTCAGTGTTTATGTCTCTTGAGTATTTAAACTGATTTGTAATTACTAACTAATATCCTCCTCAGTCAGTAAGTTGTTCTCATTAGTTTTATGAGTATCTGTTGATGTAAGGCTCAGTAGTTGGAGAGTTTTTGTCCTCCTCCATCCCCTTGTTAGGTTGGGTGGTTTTTGTCCTTGCAAGCTTTTTTGTTCATATTCTGCTTTAGAGTTTTATATTAATTGGATTTGAGGGTTAGCATTTGTGGTCATTGGGGTTTAAGTCTATAAATGCATTTTGGCATATTATTTGGAATTGGCAAATGAATGACTGTAGAAATTGCAGCAGAGAACTAATTTCTGTCTCTTTTTTTTCTTCCATTTAATACTTACAGCCCACTTATCCTGTGCAAAGCACGAGGTGCGTGTGTGGAGGTTTTTTAGGTTAATTATTAACACAATTGCATGTTGATGATTGATTACTTTTTTACTAAAAGTAAGGAATTATATAGTGTAAACTTGTTCAGTTCATTATTAACATAATCAATGATTAGAACTATCAGTACTATTATTATGTTTCAGTAAGTAATTGTATAGAATCTAATTGTACTTGGTAAGGACCCTAAAGGTAACCAATTATATTAATCTACTTTATTAGATTTATTAAGGTCGTTTTTGATAAGGAGTTTAAAAGGTAAAGAATTGTACTGGATACATTTTAATTTCTTTTTGGCAAGAAATCTGTACTTGTAAGCCACAAATAACACGTGGCAACATGCAATATATTCAAACAACACTAACCAAGGCAAACTGAGTCAACTAGGTTGAATGACCGGAACTGACTCATATCGTGCTCATATATATAGAGATTATTTTATATTTCTTCATGCTCTTATTTCTTTCCTCATAACAATCCCCGACTCTAATGCTTTTACAGTTGTTAATTGTCGCTGGCTGAACTGCTTGCAGTTAGATTTGAAGTCTTCAAGTAAATACTATTATGTTCGCTATTTCAGTCATTTTGGACAAGCTTTACTTTGTTGACATTTCACTTCCACAATGATTTAGTAAGATGAGTAGATGAATGATTTTTCAGTTGATTTTGTTTCTTATGTTTGTGCATGGAATTTATTATTGGGGATTGCTACTATCCTTTTTCTTTTGTTTTCACATTTTAGTTATATTTTAGCAAACCCCTTGTGTTAATGTTTGGTTAATGTTGCGAATCTTGTAGCATCTAACACAAAGGAATCCATCCACATTGAGTAAACCCGGAGCTACTCTTTTGGTACTTGAACTTTTAAACTACCGGTTCCTTTCACTCTACAGGTAATTGAAATTCAGCCCATTTCATGGTTCAAAGTCGCGGTAGCGGCCTAGGTTGCAGAAGGTTTTTTTGACTCAGTTTCGTTTTCGGGTGATATGCACTGATGCATCTTCAAATTATTTATTTATTTACTATTATTTTTATTAGTTAATGTGTAAATATACATATTTTATTTATTATTATTGCTTCTTCTATTCCACAAAATAAGTCCTATGGTTTGATATTATTCTTACTCCTTTTGTTCCATATAGAGTACCATTTGTTGATTTTCCATTACCCCGTTATTTCACCTTGATTCCTTCGTTACGCCGTTATTTTTCCGTGATTTCTCCATTGCATCGTTATTTTTTCCGTTACAGTCAAATTTCGCCTATTCACAACTTTACATTGATAATGTTTGAAATTACAATTCGTGACTCATTATAGGATTAGTGAGTAAAGAAACCAAACCCATACATCAAAATTTTGGCAACTCGGCCAATACTTTGAACCATGACCCATTTTATGGAACTACTACTATTTTAAATAAGAACTAGTATATATGTGATCATGTGAGACAAGATGTAAGCATTTGCTTAAATATCAAAGATTTCTATGCCAGTTTTTGTTTCCACATACTCTGTTTTCAGCTTTTGTAGATCTTTTGACAATTTAAATGTTTATTTAATTTACTGAATTTTATGGGAATAATAATTTAAGTATGTAACATGTATTAGATCTTGTGTTTTCCTTCTCTTTACCTTTTTTAGGTATCAAGGGAAGAGCAAAAATTTAATGTATGATGTCACAAAAATAATTGCCACTCTAAAAGGGAAACGTGGAGATCATCGCACTTTTAGATTGGCTGAAAACTTGTGCATGAATCTAATTTTGTCATTGAGAGATTTTTTTATTGTGAAGAAAGAAGGAAAAGTGTGAATTATTGCCTACATACTAAAATCTCCTTTTCTGTTGCATTCAATTGAATTTTTTTGTTCATCAAAACCTTTTGCAGGGTCCCACTGAATTCACTGAAACTTTGAATCGGATAACCATCACGACTCTTGCCATCATCATCAAAACACGTGGAATTGCTGATGTTGAGCACCTTCTCTATCTCCAGACGATGTTGGAACAGATATTAGCGACTAGTCAGCATACATGGTCAGAAAAGACTCTCCGCCACTTCCCTTCTATTCTACGTGATGCCCTGATTGGGCGGATAGATAAACGGGGCGTAGCAATACAAGCATGGCAGCAGGTTATTCTATGGCTTCAGATTAAATTTCCAAAAATTTTATCCTTGATTTACTTCGTGCCTTATTTGTTGGATATGTTTTTTGATTCTATCTCTGCAAATTTAAACTTTTATTCTACTTTCAATTTTCTTTTGCTATTTTTTTGTTGCCATTTGGTCGTGGTTTTGCTTGAATTTTCTTCTCTCTTCCTCCATATTCAGTTATTGTATTTTTAATTGACGTGCGGTTATACGTATGGCCAGTCATATATTAACAAAATTTCCACAAAAGTAAATCAAAATGCAACTGGAATTGTAGACATAGGTACAAGAAAATGCGAACTTTTTTTTTTCATGAATAAAGTACCCTCTTTATCTCCTTGCTTGCAAGAGATTGAGAAATATTATTTTCAAATCCGAAGAGAGAAATTTTTGGACCTGTAATAGTTTGTGCTTCATTTTTCCAAGTAAATGCAGATGCTAGGGTGCATGCTTGCTGAAAGGACAAAGTATTCAAGTAAAAACACGACAAATTCACTAGTTGTAGAATTTAGAATCAATTTGTGACAAGTTGTGATGAAATCCTCTTGAATAGTTTGAGCACATGCAAACAATTCCAATTATTGCAGATGTAAGGTAGATTAATGTGATCACTACTACAATTGTATTTGGAAAAGAGAATGCCATATTCAAGTTTGTTAGAGATATTGAAGAAAGGGACAAAAAGGATTTATATACCGGACCCAAAGTAGGTGGGACAAGGTGTGTAACGACCCCAAAATTCATACAATACAACTCTCGACATCGGTCGTTAACAATACATCCTTATTCAGACTTTACATCATTAATCCATGATACAATCACTAAAAATACGAAATATTTAAAACTTTTATATTATTCCTTCTTTATTATCCCTGAATCTCAACCTTTATCATTACATAATTTTGATTCAACCTTATTTCATGAATCGCTTCGTCAGAGTTATTATAAACTATAACTTACAACCACATTCAATAACCTTATACATCGGATAAAATTTAAACTTTATAACTTAACATCTGTTAGGCATTATACATTATCAAGTACATTATCTGAAACCTTAAACAGGGTCCAAAATAAAAATAATTCAGCCAAAGTATATAAATCTTCATGCGTTACATCTGATTCATTTCTTTCAAGTAGCACATAGCGTTACCTTAAATCCTTAACCTGCAAAAGTGATTATTTGCAAGAATGAGCTCGACAGCTCAGCAAGATCTAACAGCTTTCATGCATCACATAGCACATAAATACATGCTCAACATACATCTCATAATAATTAAAGTAACATGGCATACATGCTTTACTTCACATAACAAATATAAAGATTGAGTTCCTTACTCAATCAACATTCTTTAATCAATTAATGTAGTCATAAATTGAGTTTAACATTTCATGCTTACAATATATATACAACATATCATACTCTTTACAAAACAATTTAAAACAGTTCATCATCAAGTTCACGTAGAAAATAGGAACTGAAAGACTTGCCTTTACCGGTGTTTTACCAACACGCTAATATTTCACGTCCTTGCACAACCTACACTGTATGTGAGATTGATAATAAACAAAATCAATACTCAATCTCATGGTCAAATTTATTCTAAAACCTTACTTTATCTTATTATCCTTTATAATGTCTTTATATACATCTAACTGTGTTTTATATGCAACTCGGTTTTATTTTCATTTTCATCATCACACATGCTAGACTATCGCACTTGTAGTTTAATGTGCGTATATCACACCATTTTATCATACCACTTTGGTTTCAAAAATGCATATTCAACACATTGTTTACATGTTTAATTTTCTTTTAAAAATTAAAAATCGCCCTTTTCGATTTCTTTCCATTATTATTCTTGTATTATCATATTTTCATACTTAGATGCACATAACACCCAATATTAGCCACTAGTTAGACACTTTGTATACCAAAGTTTAGAAACACTATTACTCTTAGGCATTTTATCGAGCACGTTATGTGCACACATTAACTTATCTCAACTCTTGATCTTAAATGGTTAATTATGCATAAAATGTGATAACACATATCTATACTCATTACATATGTCAAAACATATTGTTAATCATCAAAATATACCATCACCCAAAATCTTAATTCAAACAGAATTATAAAACTCATCTTCACAATTTCTTTAACAAAACGTTGTTTTCGTTTTTAACGTAACTCCTTCGTTACATGTCCGTTTTTGTTCCTTCTTATATAGAATTAACTCTTACTCAGTGTACTACAACCTCATCTAGGCCTTACAGTCAGACCCTTATCCATCTGAAACAGATTCCGCAATTTCATTAACTAGTCCAGAAAATTTCATTTTCTGGACAGCCTTACTAAACAATTTATTTCGGACATGATCCGGTCCATAAAATGGCTCAATCTAGCGAGTCTGGCTAGTAAACTTCCATATCTACAACTTTTCAGTTTAAAGTTTCTTCAGATTCAAAACACACGAATTTATATGAATTTTTCAAAGTCAGAAACCGTAACAGTTTTGATTTTCTGGGCAGATTGTTTTCCCTTCGGACCAGCAGTACTAAAACAGACACTGCCAGAAATCTACAAGGAGTTTTCATGTGATTCCACTTTCAGAATATAGCTTACTTCCATAGCTTCGATTTGATATAAGGCTCACTTTCTAACTCATTATACCCAAAGAGGTATGAATTTCACAAGATCTGTCCACAATTACTCAAAACCTACGAATTTTGTTCTTCAAATTTTCTTTCCATTTCATTTTCTTTCTTGAATCCTCTTGTTTGATTCTTGATAATCCAAGATTAAACCAATACAAACAAGGTTAAGCATGATCTACTACCCTAGATCTTATAAAAACATAAATCTATCCACAAAAATCAAAGATTAAACAAGGGTTTAGAAGTTACCTTCTTCTAGCTTTTTCTTCTTCTTCTTCCATGGCTTCTTCTTCTCCTTCTAGCTTCTCTCAATCCCTCTGTTTCTCTCTATCTCTCTCAATTTCTCTATTCTCTATTTCTCTCTTCCACAAAGACTCTTGCTCTAAAAGAAAAACTCTAGGATTTCTTCTTGTGTAACTCCTCATTTGAGTAATAGTTATGTAATTAATTAATATAATAGTAACCCCCACTAATAACATAAGGCTTATGTTACAAAACTCTTACATGCATGACCAATATCACATTAAGCCATCTTAGAAGCATAACGTCACTTTTCCATCATTAGTTAAGCAACCCAGTGGTTAGGCTATTCATTATATACTATTACTACTTTACTATAACATATAACATATTTCTAATGTCACACTTAAATAATTACTTATTTTAGTAATAAACTCAATTAAACCTTACTAATTATCATTCTTATTTAACCAAAATAATTGCAATTTTATTTAACCCATTACAAACCTTCTAATTTAATTATTTAATTAAATTAGAATATTTCCATAACATTAAAGTAATAAAATACACATCATACTTAAATAAATTATTCCATACTAATTTCCATTGAATATTTATTTTATTCATTAATTCTAACACCAATATTTATTTTACTCCATAAATATTTTAACTAAAATATTTATTTTATTTGATAAATATTCTAATTATTTACGAGATTCACAATCGTATTACACTAACATATTACGTTTATATGTAACATACCTTCCTCTCTCATTTTATTAAAACAAATATATTCACAATAGTGAATTACTCACATCATTTATGAAATTTAATTCATAACAATTATAGTGCCAACAAGGCATAATAATTAAATTATATTATTTCATAATATAATATCAACTTAATTAAATTAACTAATTTTATTCAGTTAATTTCCTTTTCGTAATAATTTCATTTAACTTCTTCAAAAGTTAAATTAAATTAACTATTAAACCTCATTCTTCCAACATATGAATATATATATATATATATATATATATTTACTTACACGCAAAATATGCCATAATAAGAATTTCATTCATTAAATTCTTATTTTAATAATTTTTGAAAATTCGGGTTGTCACATCCTTCCCTCCTTATAAGGATTCCGTCCTCGGAATCACTGAAACCCTACCTTACTCAGGTTTCCATCAAATCTCTTTAAAAACATTTATCGTTGAATAACTTCAACACATTACCTTAATATAGGTTATACATATATATTCTACTACATTCCTTTTTTTTTAATCAAATTCTAGGTTTTATTTCATAACCTTCAATTAAGCACAATTATGTTTTCAAATATTATATATTCTCTAACTCGTTCATTTCCTTTCTAAGGATCCTTACCATATACTTTAGTCGTCGAAGACATATATTTCATAATTCACTATCGTATGAGTATTCGGGTCATCACATTCACCCATTCTTCTAAGAATTTCGTCCTCGAAATTTTCATTAATCTTCATTCATTCAATCTATCAAAGTAGATTTTAAGTTAATCTTATTCACTAACTTGTTGTGTTCTACAACTATTTCTTTCTAAGGAATATCATTCTTGCCACCTTCACCTTCAGAATAATAAGAATCTTCCACAATTGTTCAATAATTGGGAAGCGCTATGAATAACAGGAATTTAAAAGATTCCAATTCATGCTGAGAGGTCATAAGACCTTGAACTCTTCTCTTGGTTTAATAGTGCATCACCACTGTAAACCATCTTTAACAGAATGTTTAGCAATCACACAGACTGAAAACACTCTCTGCAAGTACTCTAGGTGATCAGCCTATCGTACCCCTACGTCGTGCACAACGTATTACATCTTAACATCGTAACGACTATATGCGTTACTTTCGGAACCATTGTCTCAGAAAACATGTCCCCCTTTTATAGGGTTGTTCACCTCAGCTTCTTAACATCTGAATCCGCACCAAAACAATTTGGTTTGGCATAGTTTGACCAAGAACGCTTGAATTTCATGAACATCTTTCAATATTCTTCTAGCTGAATCAAGTAGCATAGACTTCTAGCAATAACTCGGACATCAATCGAGATATATAAATATATATATGTTTAACCAACTCAAATTTTTTTTTTTCATTTAACGAAACTAAAAGTAAATAAATCCCTTTTTTTTATAGTTTAAGGAAACTAAAAATAAATGAATCTTTTCATAATATCCTGTTACGGTACCGTAATAATGGTACGTTGAGGATTTCGTCATTACATGACGTCGTCATACTACATCATACCATAGCGGGCTGACGATCATATGATCACATCCAACACTAGGTTTAAATGCATTGATAACTTCCTCGATTGTTTTTACACCATATCAAATGATGCATATGAAATACATTTTGAAGATTTAAAATCATTTTGTCCAGCTGAAGCAATTAGCATAGACATGTGAATAATAGTACTATTTTAAAAATTCATTGGTTCCATCATTGATCCAATATTTTTCAAGAAAATAGAAGTGCAACATCAGCACGAAGTCAATAAATTTCGAAAAATCTAGCAAAGGTAGGAGATTTAGAATATAAAACTTTCTCCATCAATTAAATCTTTACTCCATCATTACTTAATCATTCTATCAACCTTAAACAACATCAATGCTTCCTACACCATAACCTTTCTATTCCCAGTATAGTTCATCAAACTTTCCACACTTTGAAAGTCAGGAACTTTCCACAATAATATGAGTTTAAGAACTTCCTAGTCAGACCATAGGCGTCCATTCGCTGAGGAGTTCCAAACATACCATATGATTATGAGTCATGAACTTACCATAAGCATGAGTTTTAAGAACTTGCACTTAATCCTAGTAACATCTTACTAATCTTAATAGTCTCTAACTATCAAATATACACATGAGAAAAGAATCACCTTTTCACCACATATACATTGATAACGCGACACCAACATTCCAATGATTATCAATGTGATAAACTAAGTGCAAGCACAAAACCCTCGCCCATACAAAGGTTTGTACAACTCAGCCATCACATGATTCCTCAATTGAAATCCCACTTAACTCTATCTTGCTCATAACTTGCTCTTTACTCGATACGAATTTTCCGCATCTCATCATTTATAACTCCTCGTGAGTTAACCTCGTACTATATCATAGTACATTCTCGTTATAGTCTCAAACTATAACTATACAATCATTACAGACCATCTGTCTTTCAACTTCAAAAGATCACGTCGTGATCTTATTCTATAATCATCTCCCATATGATTCTTTCCTATCTCATTATCGTTTAGTTTTAAAAACTTCTTATCTTTACCTATCATCATGTCATATCATGACTTCATTATGATTTTAATCTTATAAACTTTGTCTATTCATCGTTATTCGTCATCTTTATTATTGGAGTTAGGTAACTCCTGATTCTCATCTTCATATCTCTTCAAGATTCTTCTTTGAATCTTCTTGTTTATTTAACAACTCTTCTTTTAAGAATTTCTAACTTCGTTCATAAAGTTCAACATTTTATTCGAGTTTTATTCCTCGTTATTCTCACCTTCTTCCTATAACATTTCTAGGACTTAACTCATTCTATACTTCTACGTATGTGAAAGGAATCACCTTTTCGTTATACGTAACTTAACTTCTCATTCTCTAAGGTCATAGCCTAAGGTACTCTTACCTAAGGTGTATAACCTATCAGCTTTGATACCAACTGTAACGACCCCAAAATTCATACAATACAACTCTCGACATCGGTCGTTAACAAAACATCCTTATTCAGACTTTACATCATTAATCCATGATACAATCACTAAAAATACGAAATATTTAAAACTTTTATATTATTCCTTCTTTATTATCCCTGAATCTCAACCTTTATCATTACATAACTTTGATTCAACCTTATTTCATGAATCGCTTCGTCAGAGTTATTATAAACTATAACTTACAACCACATTCAATAACCTTATACATCGGATAAAATTTAAACTTTATAACTTAACATCTGTTAGGCATCATACATTATCAAGTACATTATCTGAAACCTTAAACAGGGTCCAAAATAAAAATAATTCAGCCAAAGTATATAAATCTTCATGCGTTACATCTGATTCATTTCTTTCAAGTAGCACATAGCGTTACCTTAAATCCTTAACCTGCAAAAGTGATTATTTGCAAGAATGAGCTCGACAGCTCAGCAATATCTAACAGCTTTCATGCATCACATAGCACATAAATACATGCTCAACATACATCTCATAATAATTAAAGTAACATGGCATACATGCTTTACTTCACATAACAAATATAAAGATTGAGTTCCTTACTCAATCAACATTCTTTAATCAATCAATGTAGTCATAAATTGAGTTTAACATTTCATGCTTACAATATATATACAACATATCATACTCTTTACAAAACAATTTAAAACAGTTCATCATCAAGTTCACGTAGAAAATAGGAACTGAAAGACTTGCCTTTACCGGTGTTTTACCAACACGCTAATATTTCACGTCCTTGCACAACCTACACTGTATGTGAGATTGATAATAAACAAAATCAATACTCAATCTCATGGTCAAATTTATTCTAAAACCTTACTTTATCTTATTATCCTTTATAATATCTTTATATACATCTAACTGTGTTTTATATGCAACTCGGTTTTATTTTCATTTTCATCATCACACATGCTAGACTATCGCACTTGTAGTTTAATGTGCGTATATCACACCATTTTATCATACCACTTTGGTTTCAAAAATGCATATTCAACACATTGTTTACATGTTTAATTTTCCTTTAAAAATTAAAAATCGCCCTTTTCGATTTCTTTCCATTATTATTCTTGTATTATCATATTTTCATACTTAGATGCACATAACACCCAATATTAGCCACTAGTTAGACACTTTGTATACCAAAGTTTAGAAACACTATTACTCTTAGGCATTTTATCGAGCACGTTATGTGCACACATTAACTTATCTCAACTCTTGATCTTAAATGATTAATTATGCATAAAATGTGATAACACATATTTATACTCATTACATATGTCAAAACATATTGTTAATCATCAAAATATACCATCACCCAAAATCTTAATTCAAACAGAATTATAAAACTCATCTTCACAATTTCTTTAACAAAACGTTGTTTTCGTTTTTAACGTAACTCCTTCGTTACATGTCCGTTTTTGTTCCTTCTTATATAGAATTAACTCTTACTCAGTGTACTACAACCTCATCTAGGCCTTACAGTCAGACCCTTATTCATCTGAAACAGATTCCGCAATTTCATTAACTAGTCCAGAAAATTTCATTTTCTGGACAGCCTTACTAAACAATTTATTTCGGACATGATCCGGTCCATAAAATGGCTCAATCTAGCGAGTCTGGCTAGTAAACTTCCATATCTACAACTTTTCAGTTTAAAGTTTCTTCAGATTCAAAACACACGAATTTATATGAATTTTTCAAAGTCAGAAACCGTAACAGTTTTGATTTTCTGGGCAGATTGTTTTCCCTTCGGACCAGCAGTACTAAAACAGACACTGCCAGAAATCTACAAGGAGTTTTCATGTGATTCCACTTTCAGAATATAGCTTACTTCCATAGCTTCGATTTGATATAAGGCTCACTTTCTAACTCATTATACCCAAAGAGGTATGAATTTCACAAGATCTGTCCACAATTACTCAAAACCTACGAATTTTGTTCTTCAAATTTTCTTTCCATTTCATTTTCTTTCTTGAATCCTCTTGTTTGATTCTTGATAATCCAAGATTAAACCAATACAAACAAGGTTAAGCATGATCTACTACCCTAGATCTTATAAAAACATAAATCTATCCACAAAAATCAAAGATTAAACAAGGGTTTAGAAGTTACCTTCTTCTAGCTTTTTCTTCTTCTTCTTCCATGGCTTCTTCTTCTCCTTCTAGCTTCTCTCAATCCCTCTGTTTCTCTCTATCTCTCTCAATTTCTCTATTCTCTATTTCTCTCTTCCACAAAGACTCTTGCTCTAAAAGAAAAACTCTAGGATTTCTTCTTGTGTAACTCCTCATTTGAGTAATAGTTATGTAATTAATTAATATAATAGTAAC
Organism: Panax stipuleanatus; assembly: GCA_020205555.1. Classification (NCBI taxonomy): domain Eukaryota; kingdom Viridiplantae; phylum Streptophyta; class Magnoliopsida; order Apiales; family Araliaceae; genus Panax; species Panax stipuleanatus. Next base: position 136,297,398 of record CM035119.1, on the reverse strand, counting down.
CCCCACTAATAACATAAGGCTTATGTTACAAAACTCTTACATGCATGACCAATATCACATTAAGCCATCTTAGAAGCATAACGTCACTTTTCCATCATTAGTTAAGCAACCCAGTGGTTAGGCTATTCATTATATACTATTACTACTTTACTATAACATATAACATATTTCTAATGTCACACTTAAATAATTACTTATTTTAGTAATAAACTCAATTAAACCTTACTAATTATCATTCTTATTTAACCAAAATAATTGCAATTTTATTTAACCCATTACAAACCTTCTAATTTAATTATTTAATTAAATTAGAATATTTCCATAACATTAAAGTAATAAAATACACATCATACTTAAATAAATTATTCCATACTAATTTCCATTGAATATTTATTTTATTCATTAATTCTAACACCAATATTTATTTTACTCCATAAATATTTTAACTAAAATATTTATTTTATTTGATAAATATTCTAATTATTTACGAGATTCACAATCGTATTACACTAACATATTACGTTTATATGTAACATACCTTCCTCTCTCATTTTATTAAAACAAATATATTCACAATAGTGAATTACTCACATCATTTATGAAATTTAATTCATAACAATTATAGTGCCAACAAGGCATAATAATTAAATTATATTATTTCATAATATAATATCAACTTAATTAAATTAACTAATTTTATTCAGTTAATTTCCTTTTCGTAATAATTTCATTTAACTTCTTCAAAAGTTAAATTAAATTAACTATTAAACCTCATTCTTCCAACATATGAATATATATATATATATATATATATTTACTTACACGCAAAATATGCCATAATAAGAATTTCATTCATTAAATTCTTATTTTAATAATTTTTGAAAATTCGGGTTGTCACAAGGTGCGTCGAGGGTTTTAGTTTTTGTTTAGATTTATACCAATTATGAATTTTGAAGAAAGGGGCTAGAGAATACAGAAGAAGAGAACAAAGATTCCTCCTAAGAAGAAATCAAGTACCTCCCTTGTCCTCTATTTAAGAGTCTCATGTACTAATGAAATGACGGTTAAGATTTTCAAATCTATATCTATTAAATTTTGGTAGGCCCGCTTTTTCGTTGTTCTAATTTGACTTGAAAAAGTAGATGATAGGGCCGCCTTCATTTCCCCCCATCTCTTTGTGTTAAAATACCTAAATCTAAGAAGGCTATTGTGGTATTTTGAAGCATGTTAAACGTTAATGATGTAAGTTTGACATCTAATTTGGGGCATCCCAAATGGAAAAGTTTGTCATTTCAAGGAAAATAGAGGGTGCACAATTTTCAAAACTGTAGCAAAGAAGTCAACCTTTTTAAGGACGCATGAAGCATGAGAGCAAATAGAAGTCTCAAATATAACCTTATTTTATAAAAGGTGAACGAAAGAAACCAATTACATAAATTATTGAAGGCAAAACAATGAATTATCCGTTGTTGTTGGCAAGTTTTACTGATTACATCGATGAACTTTTAATTTTTTAAATTACCCCAGTAAACTAATTATTATTTTGAATTATCTCTAACTCGCGGTTGATAAGTCTTTTCAGCTTTTAACTTACGTGGGCGTGAAAAATAAAAGAGAAAAAAAATTAAAAGACATGATTTACATACTTCAGAGCAAATGTACAACCCAAATAATCAAACAAGAGGCCTTCTTCAACAAGAACATGAATCAATTGAAAATCCACATGAATTTACATAAATACAATCTAAATCTAAAACAAAAATAGATAGCCATGTCTTGAAGGAGTCAACTATGCCGTCTGGGTCGTGTTGATTGCTGTTGGGATTTTCAGTAGCCTTTGCCTCCATTTCTCCTTTCTCCTCTTTGCTTAAATCTTTCTTTTTTCCTCTGTAATTTTGCAAGTAATACTATTAGACACGATTCCTCAAGCATTCTTCACAAAAGGGAAAATCGATTACTCTCTCTATCTCATTTACTAGTCGTTTGGCCCAACAACAGATTCAATCTTAACAAATTTGTTTGCCAAATTTTGCACAATATCTTGACAAAGCTTCATCTGAAAAAGAAAAGAAAAAAGAAAATAGAAATTCATTTGAACCTATAAACAGTTGCAACTACCAGTACTACTAAGCCCCACCACCACAATCACAAACACCAACACCGCTCAGCCTACCACCACAATCACAACCAACACCCATTCCTCCCCACCACAATCAAATCAACTATCACCCATCTCAAATCTCTAATTAAAATTTTAAATATAAAACAACACCATAAATACAACACCATAAATACACAGATCTGGAGAAAGATTTGAAAATAAAACGTAGATCGAAAAGAAAAGGAGAGATTTAAAATAAAAAAGTTGTCAATCAATTCGGATTAGATCAAATCTGAAAAAATTGTCATCAATGGCGACACCAACACTATGCAAATTCATGGATATGATCTCTGCCTCCGTCATCGAATTCGACGAGCACTTCTTTGAGGAGCGCAACCTCCTCTCTGTCGCTTACAAGAATGCGCTCGCCGCCCCTCCTGGAGGATCATTTCGTCGACCGAGCAAAAGGAGTCTCGCGGCAGCGCTGATCACGTGGCGACGATCAAATAGTACAAAGGAAAAATTCAATCGGAGCTTTTGTCCATCTACTACGGGATTCAGAAGCTTCTAGATACCGAATAGATTCGGTTGCTTCCATTTGGGACTCGAAGGTCTTTTATTTGAAGATGAAAGGAGATTATCATAGGTACTTAGCGGAGTTTAAGACTGCTGCTGATGCCTGATAGGAAGGAGTCTACTGAAAATATTATGATTTTTTTGTTTTCACTTTTAAGTTTTTTATTATTTTTTTGCCACATAAGTACTATTTTTGATATTTGTATTTTTTTTCCCGAACCACGTAGATAAAAAATTAACGATTGTTTAATTTTTTTAACGGAGTGGCCTAATTTTAAAATAATAATTAGTTTACTGGGGTAATTTAAAAAATTAAAAGTTCAGTGTAATTAGTAAAATTTGCCAACTACAGTGGGTAATTCATTAGTTTTACCGATTCTTGAATATGCTTTACCCAAATGCACCATAAGAATGCAAAAATGCCATACTTCCACAAACTTAATGGTCCTTGCCTATGCAGTCACTCTGGAAACTAACTAAAATACTTATAATGATTTTTTTCACCTTCAATTTTTTTCTGTTTGTCACTAGAACTTAGGTTTAGAGACCAAGAGTATTTTTCACAATATTTTAGTCTTTTACTTCCTTCTTTCCAATTTCCAATTACAACTCAGCTAATAACTTACCTCTGTACATTAATGTTATGTTTAGACTCGGTATTTTACACATTTTTTTTAGTCTTTTACTTCTTTCATATTTCCAGTTATAGTTAAAATCAAGTCCTAGAGAGGACGATACTTGCGTCATTCATCACATAAATCATGTCCGTCCTTGCTGGAATTGAGCTTAAATTCAAAATGTAAGAGAATAATTGATTATCTGAACCAAAATCAAAAGGTTTCATATCTCACAGCGAAGTGCCAAAGATTTAGGAAGTGCGTTTTTGCGACACTAAGTTGGTCTAATGTCTTAATTAATCATTTCTTTGGCAGGCTGAAACAACTGTGATTAATCAATGCACACAGCTTCTTTCACCAATAGCTGATCCTAGTTATGTCATGACTTATATCAGTTATAGTTTTCCTCAACATCGACAATATCTTTGTGCTGGAGCTTGGATACTGATGCATGGCCATCCTGAGAACATCAGCAGAGCAAACCTCGTAAAATCTCATGGCTTTGTTCTCCACTTCATTTCTATTATTTGTTCTTAATTTCTTTCTCTCTCTCTCTCTCTCTCTCTGATGTGAGATGAAATACAGGCACGTGTCTTAAGAGAGTTTTCCCCTGAAGAAATTACAGCAAATATATATACAATGGTGGATGTCCTTCTACATCATCTTCAATTGGAGGTACAGCGTGGGCATTCCTTACAGGTCTTGTACTGCTTATTGTTTTGTTCTCCCCTCATTCTTAAAAACTTCTGCCAAGTATTTCTTTGTTGGTACTTCTTTGCTTGATGTTTCCATCTGATTTTATTTAGGACCTTATACTAAAAACCTGTGCAAATTTGGCATTCTTCATTTGGACCCATGAGCTGCTGCCTCTAGATATTTTGCTTCTGGCACTAATTGACCGTGATGATGATCCCCATGCTTTGCGAATTGTGGTACAGTACTTGAACTATTACTCTTTGTTTTCTTCATCAATTCTAACTGGTCTTTTTATTTCTTACTATTATTTTTCTCAAATTTGGGTTATATACTGTATGCCAGAGAATCAGATTACGGATATGTGCCTAATTGATCTCATTGCTATGTTATGTTCTCTTTTGATATTCTTCTAAGTTGGAATTAATGGAATCTGCTACTCTACAGAAGAACTTAAGATTCAGAAAATAGGAGGATGGATTCAAAAACTAAATGATGTACATTGCTATTTTCAACTGTTTTTCAGTGCTTATAAATAGTTAATCATATAGCTAAGATACGCCTTAATATCTTCCTGACAAGACACTTAGGTACATGCCCTTTCTATTTATTTATGAACACTAGCATAGACTTTAAGATATTAAAATGTTAAATGTCAACAATAGGTGGCTTCCCCAAGCGGTGGCAACATTTTCAGGTGATAGTGGAATTCTTATCCGGAAAATGCTACTTTATTCTTTTCATTAGATGTTCCTAGCAAAAAAGTGAAAATTGAGGTTCTAAAGGAACTTGTATGGTTGTGATATAAAAATAAGTAATATTTCATACTAGATCAGTTTAGGGTCTGACACCCTAACCTAAGAAATTGGTATATTAGCTACATACTAATTGGATGTGTTAAACTCAACATAACTTGTGGAGTCTTTCGTAACGTATGTACTTGGATTTCTACAATTGATATGACTTCAACTCGCACATTTGGTTTGTTAAATTTGAAATTAAATGCTTTTTATATTACAAATTTGACAATTATCTGAATACCGTCAAATTAAAATATTTCAGATGTTTGTATATTTCCTTGCCAAGGGATGGATTTTCTACATAATCTTCTGTAGTCTAACTTATGTGGTTCTAACTGTAGATTTCCCGTTTCTTACATATAACTGAACTCTCCAGTCTTGTTTGTCTAAATTTAGTCATTCAATGTTTCCTGTTATGTGAATCTTTTGTTTGGATCTGCTGACTTTTGGGATAAGATATTACAAAACCTTTTATAATAATTTTCATGCGAGTACGGAAGATCAGAGAAACAAATAAAAACAAGGATGGGGTTCTATTTCTTGACTTTCTTCTGGTTTGGATGACTTTGTCATCAGCTTGCTTCAGAGGATTTCCCCTGTAAGATTTTCTAAAATTGGATGGCTTGAGGTATTTTTTTTCTTAGTCATTGATCTTATTTTCAGATCTCTTCTTAGCTTAGTACTCGTTCGGTGTTGTCAAATCAGTATTAGAAATTCTTTTCAAACCAAGTGAATTAGGTCCATAATTTTATAGACTTGACAACTTTGGACCGCTGCTTAAGTGAACTTTCAGCGCATATATTACTATATTAGACAATGTTTTCAAATATCAGTATGTGTCCAATATTCGTAGGATTTTTTCAGGTGGTTTAGGAGATTCGTGATGTAATGTCATATTGGCTAAGAAATACTTCCTATATTCTGAAATGAGAATCTTATTTCTTTAGTTGACTCCTCCTGAATATATGAAGATTTGCATAAGATACACTTGGACAAAAATTTGTTCTAATAATGAATTTAGTCTTTGAAATTAATATTTGAGAAAAAATCATCCAAAAAATTTATGTCCAAGTATGTCTTGTATAAACCTTAATATTCAAAAAAAAAGTAGGACTGTCTTTTCGAGACTGAGTATGATGTAAATTCCTGTTGACGTATGCTTAGAAAATTAGTCTATCAGAAAGCAGATTGTTTAAAAACCGGTTGTAGTTGTAGAATCCTTTTAATGGTGATTAATTCATCTTGGGTTTTTGTTTTATTTTCCCCGTTTATTCTTTGTCCTTTGCTTTTGAGGAGATATCAATTTATTAATCCTCAATGATATATGCCATTTCTTAGACATGTCTGTGTACTATTCAGGTGCTATTCCTTTAGTTCAGAGAAGTGTATTCTTCTTGTCTATATTCTCCTGGAAATTATTACGAATTTTGCAGCTGAAATGAAGATCGACAACCGACACTATAAATTGTTGATATTCCATATTAATTTGCATTTCAATGTCATTGGGTTTGAGTACATTATAAGTAAATTATCTAGTTTTCCCATTCTGCAGATCAATCTACTTGAGAGACAGGAGCTTCAACAGAGAGTAAAATTTTATCTTACTAATCGTGGCCGGCCTGAGCATTGGCTTTTATCTGGAACTTTTAAGCGTGTTGAATTGCAGAAGGCTCTTGGAAATCATCTGTCTTGGAAAGATAGGTGAAGTCTTGAAAATTTTAACTTGCTTTAAATTCACTGAAGTGATACATATACAAGGTTCAACGTTATTGACTTCAATTATAGATTTAAGGATGAGAATTTACACAAATTAACTTGCTGGAATAAAAGGCTGAATCTTTTCTTATATATTTATTTTTTATTTTTTTTTCTTCTTTTTTCTTTTTGGCTTTGCTGAGAAGTGAGAACCTTGGAAATTCCAATGTGAATGTACAAGTATCCTGTTACATTCTTTCTTTTTAAGATCGAAAAAACGTTATAATAATAATTACTATAACAAGTAGAAGATTTATTAATAGACAGAATACAAACATAGAATTAATCAAACAGAGCACTTGAAAAAGAGTAGCCCTCCAATCGAATTCTGAGTATCAAACTCATGTTAACATAGAATTAAAATTTAATAGATATGTCACTATTTCCATTTGTACCTAAGATATGCATATGTCTAATACTATCATCTATCTATATATATATATGTATGTATATGCGTGTGTGTGTCATTGTTGATTTTTGATAATATAAAGTCACACATTGAACAAGTTAAGCCTTAAGACTCGGTATATAAACCTAGTGGCTTAGTCCACTTAGGATCAATTGGTTTGAGTTTAAATCTACAACATTCATCCAGTTGATATTGAAATCAAACAAATTGGTATAAATATATGTAATCATCCAAAAGTTGAATTTTTATTGGGAGTGTAATTGTATCTTTGTTTGTGTCTCTTCTTGTTTTATAGTGAAGGGGTGTAGTTTTGGAACATTGTCTAGTGGCATAGTCATCTTTTGTTATACCCCTATGCTCATTTGCATACATTGTGTGTAGTACTGTGTACATGGGCTTTGTCCTTAGTTATCAAATAAAAAGAAAAAACAACTCAGTTCTGTCTAATTTAGATGAGCGATGTCATAGACTCATTTGCTCTGGTCATTATATGTTTTGCAGGTATCTGACATTCTTTGATGATATTGCTGCACGTTTGCTTCCAGTCATCCCCTTAATTATGTATAGGCTTATTGAAAATGATGCCATAGACGCAGCTGATAGAGTTCTTCAAATGTATTCGGGGTTTCTTCATTACCATCCTCTAAATTTTACATTTGTTCGTGATATACTTGCATATTTCTATGGTCATCTTCCAGGGAAGCTCATCCTCCGAATTCTGAACGTGCTAGATATTAAAAAGGTTATGATGCAACTTCTTGCCTCCCCTTGCTTTCTTCTTTTAGTCTGCTCCACTTCATTTAATGGCATCTTCTTTTCCCCCTCCCCCTTTTTTTTCCTTTTCAGATCCCTTTTTCAGAGTCTTTCCCTCAACATATCAATTCCCCAAATGCTGCCACTTCTCCACCATTGGTGTACTTTGCAACCCTTTTACTTGGTCTTGTGAATAATGTTATTCCTCCTCTAAATAACCTAAAGTATGGAGCAGTTGGAGATGCTTTAAATAATTCAACACTTACTCCACATAACAAGACTCCAGCAACATCTCAGTCTGGGCCAACAAACGCTTCTGAAGGTCAGAAAGCATTCTATCAAATTCAAGATCCTGGCACATTTACGCAGCTAATTCTTGAAACTGCAGTCATAGAGATACTATCACTTCCTGTACCTGCATCCCAGATTGTAGCATCGCTTGTTCAAATTGTTGTTCACATACAACCAACTCTAATTCAATCAAATCACTGCCTACATACAACTTCTAGTGGTGTTGGGGTATGCTCTGTTTTGCCTACTTCCCCCTCAGGGGGAAGCACTGATTCGATGAGTGCAAGTAGATCAACACCTTCAGTTTCAGGGATAAACCCCTCCAACGTTGTTTCCCGGAGTGGTTATACATGCGCTTGCTTATCCAAGCTTGCGGTCTTCTTTTGGCTCAGCTTCCTCAAGAGTTTCATGTACAACTTTACATAGAGGCATCACGTGTAATAAAAGACAGCTGGTGGCTTACTGATGGGAAAATGTCCCTGGGGGAACTAGACTCTGTTGTTGGCTATGCTCTGTTAGATCCAACCTGGGCAGCCCAAGACAATACCTCTACAGCCATTGGTATGCACTACAGCTGTCATTATCAATGATAGCCTTGCAGTAGACGGAGTATTAGTTATTGATCGTGTCCTTTACATTATAAAACAAAGTTAAAGTTATTGATCTATTCATTGATGACTATAACTTCTGTCAAGCCATATCAATTTTCTTTATTTTCTATACTATAGTAACAACATGCCTTTCTGGTTCAAGGATTTAATGCTCCTTCTATGTAGCAGTAGACCTAGAGCTCTGGGGCTTTAATGCTGCGTTTGTGAGTTTGGAGGAATGAGATTGGAAAGGAAAGTATAGGAGGGGAAGGGATGGGAATGCATTATAATTTTCTCGTCATGTTTGTGAGTTTTAGAAAGGAAGGGAAGGGATGAGATTTTAATTATATTTTTCCTTGTTTGTGAGTTTATAAGGAGGGAAGGGGAGGGAAAATATTTTTATTTTTAAACTACACTATGACTATTACTCTTACATATTAATGTAATAAATGACATGATTTATTTTAAAAGGTTACTTTAGGTAATATAAAATATCTAACTTTCTCATCCTTTCCCACCCTCAAAAACCTCCCACTTTTGGGGGGAATGTTTTGAGCCAAAAATGAAATAAACTTTACCTCCAAATCCCTTCCCTTCTTCCTTAAAAAAACTCACAAACTCATTTAGAGCGATTTTAATTATTTTCCCAACCCTTCCCCCAAAAAAAAAACTTACAAACACAGTATAAGGGATAGGGCTGGTTTGGAATGAAGAGTTCATCTACTTATACCTAACAATATTTCTCTGTCCAAAATTTGATCCTGTTACTTTGTTATTTATTGCCAGGTAATATTGTGTCCTTGCTTCCTTCTTTTTTCAGTAACCTTCCACAAGAATGGTTAGAGGGCACAAACCTTATCATTAAGCATCTCAGGCCAGTAACATCGGTTGCAGTGCTGAGAATAGCGTTTCGTATTATGGGCCCGCTGCTTCCGAGATTGTCCAATGCTCACACTCTGTTTAATAAGGTATAGAAAAGCATTCACGTGTTTCTATGTATTCTTTGTGAAATGTTTTCTCAGATCTTATCGCGATTTATGAACTCTTTCTTATGTTCTTCACCTTACTTTGGAATCTGTTTCTTAACTTATTGCACTCACTGTGTTGAATATTCTACACCATGTCTGACTGACCAAATCCCAGACTCCTAGTGACATCTATTTCTTTTCCTTTTTATCGTACTACTTTTACGCTTTCATACAAGATACATTTTCAGCCTATTCCAACTAGTTTAAGATAAAAGGCAATGAGTTGAGTTGAGGATGAACTGTGTGCCTTCGAGCATCCAGTGTTTTCCCGTTTGTTGAAAGTCAATGCTGAAAACATCTACTGCAACTTTGCCTAGGAATGTTAGAGAAAGATTGTAGGCGTAATGTCAATATGTCAGTAATATAGCATACACTGCAATATATTGAACCAAACCTGCATTGTTTGCTTCAATTGACATAGCTTTCAAATGTTTACCTTCCATCAAAGAAACAGAAAAATAGGATCTATCAGACCCAAATAGGTACATGTAATGCTTTTGGTGAGGCCATGTGTAAAGTTGGAAAAACATGCTCTTGAAGGAAACCTTCCTTTCAATTGAATATAAGGTACCCTAGATTTCCAGACAAGGACATTAACTAATGACGGTGTTCATCCTTAAAGAGGAAAAAGATTAATCTCAACTAATGTAGCAAGGCTGTGCAAAACTATTGGCAACCAGCCCTTCTTCGACTTTTACATAAATGTTAACTTTGTGTGCTATATATTGAACCCCTAGCTTCTCTTATACTACTTTCCTCCTTTGGCATGTGTCTTGAAACTCGTGTATTCTTTTTCATAACTATCAAGAAAAAGAAAATATTAATGAAGAACAAAGAAATTGATGCAATATCAGGTGTTTCTTAAATGGTAGTTGCAGCGAGTTAACATTGAATTTTATGGTTCATCTGTTATTTATTGCTCATGTTTCCTCCACTTTTATCTTTCCAAATTTGCCTGCCAGAGTCTCTCAATGCTTTTAAATGTAATGGTGGATGTGTTTGGGAAGAACTCACAGCCATCTACTCCAGTGGAAGCATCAGAAATAGCAGATCTTATTGACTTCCTGTAAGATTTAAGTTTCCTGTCCTTGAATTAACCTGTTGAATGATTTATGTTAGTTTTATTTAATTTTTTAAATCAGTTGCAATTATCTTTTCATAGTTATCATCCATTTTTCTCCTTAGGCATCATGTTGTCCACTATGAAGGACAGGAGGGAGGGCCTGTGCAGGCGACCAGCAAACCTAGAGCAGAAGTTTTGGCTCTGTTGGGAAGAGCATTGGAAACTTTATGTTCAGCATCTTCTTTCTCACTTAAAAGCTGATGTAAATAGTTCCATATATGCTGCTACACACCCAAAGCTTGTCCAGAATCTCTCATAAACAATTTTTTTATTTACCATATTCCTTTATAAGCTGATCTAGGTGTCGCTCAAAATGGAAGCTTTTCATGGGATAAATTCACAGCGACTCTGTTTTTCCTCATTAAAACCCAAGATGTAGCACGTCTTGATGAATGTTGCGAATTTTTATAATTTTATTACTAACGGATCACCAACAATCCTGTCTTCCAAGCTAATAGCAGCAGCCCTCTTGGCAGATGTGGTGTGGCCTAGTCCAAGGTGCAAAAATGAGAGCAGGCTATTGCAACTCCAGTTTCTGCATGTGTAGTTTAGTTAGGTTGAGTGTTTTGTTCAGAGTTTTCCAGAATGTTGCTACATTGCATGAACCTGTTGCTGAAGTTAAAGTATTGTAAATTTGTTCCCAACTGTTAATTGTAATCGAAAGAAAGAAATAATGTACATGTAAATGATGACGGGGAAAGAGAGGTAAGAGGGTAGTCGGGAAGAGAGTCCGAGGATGTAGAGACTGCTGCAGAAGCCCTACACTGCTGGAAAATTCAAAATATTCCCAGAGAAGGATATACCTGTACTGATACTTAATGTTCACACTCTCTAAATGTCGATTTTAGCAGTTTAGAGGAGCCTCTCTTTTATTTTTAACCTTTTTTCTCAAGGATTGTAACTTATTCCGCTTCTGGCTGTTAGTTTCAATGCACCAAGTATCTTTGTGCTATGGAAACTGCATAACGCTGGTTATGTTGATCGTTTCCATCTAGATTTCTGATACTAGTTGAACAAATGCCCAGTTAATTGATGATGCCTTATAGGTTTCTGGTCTTGATGATATATGCATGCATCATCGTCATCTTCCCTGCTGTAGTAGTAGTAGCATTTGCAAGGAAATTCAAAACATTCATGCCAAACAAAGTTTAGTTCAGTACTATCTTGTGCAAGTCATTATGAGATGGATCCAATTTCTTAGCAATTTGAGAGCGACTCAATTTGACCCCACTAAAACAACACAACTACTTGTTTCGGCAAGATTTCTGGATATAGGAGAGTAAATGAATACAATATGCTCACACATAGTATGAATTAAATGGAGGAAGAATTATATTGCCACACTAATTTACATTTGTAATTGGTCATCACAAAACATCATCTACTTGGCAAGACCAGAAGCTAAAAACTGCATACTACTTTTTTTACTTAATTAATACTGCATCAACCTAATAGTTTAATACAGTAAAAGAACATCATATCAATGCAGCAATGATGAAGACACTTCAATTTTGGCTGCAAATATACAGGGAAGAACAATCTGGGGCTGCATCGAGTACAACTAAAACTAACAGCAGATAATTATGTACAAGTTTGCAATCCCCAAGGTATAGCTTCAAATCCACCATATTAGTGAAGGTCGAAGGATTTGCCAGTCATCTTCCTGTGTATTGTTCTTTGCATCACCTGTGGGCACCAAATCAAAGGGATCACCCTCGTGAACTGCAGAACTGTCACATGAGGTCTCATGGTGAGCTACAGCCTTCAATAAATTGCGTGTCTGAGTAACAGTAAATAATGGAGCACCATTTGATTGATCTGCCAACTCAGAAGCCTGGAAGCAGAAATTATAAAAATCATCTGCGAAACAAGAACGACCAACGGCAGTCAGCACAAGCTAGGACTACGCTCAAGAGTTATAGTCATTGGTCCACACTCTTCATCCTCTTCACTTAATTTGGAATATATCTTCTATCTTGTTATATTTTCTTACTGTACTCACTTTTTTCTTTAGTTCTTCTCCATTGATTAGACCCCCTACAACTTGCATAATGTCTATGTAAAGGAAAAATATACATTTAAGTGAAGTGACTTTCCCTACACTTCTTATTTCTTGGTGGAAGGGCAGACTAAACTGCTCCATTATTTCTAAAGACTTCGGTCCGTTTCAAAACACACCAAAACAAAATTAAATAAATCAGGAGAGGCCAACATACCTTTGTCTCGGCAGTAAAATCCAATTGCCAAGGATGGATCAATCGAATCAAGGGGAATTTGCCGTATGACACTGGAATCATGAAGTAATAAAAGAATCACCCGTAAGCCACTACAGAGGTTTAGAAAACCAAAGGTGATACAGACAAATATGAATTAAGCAATTTCATTTCAAGTCTCAAACATGAAGCTTACTTGCAGTGATAAGATGAAGTATCAGCCTCCAGATTGTCCCGCCTGATATCAATTGCCTGATGATTCAACCAGCAAGTGCAAAACAGTAATTACCAAAAAATTACTACCAAAAAGGGAAGAATTATGAATTCTTAACTTTTATCAAACAGAAAGGTAATACTCCATGCGTTCCAAAATATAGGAACCATTTTGACAATTTGAGACATTTTTAAATTCAAATTTAAAATAGTTCATATCAATTTCAAATTTGAAAATTTCTCAAATTGACTTTTTGAATTTGCAAATGTCTCGAATTAACTATAAAAAGTCAAAATTGCTCTCATATTTGAGCATGGAGGGAGTATATTTTTAAGAATAAAATCTAGGATAACAAAATCGAGCAATAAAGCACATTAAGGATTTAGTAAATAAACACTCGCAAACAAATATATTACCTGACAAGGAACAAAAAACACAGACAATGAAGCAAGTAACTGTGTAAATTAGGCAGTGGAATCAGCATAAATAAGCTTCCAGGCTTTAAGTAATTACATATATAATGCTACCCTTAAAAGGTATACATGCCAGCTTGGATCTTAAAATAACAAGGTTGTGTGTATTAATGATAACATGAAATTGTTTCGTGTTGTATTTTTATTGGATAAAAAAAACAGAACCACATCAGATTGGCATGGACCAATTACAGTCTCACAGGAGAGGACACACAAAACCCAAACCGTAACAAGACATTTGTTCAAGGGTGAGGCAAACACATGGCATAATGTCCAACAACTCCAACCACCATAATCCTTAGGTTGGTTTAAATTAGCAGCAATAATAAGTGCACACCTCCACCAAATGAAGATCATAAATTGCATTTAAGACAATGCAAGAATAAGCACCATAGTATCCATAATATTTGCTTAGCTACTAACAGCTAATGGATGACTATAGTATCTCAAAGTAACTTCATAGTAGAAAAGATTTAGGATTACATTGAACCTGCTGAACTTCATGAGGATCAAGGTAAAAGGCTTTGTCATCTTGGACACCAACACTGTATGTCGAAGCACCAGGTCTACCACCCAAGATCCCAAGGCTATGAGAAAAGGAGAATGTTGCAGCCAACAATGGAATGTACCTAATAAGAACCAAGAAATTATAATTGAAACATAAAGCAATTACTTCACTACATTTGCAAGCAATTTCTGCTTGCCAATTTTTGACAGATCATACAAAGAAAACAGTCCAGTTACATAAGAAACTAGAGCTAAGAAATTTATGAAAATGATGTATATATAAGAAAATTTTGATCCAAATACGTCATACTCCCTACGTTACACAAAAGAGCCCCATTTTCGAAATTTACAAACTTTAAGGATATAGTTTTGTACCATATTTACCCTTAAGTTTATTGAGTGTTCAGTTTAGTATTTAAGGAACAGTTATGAAATAGTGCTGATACACTTGAGAACATTGTGTCATTTTATACTAACATCAAAAAAAGAAATGACTCTTTTTCTAAAACCAAAAAATTTGGCAGATGGTACTCTTTTTGTGGAATGGATGGAGTAAGATTTATTTGGTGCATTGGACTTTTACAAGAGAATGATTTTTAAGAAATTACAGACCATAAGATGTCAACAGGTGACAAAACCTCCCCTGCATTTCTATTCATTTCCTATGGCCAAGAGATTATCATAGGCTTTCCGCCTCTTTTAAGTTTAGATCTAAAAGACGTGAAACGCTTTAGTCCTTTTCCGCAATCACCAAACTCAGTAGAAGTGATAGTTATGTTTCATAAATATTAAATGGTGAATTAGATGATACTATAACCCAAATCGGAGGTCACCGTGACTAATAGCATTTATACTTCTAATCATCAAAAATATATCTTGTGTTGTGTCATAGGTTTATCAAAATAAAGTAAAAACAAGAAGCAGGAAATTTATATGGAACAAAACCTCAATCACCTTAAAAAAAATTCTTTTAAGCCTAATAAATAATGTTTTGGTGGGGGTCAGGGCAGGGACTTGGATCGGGAAGTGACAGCAAAATATGAGCTTCATTGAGGTCATATTTACTCTGAGTGCCTTCCTATATTATCATCAAGGAAACTAAAGTGCTTTATGTTTGGCATGTTGAATCATATAAATAATGGGCTGATTTAGACGGATCCGGATTCCGGACACATTGAGTACATCCTATACACGTATCACAATCGCAATTACCCAATTGCAAGAACAGAGCTCTACCAACTGAGCTATATCCCCCCAAGCCAAGTGGAAAAAATACGAGAAACAAATTTAAGGTTGAGGTCCAATAGCTTAGACCTCTTCAAATTTATTTCTTAAACTTGTACAACAGTTACTTCACAACAAAATTCCTTAAAAGGTTTTTGTCTGAAGGTGGTTCTAATCTGCACTTCAAAATTTAAACTAGATGATGCTCCAGTATGATCCTTCTTTTTCAATCAAGTCAAATTATTCTTTGTGTACTGTTCTTTATCTTCTTCATCCTTTTTATTTTTATTCTTAAGGCAATTAATGCATCTTTATATACTACTTTATTACTTTATTTGCTTTGGGGGGAGGGCTAACAAAGGTATTTCTTAAATAAACACAAGGTGGAAGATATTGTGAGATACACTACCACGCAGGCATAAAGACTTCAACTTTCAACAAATTGTCTTTTGTCATTTGTCAAGTAAAGGAACGCAACGAAGGGAAATATCTGAAGACATCAGAAAGTTCAACTTAAAGTAAGATTTAACCCAATTAGGTAATAACACTAAGCATATTTATTTTTTCCGTTGCTAAGCTCCTCCAAAGTAGAATAGTTAAAGGTGACTAGTCTGTTCTCATTATTGGTCGACTGTGCTTTTTTCTTGGTATATACAATTTTATTACAGAAATGCCTAAATAAAGTCTTAAAATCGTTTACCCCTGAGGTAATCCAGAAGAATAAACAATCCCATGGTCTGTAAAGTATTTTTAAGTAAGTTTTACATATGGATTCTAGAACTATCTGGTTTCACATCCGGTCAATGATCCTTCATTTCAACAATTTTGGCAATCATTCCAACTAAAGCTATCCCTTTTTTGGGGTCAAGGGTCAGAGTATTTTTCATGGGGAACTTCGCTCAGGTTGAGAAACTGTCTCCATAAGATAATTGTTTCATGAAATGAGAGAAATATATGTCACATGTATGGAAACAAACTAGACACATTCTCATGTATCAAGAGAACTAAAGAACAAAAAATGAATGCATTATCAAGAAATTTGTGATTACGAAACACTCAGGCTAATGCAAGAGGATGTTGGGTTTGATGCTTTAACCATGCTAAATAAGAACAAATTAATCCATCACTGGGCAATGATCCTAGTTCCAAATAATATATACAGCTAGATCAAGCAATAGCCCAGACTGAATGAAAGAATTACTCAATCCGTTCCATAATTAGAGATACAATTCTAAAACGACAACGTTTAAGGATAAACTTGTGTCCAAATGTATCCTTAACATTAGCTAAGAATTTAGTAGTTGTGGTGTAATATGATAATAAAAAAATAATGACAAATTAGGAACATACTTTAGTCCTAAAATAGAAGTGTATATGTAATTTTAAAATGAACAAAAAAGCAAAATGTATCTCTAATTTAGAAACGGAGGGTGTAGTTATTAGTGCTTGATTCAATACCTAACTTGTTGAATGCTTGGTCATTGGTTCAAGTCTTGGAAACAGTAAAGTATAAGGTAAGAATGCGTACATTTGTCATCCCCAAATCCTGTTATTTGCAGTGGATCGGGTACGACCTTTTGAAATGCACTTGAAAACCCCATTAACTATTAGGACCTACATAAAGAGAAGATCTTTGAAAAAGACAAAAAAAAAACAGTACAAAGGCCTGAAGCTCCACATCTCTCTTGAATTGAAACAGGGTTGAAGCCAAATTGCCACGTTGATTATTTGGTATTTTGTTTTTAGTGTTATATGCAACTTTTTCCAGCTAAAATGTCTTCAAAGTGCAATATTATAGGATTTGAGCCTTTTACTTTTGAATATAATATATATATATATATATATATATAATTTTTTACCTAATACTCCCTCCATCCCATATTAAAAATCAAAATTTCTTTTGTATGATATCCCATTTCATTTGGAAAATCGAGAATATAAATCTCATGATGATCAAAAAAGTTATTAGCTCTACAGCTAATTATATTTAAGCCAAATATTTTCTCAAAAATAAATGGAGCTCATTTTTTATATGGAAAGAGGTATGCAGTATTTTTAAGATTATGCGACCCTTGACGTTTTAGCTACCTTGGATAGAAGTAAGCCAACAACATATCAAGTCACATGAAAATGAAGAAAAAAGTTCATTTCAATCCAAATTGTTTAAAGATTTCTATAATATTGTTGCCAATAACTCAACTTTGGGATTACAAATGGTTCATATTTCTAATGATCGTATTGAACCATATGTACTATATCCTCGCAACATAAGACAAAAGTCAATGCATTTCTTTCCTTCTGCAGACAATCAAGGTTTTTGCCAACATTGTTTCATAATATATATACATTACTTCTTAAGCTCCCACCTTTTCTGATTCCAAAACTCCCATTAATTATCCAACAGAAAGAACATTAGGACAGATAACAATAGAATTATGAACTATCACAGCGATAAGCACCAAAACTTCCATACCTCGGGTTGATTTTGTCAAGACCTAGAACCAAAGGAACTAACAAAAGGATAGGACTCCACTCAACTTGGCCTCTTGAAAACTCAAAACAATGTCTTGAGACATCTTCAACGCAAACAACAGAAGCACCCCCTCGTTCCCCATCTTCATCACCAGAAACAACATAAACCGCCATTGGCAATGACTGGTGCTCAATAGCATTTTCATCTAGTGTACTGTGCGCTAGAGTTTCCCAAGTGTGACACATGGCATAAGGACCTACCCATGATCCAGGAGAGAGGACTGCATTTCCACCTTGAAGGAGATTGTGGATAGAGAAAGCTGATTCCTCAGAATCACCAAAATAATGCAGTATCTCGACATACTCCTGATTCAGTGGCTGCATCGTTATAAAGGTAGCAATTTGAGCATACAAATTGGGCCATTCAACAGTGACTGAGACTCCTTAAATCCAGGTTTATGAGAACTGCAGTCTGTGTTCAAGTGGAACGTATAATTCAGAATAAACAAGTGAATATCAAATCCTACACCATATTAATACCTTGTGCAGAGGTTTTCTCAATATCTGCCCAACTGATGGGAAACCAATGCCTGTATGAAGAAATTAATAATCCATTGATAATCAGAGATAAATATGATCACGAATGGAACAGACTGCTCCTTTTAAACTATTCTATATCACTAAATTCTAATTAAACAGGTTAAACAGAAATTACTACAAAAACAGAGTTAACACAGCAGAATACCTGAGCGACAAGCATCTGACTGCTTCGAAGCATGCAACCCCAGTTTACGTCACTGGTATATTTTGAATCTCCAATGGCAGTAAAGCCTGTGAACAACCACAAAAACCTTTATCTGAATCTTCATAATTAATATAAGTCTTATATTCAGGTAAAGCCATCCAGAAAAGCAATAGCTATCCTTAAGACAAACCTTTACGATATGTCATTAAAATCCTTGATTCGAAATCTTCAACAAATGCAGCAAATCCATTGCTATGAGCTGGATCTGCAGAAGAATATTCTCGAGATATTTTGTAGCACACACCTAGGAGCCATATGTCACTAGATGAAATAGAAATGCCAGTCTTGTTTAGCCCTAGAACGCGCTCTTGAATTCTCCTCATTGACGCACCAATCATTACCCTCTTCACTGCTGCAGTCCAACCATGGCCTGTCGTACTGGATTCCTTCTTACCAGAATCTTTCGACTCACTATGCGTTTCAAAAATCGAGAAAACCGACACCTGGAATCCTGACCATAATGAAGTCTTGGAGTGCTTATTGTCGTACGTTCCGGGCTCCGAACAGAATGAACCCAGAAATTTATTCGAGGAATCAGAAGAACTTTTATTAGGATACTTTGAACTATCAGTCCTATTACGGAAACCCTTCATCCAAAAAGCAGAATACGGGGTTGCACTGGCTCATAGCAGCCACCCAGGTTCTCAATATGCACTAGCAGTACAGAGGTAAAGGGCGATACAAAAATCCGAAAAGATACTAAGAAACCTGGAAAGATAATGGAAAACAATAAACTTCACCGATCATCATCCATTCCTTGTTAAAATTGCAAAAGACAAAAAGTCAACAAAGTATCCCAACAGTCATACCCGCCCACTTGTTCCAAAGGCAGATCACATTGTCAAATACACAAGCTAGAAGCCTAGAACTATTTATCACCCAATGCCTTAAACTACAGGAGTAAGTCTATACCCAGCTACATCCACATATAACAGACTACAGAGAGTCAGAGAGTGATTCAAACAAGAAAAGTCAAAATTTCAATCTAAATTTGGAGAACGCATAATTTTCAAGAAAGGGAAATATACGAGTGATTAACACATAATGGAAGAATTCAAACGTTAAATAATATAGCATATATATAGAAGAGATAGAATATAAACTAGAACATGCCACAAGCTACAACATAAAAAATTAAAATTGGTTTCGAGATAATCAGAAGGAATGATTCAAGACATTCAGAGCTCAAACTAGGATGTCAAGAACTACAGTTAATTACAGAATTAAAAAAACCAGAGTTTTAATAATTCCAAAATTAATTCAAGTTATTTCACAAACAGTAATTAAGATAGAGGAAGAATCGGTAAACAATTCAATTGAGACTTATAATCTATGTTGCTTTCTCCATAAAAAGGGAAAACAAATTCAAGATTTATGTGTATATATATTCATACTCATGTATAGAGAGAGACAAAGAGAACTTTACCAGAGGAATAGAGTATAGAGATAGAGAGACAGGGAATTGGGAAATCTGACCAGACCGGACCAGAAATCTGATGGTGTTCAGACTGGAAACTCAAGCTCCAGCTCTAACTCAAGTTTGTCATGTTACCCTGCCAAGCTAGAATTCTTCAACCACGCGCGACCGACACGCGTGATATTAGCAGTGACACCTGTTTGAGTGTATAGCGGTAAGCGCCACCACGTGCGTAATTTGGCTTATTATTGGGATAACAATTAAGGACCTGTTCGGGAAAAAATGAATATTATTCGTATTTAAAATAAAACGGATATATTAATTATACGTAAATATACGAATAGTGGATATCCTGATATTCGATATTCGAATTTGTATCTGAATAACCTGTGTGTACATATATTAATAATTTAATTATTAATCATCATATATTAAGTAAATATACTTTTTTTCAAATAACCTTCCTTACATATATAATAATTAGTTTTTGTTGTGAAAATTATTTTTAAAATATATATGTTATTTCGCTTTTAAAAAATAAGAAATAACATTTTTAAATATAAAAGTAATAAATTAAAATGAATTCATTTAATTTTAATTAATGTATTTTTACTATTATAAAATATAAATATCTAAAATGTATCATTTAACGAGAAAATTATATACAACAAGAACAAAACTATAGTTAGATATAATTTATTTTTAAAATTTATGTGCGATAACAAGAGTATATGAGAAATTAGTATTATCTTTCATTTAAAATATTGTTAATTTGATACTTTCTCTATAATGTTTATGTTTTGATTGATATTTATGATCAATGATGGATAATGGCGTGCTTGACATTTTCTCCCGTTTATGATTAGTATGTTTAATTAATATGTATTGTTTAAACTATAAAGGGTGATGAGTAATTATTTAATTTTTTTTCTTTTGATTTTTGTATTAATTTGAATGAAATTGTTTATTAAGTAACTAATAAACGAATTCGGATACCTGAATATTAGAATAATCTGTTCATTTTAATAAAATAAACAAAAACGGATATTATTCGTATTCGGATGTTATTTCGAATATCGAATACGAATAATATTTTTAAAATTCGTCGAATATCGAATACAAATACGAATAAGACATTAGTTTTTTAGATATAGATACAAATACAATTGTATCCGGATCTATATATTGATTTACAGCCTTTGTTCATGGTTTAGCTAGCAAGCTAACCTGCATACAAGGGTAGGATCAATGTGGGAGGACGGTTGGATGGACAAATGTGTACTGGGTCTAAAAAAATCAATTGAAAAGACTTTCCTTTTCTTGAGCCTTGACCTGTTGGTATGGCTGTAAAATAAAGTAAATAGTTTAGACTTAATTCGTATTCAGTCAATTAAAAGTTTTATTTAAAATATAAATAATTTAAATATAAATAAATTTTAAAGTTTGATAAATTACTCAAATTTCTTCAAATTATAATTTTTTATTGGTACTCGGATCATATTCACTTAAAAAGTTCAAACTGTTTGGGCTCAATTCGAGATCGTATTTGACTCAGTAGTTAAACGAGCTTTAATCAAAACTTATTTCATAGTCGATAAATTTTATAAATCAAATATGAGTAATTCAATATTCGGTTTGACTCAGTTCATTTACCAATATCCCTACCTACCTGTTGGGCAACCGACAACGCATGAACCAAATTCTGCTTTGAATATTTTTTTTTCAATCTAATCAAATAGTCTATTAGTTGTATCTATTACTTCTATGTTATATTTGAATTGAAGAAATGTAATAGGTGAAGAAATAGAATAGAGAAGAAAAGAAAATGGAGAGTGGAATGATTCATTTCATTCAAGCTGTAATGAGTCATTCTATATCCTTCGCCAAAGAATAAAATTCATAAATTTGAAAGGAATAAGAATAATTCATTCCATTCAAATAGAGCAACCAAACACAATTTTTTTTTCATTCAATAAAAATAAGTCATTCCATTCTCACATTCATCCATCGAATCTAATCCAAAAACGTAGCATTAGTATTTTTTTTCCTCTTCCAAATAAGTATAAACTTTTACTTTTAAATTTACAATATTTTAACGCGGTCATATTGAATTAGTTGCTGTTAAAAGAAAAAAACATACTTCCGACAGAAGTTCAAAAAAAAAAAACAAATAAGAAAGGGAATTACATTTTAAACAAGCATTTGAGTGTTGGTGTAGAGCTATAGCCATTATTAATTTTTAATCCAATGAAAAAAACACGTAATCAGTTTGTTAGTGGCGATAATGTTTGTTTGGTTTGAGTGTTGTTTTGAACGAATCCATGACTGCAATAGGTGCGCTGATATATTGACTAATTTAGGACATTTCGAGAAAGATTCCTAAGCACGTGAATGTTGTTCATAGACAACAACAACATTTGACAGTTAAATCATTTTCAAGTTATCATTTGTTATTTTTGACACCACCAAATATATATAGCTCAACAAATAAGAGAAACATAAAACAAAAACAAGTAAACCAGAAGAAGATGTATACACAAAGACCTATACCATTTCTATATAAGAAACTTGGCCAAAATTAAGGGGGTCGAGATTACAGGAGGAAAATTATTAAGACATGCAATAGCAAAAACCCATTTACTTGAGGGCTTAGAGATTTAACTTGCTGCTAAATAAATGTGAATCAGTTCCTCTTTCCAACTTAGCCGCGCCACCCCCCCCCCCCCCCCCCCCTATACATCACTTCTAGTGGTTATTGTCCTTCCCAGTTGAGACGGAAGCAGAGGCCAAACCAGAAGTCCCAGAGAAACTGATACCATTGGATCCCGGAGTGGAGCACTCTGCAGATTTCTTGGTGAGGTTATTGTATGGTGCCGAACTCATCACCCTAAATGCATAGACAGTTAACTCGTACACCAAAACATTTTAAAACTGATCATTCATCATTGTTCCTTCATGTTGTTTGTGAATAATTGACAACTAATATAAGAGAAATAACACTAGAAAGACTAAAGATCATCTTGTAGATATATATTGTAGGTCATCAAATGGTTGAAGTATGATGAATGCTAATAATTCAAAAAAAGAAAAAGAAAGAAAATTAACATTAACGAGAGCAAATAATTTGAAAATTTAATGAAAATTAGAGTTCGAATAAAAAGATGCATCTCTTCCTTATTTGGACTCTGAAAGCTACCAAAAAAAGAATGTAATTGAAGTGTTTAACAGTTTACCTTTCCTTGCGCTTAGCCAGAAACCGAGCCAAGGATGCGTTGCGAGCTTGTGGTACAGCTGCATGAAATACCTAAGATGTCATTTTCACATGGCTGATCCAAGCTTAAAATTGTAATAAATTGGACATATTGCAGAAGGTATTTGTAAAATTGTAATTTGGGAGACATCTGGCCTTAGAATGTTCGGAAATCCAAAAGCTAATGAGAATACTAAAATGATAGCAAAAGACAAATTGAATAAAGCACATGTCATAAACAATGGATTTACTTCTAAAGACGGGAATTTTGTTTTCATCACATAGTTTACAATTGAGCCTTGACAAGACTTTAACGTTGGTTCCCACGATATCTTTAAATTAGTGCATAATATATGAAATTTAAGTGACCCTGTTCTTCACTTGCCACATAGTTTACAATTGAGTCCTGACAAGATTACTATGATATCTTTGAAGTACTGCATAAAATACTACATCCGCTCTCGCTTGGAGTCCACATAGTTTCACATGTTCTTTGTAAACTTTTCAAATAGAAGGGCAGTATAGTCGAATTAAAGAATTAATGCATTTTTATATGGAATAGTGTCACTTAAACATGGTAATCCGAAAAATAAAAAGAGGTTGCTTCTCTTGGGATTGATGCAGTACCTAATTGTATCATGGTAGAGGCAGCAACATGACCATGTGAGGTCACTATCTTCGAAGCCTCTGGCTTGTTAACATGAGTGGTTGAACCTCCGCTGGTTTTAGCTGGTCCATCATTGTTAATAGACTCACCACCAGACTGCCCCACAGGATGTGACGAAACAGATGTAGGGCTTGAGAGACCAGAGCATGGTGGTGTATTCTTAGGCTGGTTCACAAAAACAACATCCTCTGCCACAGGTTTTGAGCTAGGTGCCTGAACTTGATGTCTTGGTTGTCCAACATTTGAACCAGTAGAAAATCCATTTCCAGCCAATAACATAATAGCTTGAGCCTAGAAAAGATGGCCATAATAATAAAATGAACTAAGTTGAGGAGGGGGGGGGGGAGTTAAGAAAAGATTGAACTACAACTCTTGAAACTCACTAGCAAGTGCACACACCCACACAGTTATATATATAAAGAGAGAACCTTCTCAGGGGAGATATCATCAAAGACATTCACAGTACCCCCATAAAAGATGGTCAACTGAGCAGGAGCTCGGGAGGTCTTCAAATTGAACCTTGAAAAGAAAGAGAATAATCCAAGTAAAAAACTATTTCCAATTAAATGATTTTTCATTTTAGAGCCCAATTCTTTAAGTTATATATCTATTGACAAATTTAGTAGAAAAGAAAATGAATCGATTAAATAAGATTATCCTCACCATGGTTCAGTTGTCCCTGCCACAGAACCAATGGAAGGAAGAATTGAATGAGGGGCAGTGATAGGAATTCCTCCAAGAAAATGTGCCTTTGTGGGAGCAGCTGTGAAGTTCTGACCAGCACCAGTAAATTGTGCCTTAAAGAAAGGGTTGTTCATGGAAAGTGAAAATCCTGGGTTAAAGCCCGGAAGCACCTTCACATCAAGGGGAAGATGCACAGAATACGCATTCTGTTGAACGGGATAAGCTGTTGTTAAAAAATGAGAGACACTTCCCTATTGTGATTGAAGTTTTTCTAAATAGTAAAAGCCATCAGAAATGAAATGATTGAAGAGAATCAATTGTTTGACAAAGAACTTCCAAAAAGAACAAACAGATAGACAAAATGAGTTGATTTGGTAGATAATAAAATTCGGTGATGAGCCAAACATTGTAGAAGTAATTTCAAAGCATAAGCATAACCATCCCTTACTGAGAATAGGATCAATATGGATCCAATCTCACGACCTCATCTTCTTCAGGAAATTCTAGATACTCTAGTTAATGGTGAAAATTCATTGTAATCTATATTTTAAACGGTGTTATGCAAAACAAATGGATATAGCTCAACGCATACATCTCCCAGATGACCTGGGAAAGTACAGTTGCATAAATTATACACACGCACACACATTCTGTAAAAGGATAGCATTGAACCTGGTTTTCACCCAATTGACATTTGTTAGAGGTGTTGAATGCATCTGCGGTGGAGAAGGTCATAAAAGAGAAGAAATAATAGGATCAGACATGATCTATTCTTCTCGAACAACGTTAAAAGAGATGAAATAAGGAAGGGAAGATATCTTACTTGGCAATGGCCACTGAACTTGAGGACCTTTAAACAATACTACAAAGTCAAAGATGAACAACAATACCCAATTAGACAATATACATGCATTTGAGTACTAAATCAATCAAGTAATTTGGTAAAATTCAGTAACAATATTCAATGTGTTGTAGGCATTAGCGGAATCAAGGGGGTCGAGGGGGGGCATTTGACCCCCAACAAAATTTTGTACAGGCTATATATATATATTAATACATATATTAATAATCAATATCATACATATATTAATAGTCAATATATATATATTTATATATATATACACACATGTATAATAATAGTAGTTTATAATAGCAGTCCAAAATTTTCTACATGCGCTCCATAAATTAAAAAATAAAATAAATTTTATTTTACAATGAAATTCAAATGAAAGGACTTAAAATACAATCAAATCTAGGCCGCTACTTGAGATTGAAAAATGATTACAAAAACCAAGTTCTTTATTTACCAAATTATTTTCTACAAACATTTTATATTTTTAAACATCATGAATTTACTTCAGAGACTCTCCCTTTTGTTGATTTCTTTCTGGATTAATTTTCTTTGTTCTATATAGAAAATTGATATTTTCACATAAAAAAATAATATTTCTACATGAATCCCTCTCACGTATTTCTATATGAAATAAAAAAATAATATTTCTACATAAATTTTGATATTGACCAAAATTTTGAGACGCTTTCAAACTATGCAGAGTCATAAGATACAGTTGCCTCCTCTCAGTCGTACAGCCGAAAAAAACACTCCAAGCGTCAATAAATAATTTTTTTTTACTAATGTATTTTGACCCCCTCTAAAAACGTTCTGGTTCCGCCAGTGGTGGTAGGCAATAATCTTAAAAGGTTTCTCAATTAAAGAAATTCAGGAACATAATGAAACAACATATTATGACACTAGATCTTTGCAATACTCAAGATTATTGGTATGGTCACAATTACCATGAATATGTCAAAATAGTTGAACACCTAATGAAATATTTCACATTCTTGTTGATTAAAAAACAAAACGAGGTAATAAGAATCCACATGTCAAAAAGAAAACAAAATTAGCAAAACCCATGTTGTGACGTGATCCAATTTCACAAAATCTTATCATTACGGTAAAACAAAATTGTTTTGCTAGTGATGTTTCATAAAGGTAACCGTTGATTTCTGGCGCCTAGCTATCTAAGCAATTAAGAAAACAGATCTGGCACCCGTTTTATCATTAAAGATCCTAAGTTCCTAACAACCACGTTTTACATTTTAAAGATCTTTCACTGCCATAAATTGGTCTTTGCCCTGGCAGACCCTGTAGGCCTGTACTCCAGTCTAGCTTAGAACAGCACTCATTAAAGAACACCAGTCCCGCTAAACCAATCTCTGCCTCTCCACTATCCGCAAGCTCATGAGTCATGACTATAATAAACACACACAACACAATATAAATAGCTAACAACTCGTGTGTGACAAAGTTTAGAACTACACATGCATTAAAGATTTAAACACACACATTAAAATACCATAATTGAATGAAAAGTGAAATACAAGTATAACTTAACGTTAAGAACTAACTTGCATCAATCCAAAATTGAATGAAAATTACAACAAAACAGCATACAAATACATGCATATAT
Organism: Panax stipuleanatus; assembly: GCA_020205555.1. Classification (NCBI taxonomy): domain Eukaryota; kingdom Viridiplantae; phylum Streptophyta; class Magnoliopsida; order Apiales; family Araliaceae; genus Panax; species Panax stipuleanatus. The sequence goes on along the minus strand of CM035119.1, from coordinate 136,270,262 downwards.
AATTATAAATATATATACCAGAGTCTTTGCATCCTTCAACAGACTCTTCCTTAACCACAATCACAGAATCTTTTGAATTCAAACCCATGAAATCCCTCTCCATCTCAATATCACAACTCAACTAATTAATTTCTGAACACCCCAGATTTTGAAAAGAAAAAACAGACTATAGATGGCAGAGCAAGATTCAAGAAAAAGGTATCTACTTGCTCAACAACAAACCCAAAGAAGCAAATTTTCTACAAAGATTGATGGAGATAAAGAAAGAAAATATAGAGAGAGAGAGAGAGAGAGTGTCAACCCTCATCTGTCAAAATGCTTTCAACTGCAGCAAAAGGAAGACTATTGAGAGTAGTGGAAGTGATTTGTTTATTTATTCTGTAATGTGTTTTGTAAATAAAATAAGGGAAGTGTCTTGACTATTGAGCCTTGAGGGATAAATTAATGGGTTACCGGCTGGTTCGGTAAAGTACCACGTGCGCGAGCAGCTAATTCACACATTTGATACTACACCATTCCGCACCCGCCTATAGGTAGTACTACCGCAATTGTGTACTATCATATGCTGAGAAGTTGACACGTGTAAACAACCGCAACTTAGTTCAGCTCTTGAATTAAAAGTAGTGACGATAATTCACGTGACCAAACCGACTTTTCTCGTGACCGTTAAATTAGAATAATGTTAAAAACACAATTTATTTTATAATTATTTTATAATTTATCGATATGATATATTTTATCTCAATTTTTATGTAAGGTCAAAAATTACATTGAAGTAATTTATTTATTAATATAATGAGATAGAATATATTACATCAATAAATTATAAAATAATTATAGAATAAATTATATCTTTAACATTACTCAATAAAATATGCATATACAACAGAGTGTTAACTGTCAGCTAAAACAGAAAAATATAAATCCGATACAAATATATCATAAATGAATATAGGTCAGTTGGGTATAGCAAATGACAATGAAAAATGATACGTATAATTGATTTTTTTAAGTGATAATATTTTTAAAAAATATGTAATAAGTGAAATTATCTTATAATTTTATGTATTAACAAATTGGGTAGTGATTTATAGTAGTAAATAGATCTTACACCGTTAATTTAGAAATCTAATGACTTAAAAGAGAATTTTTTTTACTGGTCCCTACCCTTGGTATCGGCTAGAGAATTTGTTTTTTGCTGGCCGCTACTCTTAGTAGCGGCTACATTTTTTTGTTGTTGACTCCTACTAAGAGTAGAGGTCAGGATAAATGTCTAAAACACCTCACATTAGTTAAATTTAAATAGTTGTATAAAATGTTTTATAAATAATTTCTATTTATTTTTATAAATAATTTCTTAAGTAATAAAAATTAAAATTGTCAATTACATTCAATATATTTATTTATATGAATAATTTCTTAAGTAATAAAATTAATATTGTCAACTATATTTAATGTATTTATTTTTTATAAAATATGTATATAAATATTTTCTTATGTAATATAATTTAACATTGTCAATTATTGTAATAATTTGATTATTTAAAATTTAAACTCTATATTGTAATATAACATGGAATTACCTTACAAATTAATACATTGAAACTTTTTAAATCAAACTAAGGTGGGGTGTTTAAGACATTTCTCTTAACCTCCACTCTTAGTAGAGGGCAATAAGAAAAATTATCTAGCTCTTTGGACTGTTAGATCTCTGAATTTACGAAGTAAGATTTGTTTGTTGAAATAATATCTATAACAATCGTTTGCCATAAATCACATAATAAATTTGGTAAGAAAAATAATATATATTACGAATGTTTACGTCTATTTTTTTTATTATCAATTACGTACATAAATATTAATAATAACTTTTATAGAGAATTGTATAATAAATTAAGCTTTCTTATAATTCATATCAATCTTATATTAACAAATTTTATAATTATAATTCGATTTAAATTTTTGGCAATCATTTTCTAGAAGTCCATATTGTTGACGGAGTTTTGGTAATGAAGTAATGATAATTACAACCAAATAGCCGACAAAGATAAAAAATTGTATACTCGTACTAGTTTATTGGAATGATTCCTTAGACTTGAGTCTGACCATAATATTTAATTAATGTATATATATATATATATATATATAATAATTGGAAATTTTTCAATCGCAGCCGGACTAATCCGGATCAGCCTTTTTATACGGGACTTACGCCCGCGTCTCTGTAGTCCCATGAACTATTTTCGGGCATTGACAAATTGTTGCTAGTGGTATTCGATCCCAAGACGTCCGAATCTACCACTCGTCCCGATGCGTTATTTGGTGTGTGTATATTCACCTGTTGAAGATGTATTATAATTGCAAAATTATTTTTATTCATAATTAGTTAAGTATAATATCGTAAAATTACATTTATAATAAAGAAAAATATTTTGGTATATTTTTAGAATTATAAATTCTAAGTATTATATCTTTTGTTCCAAAATTAAAATTTTTTTTGAAACGAAGATTTTTAAGAAAAATTTATTTTTTTCAAATATAGTTATGTAAAAAAAATATTTATGGTGATATGATATTTTTCTTATTATTTATTATATAAAAATATCATGTAATTTTATAATTTAAAAATAAAAATATATTTTATAATTTTGAAATAAAGGGGCAAGCACGTGTACATTGGAATCTTTGGTGACGAACAGTACACATATCGAGAAAATGTGTATGTGAAGAAAATAAAAATATTCAACAAAGTAATTAATTATAAAGGACCTCCAAAATTCATATCCATCGTCTATTGGTTGTTACTGACCGATCCATATTTTTGAGATTATTATTAAATAAAAAGTTTGTTTCGTACGAAACCAAAGGGGGCAAAGGCCTAAGCAGCTTACTTATTTAATAGGTCGAAAACGCCCTTGACACCAATACTTGATTTCTCTCATTTCACCTCAGGTAGCAGTGCTCCAAAGTTGACCAGATACTGGATCAAAACAAGGGATGTGCATGGGATATATTTTGAAGTAATCTTTATTCTGAAGTTTTACTTTTAAGAAAAATGTAACATAATCTACATAAATCCCCTCCAAAAAAAAATATACTCTTTTCGTTCTATAAAAAAAAAGTGTTAATTGCAAAAAATTGTGAACATTAAGTTGTTAATTAAGTAATTAAATTCTCATTTAATTGCATAGTTTAAGTAATTAAAATGATAAATTATTCATATTTAAATTCTCATTTAATTGCATAACTTTTTGCCCATGACTAGTGATACTTCATAAATATGCATATAAAATAAAAATATGATAATTAATATTAAGAGTATTATCGGTAATTTATTATAAAAAATAAATTATTTAAAATAAATAAAATAATAATAAGAATTTTTATCCCGAAACGGAGGGAATTTGTTGGCGAACCTAATTTTTGGTTCGTTTGGAGCCCGCGGACCATGTTCAATGCACAATTATTCAGTTCAACTTTTTTGAGCTACTAACGGAAATAGATTGCAGCTACTACTCTATATATCTTCCACAAAAATACTACTTCTCATTTTTGAGTATTGCTATGATGAGAAAAAAATGGCTTATATAAATATAAGTAGTCGATGATGTACCATATATGGATAAACCTAGTACATTATTTTATATTCATCTTTTGTAATCATTCTTTTAACATCAAAGCATTATTGCTTATTTTTGTGTTTTGAAAAAGTCGACCTTTAAGAACTGGTAGTACCATAAATTCTCATATTTGTCATTGATCGGGTATAATCCACCGACCCCTACGTGTACAGAAGGCTTGGGCCGAGGGGAGCTTACCGGGCCCAATGGGACGAAGCCCAGATTGGGATAGCAGGGTTCGAGATCGGGTATCTGAGCTATTTGGGCCAGAACCCAGACCTAGTTGGTATCATCAGGATCGGGCATCTTAGTCCACGAGACCGGGGCCCAGACCAACATAATGATGAACGGGATCGGATTACCGAGTCCTTCGGGCCGGAGTCTAGATCGAATAGTCAATGATCGGGATTGGACTACCAAGCCCTTCGGGATGGGGTTCAGACCACTTTGTAAGGTCCATACCGAAGGATATTTCTCGGTTGGAGCCCGGTGCAATAAGGAGTCTAAAGGATTAAGGGTCTTAACCCTAATCCTATCTCCATACTAATTCTCATAAGGCAAGTGGTTGGATGACCACCAACTTGTACTTTCAAGAGAGATTGAGTTGGGCCCAAACAATGGTGACTACCATGTTTAGAAGTCCTAACTTGACTGGGACATGGGCTCTAAAGGTGGTGAGAATGACTATAAATACAAGGCTTAACCTAATGGTAACAGGTAATCATTATTATTATTCACTTGAGCACTATACATTGCGGCCTCCATTGTTAACCTTGTGACCAGCCTGTACTTATTCTCACACCGGAGCTATCACCCGGCGGCCCCAGCCGTCAAGCTTCGTTGATGACGTGTTATTGTGCAGGTTTGAGCGCGCGGATTTGGTGATTGGGCGCGCCGGCAAAACTTGGCGTTAACATTGGCGCTAGAAGGAGGGCGCTCTAGTCAATCACGTTTGTACTTTTCCGGTAAAAAGGACATGGCCAGTAAGGATGGTGGAGCCTCAAACCAGGAAAAGGCCAAAACCCACCCGACGACCCTAGTTAGGGCATCGGTCAAAGATAGATTAGGACCCGACAACCAGGAAGGCAATTCGGTGCAGGTCCTGTCGGCACGAAGACAGCTGTTCGTCTCCAGTCAACGTACTCCGATCCCTCAACACACCCGCGTGGGAGACAACCAGTCTCAGGCCTATGAACGACGGGAGGAGGATCGGGTGGAGAACAGCAAGGACCAGCGTCAGTTTATTCTGTTGACCAGAATACAACAGAACAAAGACGCCATGCTGGCCTTGCGTCTCCAGCAAGAAGAATTGGAGTTGCAGATGGCTAAGGTGGCTGGAGAACAGGAGACTTCTTCGAAGAAGCACCGACATCGAAGCCGATCTGGATCTCCACGACAACGTGAGACGGGAAGGAACAGAAGCCGATACAGAAGCCATTCTCGGGAAAGGAGGAATCAAAGAAGGAGTCGTTCCCCCGAAAGAAGATCCGAACGCCAGGGCCGATCGGGACAGAGGGCGAAACTCGGATCTCCCGAATATGAGGAGGACAGGCGCAGACCTTCTTCCCGTAAGGAAGATATCGACCACCTTGCTCGAAGAGTCGCGGAGTTGGAGAAGCTTCTGGCCGTGAAAAATCAAGTGGGAACACCCTCGAGCTGCCATAGTTCGCCCTTCTCGCCCGAGATTAATCAAGTCACTGCTGACCCAAAGAAGAAAATGCCCCCGATGGAAACATACGACGGAATGGGAGACCCGTATGACCATTCGGATGGATACGACAGGTTGATGACATATTATGGGCATTCGGACGCAGCAAAGTGTCATATGTTTGCAACCACCTTGAAGAAGAGTGCCAGAGAGTGGATGGGAACTTTGGCACCGGGAACGGTTAGTTCTTGGAATGACCTTCGGGAAAAATTCCACGCTAGGTTCGGAAGCAACAGGAGAAGGGGAAAGATCACAGCTTCCCTCATGCAAGTGAAACAACGTTCGGACGAGACTCTTGACACCTACGTCAAAAGGTTTCGGGAGGCTGTGGGATCGGTGACAGAATTGAATTCACCACAGGCTTTGGGATTCTTCACAACGGGCTTGGATATGGGGAGGTCAAAGAAGTTGATGAAAGACCTGGTGATCAACCCACCCTCGGACTTGACTGAAGCCTTTCATCGGGTCGAAAGGTTCATCGCCATTGAAGAGGCAATGGGAAATCTCAAGCCACCTTCACACGACAAGTCCAGGGACAGAGACAAGCCGAACAACCAGCGATCGGACAACAGTCAGGGGAGATCAGATAATCAAGGGAGAAGAAACTATAACAGTGGGGGATCGGGCAATGGCCGTCCACCTTTCCCGGGCAGAAGCATCAACAGGGTATTCACTCCCCTCAACACCGACCGTGCAAGAATATTAGAAGATATCAAGGACAAACCCTTCTATGAGCCATGCAGGACGAGGCCGAAACCGGGGAAGCGCAGCAAGAATAGGTACTGCAATTACCATCAGAACGTGGGCCATACGACAGAGGAATGCCTTGATCTGGGGTATCTCATCGAGAAAAACATTCAGAATGGGACGTTGGTTCAGTATGTGGCCGGCCGAGAAAATGCCAGGACTCAACCAATAGAAGAAGACAGGACTCAGGCCCGAGAAACCCAGCCAAATCAGAACCAGCCCGCTCGGGGGGTGATTGATGTTATATCCGGAGGTTCCGTGGGGCGCGTGACAGGACGAAAAAGAAGTGAACATCTAGACGCGGTCTTATCGGTTGCAGGGTCCTCAGAAAAAAAGGAAAGGGTTTTCCCGGGGACAGTTATTTCCTTCTCAGACGAAGACTACCCTTCGAATACCATAGAGTCGCATGATGGAACATTGGTGATAACGGCTCAGGTCGGACCAGTGGACATGAGAAGGATGATGATGGACAACGGATCATCGGTCGATATACTGTATACACATGCTTATCAGAGGATGGACCTAGGCGGAAAGAAGATGGAACTGGGAGGGGAAGGGCCATTGTACGGATTCAGTGGCGACCCGGTGCATGTGTCGGGCACCATCGAATTGCCGGTTAAGTTTGGCACAGCTCCCCAACAACTGGAGATTATGGTCAGGTTCTTCGTAGTTCAGGTAGATTCGGCTTACAACGCCATATTGGGAAGACCAACCCTGACAGCCTTACATGCGGTCACCTCCATACCTCATTTCAAGATTAAGTTCCCCACCCCGAACAGAATCGGAGAGGTAAAAGGCGACCTAGATATCGCTCGTAGGTGTTATCGGAATACTTTGATCTCTTCAGGAACCGGGATAAGCAAGCAGAAGCAGACGATGGCTATTGAGATAGAACCCTTTACAGAAGGTAGTACAGAGCCACTTGCATTACCAGCCGAAGAAACAGAGGATATACAACTGATCTTAGGGAACGAGCAAAAGATGATAAAGATCGGTTCAGGATTGTCTGAACCCTTTCGGACCGGGTTGATTGATCTGCTTCGGGCGTACGCAGATATCTTTGCATGGGTACCCAGCGATATGCCCGGGGTGGACAAATCAGTAGCACTACACCGACTGGAAGTGGATCCTAATAAGAGGCCGGTCATACAGAAAAGAAGAATCTTCGCCCCGGAGAGGCAAAAAATTATCGACGAAGAGATCGCTAAATTACTGGAGGCAGGGTTTATCTTCGAAATTGATTATCCGGAGTGGCTGGCAAACGTGGTGCTGGTTCAGAAACAGAATGGGAAATGGAGAATCTGTATTGATTACACAGACCTGAACAAGGCGTGCCCGAAAGATTTCTACCCTTTGCCCAACATTGATCAATTGATTGATGCCACTTCAGGGTACGGCATGCTGAGCTTCATGAATGCTTTTTCAGGATATCATCAAATCTCAATGGCTAAGGAAGACATCCCGAAGACAAGCTTCATCACGCATCGGGCCATTTATGCATATCGGAAGATGACTTTTGGACTGCTGAACGCAGGGGCCACTTATCAGCGAATGATGAACTATGTGTTTACAAAGCAGCTAGGCCGAAGCATGGAGGTCTACGTAGACGACATGATTGTAAAAAGCGTGTCCATTCGGGATCATCTGTTGGACCTGGAAAACTGCTTTGAAACGGTTCGGAAATACAAGCTTCGCCTGAACCCAACAAAGTGTACCTTCGGATTAGGGTCAGGGAAGTTCCTGGGATATTTAGTTAGCAAGAGGGGTATCGAGGCAAACCCGGAAAAGATCCAAGCGGTACTAGATATGAAATCCCCGAAGTCTTACAAAGATGTGCAGAGGCTGACAGGTCGGATCGCGGCTCTTAGAAGGTTCGTATCAAAATCAGCCGAAAGGTGTTTGCCGTTCTTCGACACTCTAAAGGGGCCAAAAAATGAGAAGAGTTTCCAGTGGACCTCCGAGTGCGAAGACGCCTTCCAGGAGATCAAGCAATACTTGTCCTCGGCACCTATGCTGATGAAACCGATCCCCTCGGAGCCACTATATCTATACCTAGCTGCCAGCTCGATGGCTGTGGGGGCAGCCCTGGTGCGGGAAAAAACGGGAAAGCAGTTCCCGGTCTACTACGTCAGCCACGTCCTTCGAGATGCAGAAGTCAGATACCCTAACCTGGAGAAGTTCGCCTACGCTCTGATCATCGCAAGCCGGAAGCTTCGGCACTATTTCCAAGGTCGGCTAATAATAGTCTACACTGATCAACCTTTGAAAAAAGTACTGCACAGGCCCGAAGTCTCGGGAAGGCTAGCTGCATGGGCAATGGAACTAACTCAATTCGCTTTAGAATACCATCCCCGGACGGCCATTAAGGGACAGGCATTAGCGGATTTTGTGGTGGAGTGTTCTTTCAGCGAACCAGATGTAACTTCGGTCATCAAAGCTCGATCACTACAAACTGCCTGGACCCTCTACGTGGACGGGTCATCTACCTCGGACGTCAGCGGAGCGGGGGTCATTCTGACTAGTCCCGATGGGTTCCGAGTCCGACAGGCCATTAGGTTTCGATTCAAGGCCACCAACAACGAGGCCGAGTACGAAGCCATTTTGGCCGGACTTAGACTAGCCCAATGCCTGGAGGTGAAAAGGATAATGGTGTACAGTGATTCCCAGCTGATGGTCAAGCAGATATCGGGAGAGTATGAGACCCGAGGGGTCCGAATGGCAAAATACCTGGCGGAGGTAAAGGACGAACTCTCATACTTCGAGTCGTACAGCTGTCTGGGGATCGATCGGACAGACAATACAGTTGCAGATTCCCTAGCCAAACTAGCCACAACCGAAGCAAGCTCCTTCACCGGATCAGTTTACTTGGAAGTATTAGACAAACCTAGTATTCAAAGGACAGACGTACTGACCCTGGATCGGCTCGACTGTTGGCTTACGCCTTACATTACTTACCTGGCCGAGGGGATTCTGCCTTCGGATCGTTTGTACGCTAGAAAAATCAAACACAGGAGTTCTAACTTCGTCCTTATCAATGGGGATCTGTACCGTAGGGCATTCACCTCCCCTTTACTGAAGTGTCTGACACCTTCGGAAGCTGAGTATACACTGAGCGAAGTGCATGAAGGAATCTGTGGGGATCACATGGGGGCCAAGTCATTGGCTTACAAAATTATGAGGCAGGGATACTATTGGCCGACCATTTTCCAAGAAGCAAAGGACTACGTCAGAAAATGTCCAAAGTGTCAGTTACATAGTTCTATCCCACATAGACCTCCCGAAGAGTTGTGTTCAGTTTTATCCCCTATTCCATTTGCCATGTGGGGGATTGATATCTTGGGACCATTACCGAAGGCCAAAGGGCAGGTCACTTTCGTAATCGTCGCAATCGACTACATGACAAAGTGGGTGGAAGCCAAACCATTACAAAAGATTACTGAACAAGAGTGCCTCAAGTTCTTTAAGGAGTACGTTGTTTACCGGTTCGGCATTCCGATGGTCTTGATCTCGGATAATGGCAGACAGTTTGTGGGGTCTAAATTCGAAATTTTCCTAAAGGAGTTAGGTATCCAACACAGAAAGACTTCTGTGGCCCACCCCCAATCCAATGGACAGGTAGAAGTCACCAACAGGATCCTGCTCACAGGAATCAAAAGAAGGTTGGATGAACTAAAGGGCAGATGGCCCGAAGAGTTGCTTAGTGTCCTTTGGGCGTATCGGACTAACCCGAGGACCACTACAGGTGACTCACCGTTTAGACTAGCCTACGGAACCGATGCACTGATACCCGTTGAGATCGGATCACCAACACTTCGAATCAGTCAGTACCAAGAATTATACAATGATGATGGTTTACGATTGAATTTGGATCTGTTGGATGAGGTTCGGGATTCAGCATCGATAAGGCTAGCTATTTACCAGAAGAGAACGGCCCGACATTACAATCAGAATGTGAAGCAAATGAGGTTTGAGGTCGGGGACCTGGTTCTTCGGGAAGCAGAGGCATCAACCCCCCAGAACACGGGCAAGTTAATGCCGCACTGGGAGGGACCCTACGAAGTAACTGAAGTGCCGAAGTCGGGAACTTATCGGCTTCGGGCGTTAGACGGTACAGAGGTAAAAAATACATGGCATGCTGGAAGACTTAGAAAATATTATCAGTAAAAGTCATGTAATTTACCTTCGCTTATGTAAGCTGCTTTATACATTAATAAAATAAAGTAGATTTCTCTTCGCAAATTTTTTGTGATCTTCATTCAAATTCTACAAGTTTACAAAACCCCTCGGACTAGCGATATTCAAATCCGATCAGAACAGTTACCAAACAGCTTGAACTGATCGGAAAAAAATTACACGCAGAACCGATCGGGCAAAGTTACAAAAGAAATAAAGACAAAAATTACATGTGAAATCCTAAACTATGGATCCGGAGCCTCGCCATCAGCATCCTCTTCGGAATCAGACTCTCCTTCGGAAGAATCGAGGGCAGTAGCATCCAAACCAGCGGTATCCATCTTACCCCGAGCACTCTTCCGATGAGCGTCATAACCTTCAGCAAATTGGGCCATGACCATTTCACGGAGTTCAGGAGACTCTCGGTATTGTTGAACAGCTCGCTGTATGGCTTCGGCACGATCTGTCTCCAGAGACGAATTCTCCCTCATCAACACCATTTGTTGGGCGTGCATCTCGGAAATTTGACTTTGGAGGATCAGAAGGGCGTTCTGCTGATCCAGATCCTTCTCTTTCAGAAGGGTCCTCTCCTCGAGGAGCTGTTTATTATAGCCGTCAAGCGCCACAAACTCCTTCTGCAGATTCAAATGGAGCCTCTGGTGTTCCGTGGCTTGACGTTCGGCGAATGTGACTTTATTTCGAGTATCGGCATAACTCTCCTTCTCCTTAGCCAAATCAGCCGATAAACCTCGAACATCCGCCTCGAGTAGCTCCACATCGGCCCGAAGCTGAATCTCCTTCCTAGTAGCCTTAACAACCGGGGGGATAGCTTGGGCCAGAATAGCGTTAGCCTACAAAAAAGAAAAAGAAACAGGTCAATAATGTATAAGCATATATTCAGAGGATACAAATTCTAAAGACTTCGGAATTACCTGACACTGGGCCTTAATGTAAGAGACCAATAGCCCCTCGGTAGAATGCCCCTTGAACCGAGCATCATCACCGGGAAGTTTGAAATGATCCAGGGCATCAAAGGGGAATACTTCCGAGGGGCTCTTTGGCCAAAAACTTGCTGGAGGCGAACCCCTGGACGAATCGGACGCCGAGGAAGGACCAGCCTTGGGGGACGGACCTACCTCAACAGCAGGCGTAGGAACCGGGATGACCTGGAGATCAGCCTCATCCACCAGCTTCGGTTTCAATCGCTTGGGGCGAGGTTCGACGACATCCTTTTCGGTATCCTCGTGATCCTCAAGGACTTTCGCTTCAGAAGATGGTGGAGGAGCCGACTCCACCACCTTCGGCTTCTGAGAAGATGGCTTGGGGGGGCCTTCGTCAGAACCCTCTTCTTTCCCTTTTTCAGCAAAGCCACCTTCTCAGCCTGAGACATCCGCGTGACATCCCTCGGGGGAGCAGGGGAGGAATCCACGGAGAGCTCAGAGATGGGCATTGACTCCCCTTCGGTGACACCATCCCCAAGCAGTAGGTGGGTCGGGCCAGACCGAACGGGGAGAGGAGAGATAGACTCAACGAGGCCCTTCGGCTTGAAGATGGTCACTACAGAAGGAAATAACACGTCAGAAATTAGGACAAAACAAAACAAAAGGAAAGGGAAGGACAAGCGAGATCGCGGGGAAAACTTACATCCATGTTTGTACAGCCAGACCTCATCGGCCAGAGTGTCCAGGCTCCACATAGTCTTTTTCACCTTCTGGTAGAAGGTTCAAAATTCATCTCTTCGGGCAGTGGGGAAGGTCGTTACTTTCACAATAGTGTCATCGGGAGACGACCAGTTTGGAAGTAACTGAAGATCAGTCCCCTTAATGAACATCCACTGGTTGTGCCATCCCTTGTTGCTAGAAGGGGTTCTTACGATAGTAGCACGGCCGGAAATCTGGTTCAACTGACGAAAGCCAGGCTCCTTCGACTTGCCGACCGTGAATAATACGAAGAAAAAATCAAGACTGGGGGGAACCCCTAGCTCTTGACAGATGGCGATGAAGCTTATTAGGTGGATATACGAGTTCGGCACAAGTTGTGCGAACCCGATCCCCACAAAGCAGAGAAACGACACAATAAACTCATGAAGCGGGAAGCGGACCCCATACCTCAGAGCGTACGTCGGGACGGCCACCCACCTGCCTTCGGGGCGCCAGAACATCCTCTCGTCGGGTCTTGGCACCCGAAGCTTGTACTCTTGGGGAACATTGAAAAGTTCCCGAGCGTCTGAAAGTTGGGTGGGGGTGATGGTGGATTTGGTGTTGATATGGGAGAAGTCAGTCTCAGAGCGGTAGACAGACCGGATCCGCGCCTCGGTTCCATCAGTAGAGTCCCCAGTGGGAGCTTCCGGTAGGTCAATCGGCACCAAATCGGTGCTGGCAATGGTGACAATGGCGGCCATTTCAACGGAATCAGGGATGACCTCAATGGTAGGGGTCAAGTCGGAGGTGGAAGCAGCTGGAAGAAGGCCGGAATCAGCCATTAAAACAAGAAATCGGTGAAGGTGAGGTGACTTGGGTGGTAAAAGGACTGGTCGGAGAATAAGAAACCTCTCGACAGAAATCGTACTCGCCGGAAAATTTTTTGAGTCTGAGCTTACACAAAGAGAGTTCGTAAAAAATGGGTGTCGTAGGGTGGGAAGGTATTTATACTGATGCTGCACGAATCTCAACAGGCGGCTAATAATGATGTTGGGCAGTTCATTTCTTGTGTATCGTGTACCGCATTAATTAGGTCGGTTGGATTACCTAGGCATCTCTTTAAATCTATCATTAAATATCCCATTAAAGGCTTGTTATAATGAGAGATTGGGGGGCAATGATCGGGTATAATCCACCGACCCCTACGTGTACAGAAGGCTTGGGCCGAGGGGAGCTTACCGGGCCCAATGGGACGAAGCCCAGATTGGGATAGCAGGGTTCGAGATCGGGTATCTGAGCTATTTGGGCCAGAACCCAGACCTAGTTGGTATCATCAGGATCGGGCATCTTAGTCCACGAGACCGGGGCCCAGACCAACATAATGATGAACGGGATCGGATTACCGAGTCCTTCGGGCCGGAGTCTAGATCGAATAATCAATGATCGGGATTGGACTACCAAGCCCTTCGGGATGGGGTTCAGACCACTTTGTAAGGTCCATACCGAAGGATATTTCTCGGTTGGAGCCCGGTGCAATAAGGAGTCTAAAGGATTAAGGGTCTTAACCCTAATCCTATCTCCATACTAATTCTCATAAGGCAAGTGGTTGGATGACCACCAACTTGTACTTTCAAGAGAGATTGAGTTGGGCCCAAACAATGGTGATTACCATGTTTAGAAGTCCTAACTTGACTGGGACATGGGCTCTAAAGGTGGTGAGAATGACTATAAATACAAGGCTTAACCTAATGGTAACAGGTAATCATTATTATTATTCACTTGAGCACTATACATTGCGGCCTCCATTGTTAACCTTGTGACCAGCCTGTACTTATTCTCACATCGGAGCTATCACCCGGCGGCCCCAGCCGTCAAGCTTCGTTGATGACGTGTTATTGTACAGGTTTGAGCGCGCGGATTTGGTGATTGGGTTCGCCGGCAAAACTTGGCGTTAACAGTCATCATAATTTCATTACTATATATCACGATTTATTATCTAAGGAGGATATTCATCCTTGATAATGACAAATTTTATAAATGCGACTTTTTTTTCTTTTTCTTTTTGTGAAACTCTAAGGGAGTAGACAATATTTTTGGTGGTGTCACATGGTTCATGCTTTGCATATATTGTGTGACATGTGAAGCTTCTTCTTTTTCTCCCTCATTTAATTATATTATATGTTCGTTTCGGATCCGAACAAGATTTGGAACGCATGTGACACATGCTTGGAAGCAGTGGATCAGAATTTTTTGGCCCGATTAAAAGAAACATTCAAACAGGCTGTTGAATTGAATCCCGAAAACAAGAGCAGAACCAACAAAAAAGTTAAATTTAAATATCAAGTCCCTCATGGTTCAATAGAACTATTCATAAGAATAGAACATAAAATTAAGGCCACCCATACGCCTCTCATAACAAAATTACCAAATAGCCAACTCTCACAAGAACACAAAACGGAGATGTCGTGGACTGATCACCCAACCACGGAAGGTGTCATGTCTCGGTGTCAAGAGAACATGCCTGTGGTACCCCACAGGTGGTGCCAAAATAAACTATCATAATAAATTGACAAGGAATAATTATGAGAGACTACTAAATTTTGAAACGAATAGCGAAACGAACAAATTAAAAAAAAAAGTGTTAAATTTAAATTACTAATATGAGAACAACAAGAGAATTATGGTGGTGCTATAGTGAGTGATCAAGAGTTTTTTTCCTTCTTGTTTTGTTTTGTGATCATACTATATGTAATTATGTATATGCTTCACAGACAGAACTAAATGTGAAAGCAAAGATTGGTCATCAATTAATATACAAACTTTAGCTCAAGCCAAGTGCAATTCCAAGTTTACAGCTATATTCTATATGAACTTGACCAAAATGAAAAAAGGGGAAACAAACAAACAAAACAAGAGGAATTCAATTATGATTCCCAGGTTTTGAAAATTGACTAGTATGAACTAAAGACTACACCCCGAATATAATATATTTCCTGGCTTTGATTCAATGGATAATTATCCTGTGAAGGCAGACAGGAGAGCTTACAAAGGAGCAACCGCTGAGTCAGCTACAAGGGGTTCCATGATTTCAAGGAGTTAACTGCAGAGACCCGTGAATACAACGCAATCTGTTTACGGCTCTCTTTCCTGCTGCAGGAAAACGTGGAATCACTCGCATTTTGACAAGAACAGGATCTAACAGCTCAAATTCCAAGCTAGGCTCTTTCAGTGCTGAGCTCACAAACTGAATATACCAACCCAATACAACGACTCACCGACGACAAAACCTCACACTAGTGAACATGCATAAACTAATGACTTAAAAAAAGTAAGAACTTTAACCTAAGAATCAGGCTGAAGACAAAAATACATAAAAACTGGGCAATATGATAACAATTTCTAAGGCTGATAAAACTATTCATCCTGAAAGGTTAGCAGATATGCTGAATTAGGAATTCAACATCTTAAGTTCTGGGGCCTCAGTTGTTACCACCACAGAAGTTTTACCAACAAACGCGTGAACATCAAGTCAGAGAAAAGTGCATTTTGTACAAGTTTTTTTCTTAATTGATAATTTATATCGGTAAAGTTTAACACTAAATCCAGTTTACTCCTCCCAGCACAGCATTGACAAGACCAGAACTTAGTAACAACTAAAGACTTCCACTAGAGGGTAGATGCAAGTCAAGGTTGATAACAGAGAATAAACTTGTCAATGGAATAATTTTGAGTTCTCACTTCACCACGGACGCATACATTTCAAAAGGTTCTCTATTTCATTCTTATCACCTATACGACAGCCCGTATATGCATAATCCTAACAGACAGATGTTTGTTGCTAGTTGAAGAGACGTGGAAGAATATCATGAGTATAATGACAAACCATTTGACAATACATGAAATTCATTTAATCAACCTATTAAGGAGTCCATCTATTATCAGATGATCAACCAAATCTTATAACTACCAGAAAATTTTGTACGTTAAAATTTACAATGAACACCAAAGCATAAAAGCAATAAAAAAACGAAAAAACAAGAGCAGCTTCAACAACTTACCTCATAGAGTGCGGTAGTTGGCTCCCGAGGAGAAAAGACCCCTTGGACTTTGGAGCACCACTCCATCAGGAAATTGTACCCGGATTAATGTTTTTGTGTATCTCTTCCTTGTAGCTTTTACTTGCTTTTCCTTGTATGATTTGGGAACCAAAAGCTGGGATTCTACAATCTTTTTCTGCTTCGCATCAGCTTCTCTTTTCAATTCATCAAGAGAGAGCTTATAAAACGAATCTGGCAGCACTATTTTTGCTGCTTCATTTTCAGGAACGGAAAGGAACACCCGGATCTAGTATGTCAAGAAATTGAGAACCGTCAGAAACTGTTATTAAAAAGGAACAGAGAGGTCTTCAATTACTGAAACTTGAAACACAAACAAAAAAAGCATACCAATTATAAAATAATATAATATGCCTAATCGATTCATGAATAATTCCTTAGCTACGTACCAAAAATCTAATAACAACCACCGAAGGCAATTAAGCTCATTGATAACGTAATTGATAATTCCTTTCCAAAGAAAAAGATATCACAATAGATAATTCATTTTAAATATAAAGAAAGTATCTACATTACAAATATTAAAATAGTAAGTAAAATATTTGATGATGCTGAATATGCCAAAAAGAATTTATAGCTACATATTTTGATATTCCTGATCAATAAACTCCAATAGATAAAGAAATTACATCTAATTTTAGAAAATGAGCGACCATTACATGGTGAAAAAAGATTGAGCTATCAAATCTGAGAACCAGAGTTTAGATATAATAGCATTCACTTTGTGCACGTATTGTCAAAACTCGTCCACATCACATTCACTGCTTCCAACACCCCCAAAACAGGACAGGGTGGAAGAGTATCAATTTCTTACCCAATCAGTCAAACCATCTGCACATTCATAGGAGTTTTTGACCCTAGGTAAACCTGAAATCAATAGCAACACAAAAACACAAAAAACCTGACATTTGTTTTGTAAATTGTCATTTATCCACAAAAATGAAGCCATTCACCTACAAACTGTGATGCTAACACCTGATGTGGGCAGCATGAAAAGGAGGTTTCCAGGGTATGGTTTATACTGAAATAAGGGGTAAAATGGTAAGCAAAGTATAAGGGTTTAAGTTGTACAAAAGGAGTAAAAAGGGTTAGGGTTTAGATATTAATTAAGGAAAAGAGATGAGTAATAGGTTGTTCTGAGACCGGTAAAAAGTACCCAAGAACAGTACATTCTGGGATCAAGCTTATCAAGTCGTCACCTGGCGCCCAGTCGTTACAAAGTGGCAAGGTGTCGGGGCGACTTGGTTGCAGAGTAGAAAGGAGAGTGCTCAGTTAGCAACTTGGACGACTTTCGGGAGACTTGGACGCATATATAGCTAAGCGGTCAACTTGATCGGTCGGGTATGGTTCAACCTGAAGTTGAAGTGGGTTAAAAAAAAGAGTACAGTTCGACTGAACCTGATCGATCGATCGCAACTTCGAAAGATCAGAGAGGGAGAAACGAAACGAGTCGCAAAAGCGAAGAGGAAGAAACGAAACTCAATCGATCTATTGACCAAGCCGAGTAAATATCTGCGAATCGAGATTAAGACAGAGATTGGGTGAGGGAGAGAAGTACCTCTACTGACTCCGACGACTCACTTCGGCGAATTACAGGTATGCTTCTCTTCTTCTCTTCCTCTTTTTTTCGTCTTCTGACTTCTTCTCGTCTTTTTCTGTAAATCTTCTCTGCTTCTGATTTTTGGTTATTCTCTTCTTCTAATCGTCTTCTTCAGTTTTTCTTCTCTTCTTCAGCCTTCTTTTTCTTTCTTTTATACTTCTTTTTGGGTATTCTGACTTCTGCCGGTAGTATGACTACTCTTCTACTCAATTTTTTTTTGGATATTCTGACCTCTGTTTGGGGTATTTTGATTTCTTGTAAAAAAAATTGTTTATATAATATGATATGAGCATATGAATGTATTATATGCTTTGAGCCTTTGACCATGGTCACGTGGCAGTTGATATATATATATATATATATATATATATATATATATATTGAGCTGTTCACTTATTACCTTGAAGTTGAGATATATTAATTTATCATAACTTATTGAATTATTAGTATTGAAATTAATGGTATTTTATATATACAATGTTAAAACTTAAGAAACTAATCATAAATTTAAGAATTATATTGAATTAAACTAAATATTACAAATGTATCACCATTTATATAATTTGAAGTTGGTACAAGTTTAAAAAATTACAACTATAATAAAATTATCATTTTGACTTAATCTTGTTCGCTTCTTGTTGTGATTTGATATGCTATAACTTACATTTTGAATATGGTAAATCATTAGAAATATAAATATATAAATATTCATATAAATGAGAAATATATATAATTTTATATATACAAAATTTATATTGTTAACGACTGGTCGACTTGTGGACGACTAGTCGGACGCCTCGTCGCCTAAACGCTTAAGCTCCCGGGTGTCGCCTTGCCTCGACTTGGCGCCTTGATAACTATGTTTGGGATATTATTTGGTTTGAGATTTTTTTGGTTTTGGAAATTATATTTCCTTGGGTAGAAAAAGATGGACTTCCATATCAGGTATGGAAAAAGGAAGAAAAGGGAAGGGAAGGGAAGGGAAGGGAAGGGAAGGGAAGGGGGGGGGGGGGGGGGGGAGGACAAAGAACAGTAGAAGTTACAACTTACACCTAGATCACCTTATTCATCTCTGGCGGCAAGTCTTCTTTCGAGCATCAGGAATGAGGTAGAGGGTGTAGTTCCTAGAAGTTCCTGCCAGAGGAAGAGCTGGGATGGTTTTGAGGCTATCTGGAGGAAGCTTGACATTCTATTATTCAGAAAGTTTATATTAGGAAATTGACAATGTTACAAAAGGAGGTTGAGCCTTCCACTTGTTGGTAGGTTGGAAAAGGTAATGGAAGAGATAGTAGGGTAAATATCGTCGCTTTCTTATTTCCAACTAAATTTGATGGCAAATATGTTAATCAAACAAGCCACATTCAGACAGTTTCTATTTTCCTTGTTTATCCAAATGGAATATAATAAATTTCAGAATTGATTAGGCAAAACATAAATAGAAGCCTCTAAAGGAGATAAAGGTAATGATAATCCAGAGGGGTAATTGACCCCATTGAATTTTCAGGGGGGTCAATTTGTCCTCCTTCCCGTAAAATGAATGTTCTAATCCATAGCCCAAGTGTATTTTTGATGAAGATGGATTTAAACTCAAAGCATTTTTGCTTTGTTTTCTGCCTTCGATCCTTGCCAAGTTAGTGCAGTCCAGTGTCCCAAAAACTTATTCCAGGCTTCAAAGCTCAACCAGACGAACACTGTCACTCTGTCAGACAAGTGAGTTTTATCCCCAGACCAACTCACTTTGAAGCATGATGGTTGCTAGCCTCGAAAGCTATGGAGATGATGAAGATTAATTGTGATAGGAGTGTAGTGTGCTCGCACTTCTACGTGGTTATGAGAAGAAATCAAATAAAGGTAAAAGAACCCCCCTTTACCCCTCTAGATAATTTACCTAAAAAAATTAATGAATGTCTCAAATTTGTACCCAGTCTGCTCTTTCTTTTTCAGTCATCTAGCCATTGCGTTAATCCATCAAATAAAAATTCTTTTAAGCATATTGTAATTTTTTTTGTTATAATTTCACAAATTTAGTAATTGTTTGTTAATTTTTGCAATTGTTTAAAATGAGGCTATCATGATATTTTTACAACAATATCGACCCATCAAAAAAATAAAAATAAAAATTCAAAGATGAATGGATGAATGATTGTTTAGTAACTTATATTATTGAACATGCTATTTTTGTAGTTATTGAAAATGAGACTATCATGCAACAATTTCAAGTTATGGAGTCTTGAAAAATGTTATTGTAAACAATATATGAGCATTATTTAATTTTGTGATTTATTGGATTATATTTTTATTTTTTATTAAGAAATTTTCTTCAAATTTGACCCACTGAACCAAGGGGCTGGATCCGCCCTTGATAACGACAATAGACTTATAACAGAATAACTATATTACACAGCATAATGAAAGCCAGGATTAATTCTGTTAACCATTTACACAAGTGAAAGCAAATACATTTTGAATTTGATATCGCAAACACATATTAACGATATTACACAACAAAATGAATCCCAAATCGGCATACCTGTCTGTTGACTTGCTTATGTTCCACCACTTCAGCTATCTTAGTTGGAGTTGTAGATTGTGACTCTTCAAGCTTTTGTGGTTCCAATAATGATATGACATTCTTAACTATCCCAATTCGCTCACTCGAAGGAATTCCCATTACTGCCCACACCTCCCCACTTTCCTCTTGCAATTCAAACCCCAGAAACTCCAACAACTCCATGCCTCCAACAATATCAGTTATGGCCTCCTTTATCTTTGGATTCCCCATTCGGATCTTCCTAAACTTGACATTATCGGGTTCCTTAACTATATTCTTCAAAAGCTTAAGTACCGCACCAACTGATCCTTCTGCAGGCTTTCCAGAGACATATGCACCAACACAAGCCTCCAATTCACCTTGACCTTCTACTCCAGTTTCACTAACCACATCATTAGACTCTGCATTACTCAAACAACTCTCAATATGAGCTGAAACCTCTTCCCCAGACCCGAACCATTACCACATACCGGACATTCAACACATTATCTAAAGAATACCCATTCTTGTTTCTCTTCTCAGTAGTGATCAATGAATCAAATCCATCAGTTGGTTTTGAATCCGACTCCGATTTACTCTGAATATCGGACTGACTTTGAGCTTGAATGTCAGAATCATTGATTCTTTGAGGCAACGACTGAACATTATCTGAGTTAGACCCATTTGATGGCTTAACATTTGGCTCCAAATTACTCCGATCAGAATCATACCTTGTTTGAGGCAAAGCTTTGGGATTTTCCGAATTAAGCAGCAGGTGATTCCGGTTGGAGGTGGGAGTTGGATTGGAAGGACCCGAAGAAGAACCCAAGATTCTACCTTGGCCTTTGAATTTACCAGAAGGAGAAGATGAGAATGGATTGTTGACTTTCTTCCTTAAATTTATCCTTGACATCATCCATTTCCTAAGCTCAAATCAAAAAACAGCTAATTATTATTTTATTTTTTTTGCTTTGGATAATGAATCAGACTGAAACAAACAATGCAAAGAAGAGAGACGACGGACGAAGAAATTGAAAGGGAAGGAGGCTTCTGGGTAGAAGAAAGTTTCGGTGTGGAAGCTAAGCTTGGGAAAATATATCATTTGTCCAACCAAAGTGCACGTGGAGTATTTGACTTGATACTCTTTTCAATGTATCAACAAGTCTAAAGACTCAAAAACACGCATCTTTAGTATCAAAGTTTATTTTTTAATAAGTTAATTAATTGATGAATAGAATACTCACATATATAGAGTCTTGCGTATTAATATTCTATTGATTAATTAATTAACTAATTTAAAAATGAACTTTATACTAATCACTTTCTAAAAACACATGTTTGTGGAAGTCTAAAGTAAAATCTTTCTTTACTCTTAAATAAAATAATAATGTTAGAGACACAATTTATTCTACAATTATTTTATAATTTGTTAATATGACATACTTCACCTCAGCCTTTATGTGGAGCCAAATACTACGTTGAAATAATTTATTCATCAATATACTGAAGTGGAATATGCCACATTAATAAATTATAAAATAAATTGTGTGTGTAGTATCACTCTAAATAAAATCAGACATTCTCTCCCGTCAATCCCTTTCTCTCACACAACCCAATTGCCTAATTTTCGTTATCCACTGTTTAGAGTTTCAAGTTTGTAATTTAATTTATTCCATGATTTTTATTTTATGTTTGAGGGAGAGAGAAATGTATTAGAGATAGGAAGTGATGTAAAATTTTAGAGATAATTTTTTTTAATAAAATATTAGAGAAAGAAATTAAAAAATAAATTTTTGTTATAGAGAATATGGGGAATCCATATTATATTAATTTATATTTATGTTCAAATTTGATATATGGGTTAACCATTATTGTTCCATCTATTTATGACGGTCTACTTGCAAATATTCAACCCATTTAAATCCAGCCATATAAACCCAAACCCGCTCACACATGCGGGGTCTAGTATAAACCCTCACAAGAGAAAGGAAGCCAGGGACGTTGATAAATTAACCCCTTGTGTATTAATCAGATAAAAACACAAAAAAGATTTTTACATACGAATGGCAGACATAATTCTGTGTGCTTATTTGGTATTTACCGGTGGACACGAGTGAAGAAGATACAAGGATATGATCAAAATCCTTGTTTTGAAAATGCATGAATTCTCTCAAGAAGTCCGGTCACCTTCTCCATAGATGGACGCCCATTCGGGTCGTCCTGAGAGGTGCAAGAAATCGCTACGAACAAAAACAGGAAAATTTGCTCCTTAATGTGATGGTACTTAAGCAGCTCAGGATCAAAGATATCAAGAACCAAGTTCCCTTCAGCCATTGATTTCCCCAACCTAGGCAACTCATTTTTCTCCCCAGCAAGAGCATTGGTTGGCGCCTTACCAATCAATAGTTCCAAAAGGAGGACACCGAAGCTATAAACATCAGCTTGTTGGGAAATTTTATGGGATTCGTTTACCTCAGGCGAGCCGGGGTTGGAGGGGGAGGAAAGGAGTTGTGGTATGCCAAATTCTGTGATAGATGCGTTGTATTGATCTGTAAGGAGAATGTTGGATGGTTTTATGTTTCCATGGGTGATACCCTGGGAGTGGAGATGCCTAATGCCACGGGCAGACTGGAATGCAATTCTAGTCCTGACTTCCCAACTCAATATTTGGCCGTTTCCTGTAGATTCCAAAGAAAATGAGGAGATCATGAATCAGTCAGATTAGTATTAGTTTTCATGTCTTGATTCTGATATAATCTATTAGGTTCAATATTGGAATATAATTAAATGTGCTATATATATATATTTGCAGCTAAAATTATATTGGTAAAATTATTACTACTATTATTTTTTAATTTTCTTTGAAACAAACCTCGGCCACTATCTCTTCTTTTTGTGTGCTCAGCCATTAAGCTCTATATGTTATACAGTTTTGAACTCATGACTATATCCTCATCCATCTTTAATTATGTAGCATACTATTAAGGAATGAGGACTTGAGGAGTATATTCATCAGTGCTAACAAAACCATATAATACACCAAATTAAAGCAAAGCAAGCAAAAAATTAATTACAAAAAAAACATATAAGAGCAATCAGAATGTGGCATAATACTTAAGGTTATAATGTGAAAAATAGAAGGATTACCATGTAAAAGTGCAGACAAACTTCCCATTGGCAAGTAATCATAAAGAAGAAGCTTCTCCTCTCTGCCATAATAATAACCCTTGAGAGTTGCCAAATTCTCATGAACCAACATTCCCAACCCTTCAACCTTCTCTCTGAACTCTCCTTCAGAAATACTCACATCTTTCAATCTCTTTACAACTACCACCTCACTCCCACTCTCCAAATATGCCTTATACGTTGACCCTAAATCACTGTCCTTTCCCAATATCTCAGCTGAAGCCCTCATCAAATACTCAAAACCAAAACCACCATTCCCTTCATTGAAAAACACTAACCCATCATTTCCCCTAACATTTCCTGGCCTTGCCTCACCGGAAAGCCCATCACCCAAACCCCTGTTTTTTCTTTCTGTACTCTGTTTTGAACTCCAGGAGTGAGATAACTGTGGAATCCCTGGCGTCGTTTCAGCCCGAGGTAAGATTCTATATTTTCTACACAAAAGAAATGAGAGTAACAGAACAGAAAGTAATGCACTGACTGATCCGACGACAATTCCGACTATTGCTCCATCGGAAAGCTTACTTCCTTCATCAGGACAAGAATCTAATGGCGACCCACATAATGAATTTCCCCGAAAAGCATTCGATGAAAATCTTTGGAAAAATTTTGGTATTGACCCGTTTAATCCATTTGAAGAAACATCCAAATTTTCAAGTTCCGAGAGGTTGTTCAACTCGGGAAGCGACCCGATGAGTTGATTGTTCCCCATGTACAAAGTTCTTAGCCGGGTTAGCTTGTTGAATTCCACAGATATCTCACCGTAGAAGTTGTTACCGGATAAATTTAAACGGACCAGATTACTAAAGCTAAACAAAGTAGCCGGAATCGCACCGGAGAAGTTATTTTCTTGCAAAAAGAGTTTACGTAGCTTAGTGCATGAAGCCAAGTCCGACGGCAGTGTTCCTGAGAGAGAATTTCTCCCGAGACTTAAAGTACGGAGTTCGGTTAGGTTTCCGATGGAACTAGGTGGAATTTGGCCGAACAGACCGCTGCCCGGAAGGCGGAGTTCGGTGACACCGTTGACGGTATAGTCACAGTATACGCCTTTCCATGAACATGGGGTGGGGTCGGATGAATTCCATTGGAGGGTGCGGCCGTATACGGCGGCGGGGAGACGGAGGAGAGCGGCTTTGTCGGAGATGAAGTCAGAGTGTCCTGCGGGAAGGAAAGAAGGCAGTAGTATGAAAAGAAGATGAAATAAAGAGAGCATTTTAGGGCGTGTTTGGGTTGGTGGGATACAGTTATTATTATTATTTTGAATACGAAGAAGAGTGATTTAGAAGAGTACGTATGAATGTATATTTTAGGGCGTGTTTGGATGATGAGTTGGTAATTTCTTTGTTTTTTCTTCAGCGTAAACTCCACGGTGCATAATCATCAGATACATGGATTGGACACAAATTAGTATTGACTACTTCTCCTCCGCAGCCTAGAGGAGATTGATTATATATATATAATTTGCAGACATTGATTTGTATTTGACAAACAAATAATCCAAGTGAGACTTGAATAAATGAAAAGGGAACGATCTCAAAATAAGATTGGAAGGTGATTTTGGTTAAACAAGAGATTAATGATCAGGTATAATTATTGCCTTCTAATTATACAAGTCTATTCAAAACAAAGCATGATGATACTCTTATATTCTACTAGTAAAATACATGCATGCATTTTCACTTGTATGTTCAGAAAAGTATATTGTTTATTTTGTGAACGACTTTGAAATTTAGTATTTTCAATTGATCCGTAGAAGAAGAAGTATAGTACTCCTATAGTATATGCTTGGTAGGTGCGTACAGTCCCATTTTATTTTTTTGGTCCCAAATGATTGAAACGTTACGTTAGGGTCAGTATTTGATTCTTCTTCTTCTTCTAGATCTCCAATTTTAGATTATTAGACACGGAGGTCTTGGTCTTGGCCTTGGCCTTGATCTAGGGTCTCTAATTAAGACCTTCAAAAATGTTGTTAATTACATACAAATCTATGTCATCCTCGATCTTTAGCGTCCTTTATATCTTGAAAAGTTATTTGTCACCAAGTTATATTTGCAACCAATATGAGATTATTGTTTACGGTCTAGTATGAACATGGCATCAGAAATCCATCACTATTAAAGTTAATTTTTTTATTCTATTGAAAGAAAAAATAAGGAGTATGATGGACAACATTCTTAGTCCCATCATCTCATATATGTTACTGTTAAGGCTCACAGATCTTAAACAAAATCCTGAATAATGTGTCATTATTAACTTTAACATCTATCTAATCGATCACTTCCACTTATCTCATGCATATACGTACTAATCAATTCTAAAATATAAGAGTTATTTTGACTTCTTTTAGTTAATTATAATTTGAGACACTTGACTTCTCCTCTACATCTTCCAATTAGAAAGGCATGGTGATGCTACTTCTTCAAAAACTGCAAATATATCAATTTAGACAAGATTCTAATTAATATATATACAAAACATACCAAATTAAAGCAAAATAGAAAATTATTTAAATCAATGAAATCCATGCTAACTATAAAAAAGGGAAAAAAAAAAGAGAAAAATTTATAGACTATATATTCCGATGGCATTTATTTAGCTCCAAATTAATGGGGAAAAAAAGAAACAAAACTAATTTGACGGGTCAACGGAAAAAGCAATACTCTCGATCTGCTGGAACACATGAGATGCAATGGATTCGTAGGGTGGTCGAATACGGGCTTGAATGGCACTGCAGGTTTGTTGCTCAGCTCCTAAATTAATGATTAAACAACGTATACATATTTATACACACAATTATAGTTGTCAGTCAATATCCGATATATATATATATATATAGACGATATGTCGCATAGTAATTCAACAATGCATTCCTATATAGATTATTCTAAGGGAATAGTAATTTTGTAAATATTAATTTTATATTTTGAAAAAGTAGAAAAGATTAGTACCCACCTGGACCGAGATATCCGTATGAAGAAGCTTCAAGTCTTACCAGATCTTCATATATACCTATTAGTTGCATCTGAAAAATCAAATCAATAATGTTAGTAGTTGTTGGTGCTGCCGCCCAAAGTTTTCCTCACCCATTGACAGCAAAGCCGCCCGCCCCTTTTGCTGCTGGCCAACATGCCCGTCCCTTGGATTTTGTGCTAGCCCACCGCCCATTTGGCCTCAACATTTCCTTCTCTCTCCTCATGCGGCAGCTATGCAACAAAGAAGTGTGTGGGATACACCAAGGGTGGAGTAAACACCTTCGGGTGTGTTGCACCAAGTGGGCAGCAACACTAAAGGAGCCAAGAGAGAAAGCGGGAGAAATTCCACCCGGAAGGATGGAAGACCAAGAAAGAAGAAAAAGAGAGAAAGATAATTCAAATAAAAAGGTGTTTTATTTGGGTTTTATCACATAGCTATTGTAGTGAAGTAATTTGAGTTTGTACTCAAATTAAGATATCTTTATATTCTCTCAAGAGAAAAATAGTTCAAATAAACGGGTGTTTTATTTGGGTTCCTTCACATAGTTATTGTGGTGAAGTAATTTGAGTTTGTACTCAAATTAAGATATCTTTGTATTCTCTCAGATTATTCTAGTGGATTTTTCGGATATCGTCCCGTGATTTTTACTTCTTAGTTTTAGAGGGTTTTTCACGTAAAATCTTGGTGTCCTGTGCTTGGTTATATTTCTACTCATTATTTCCTGCAGTGGTTATTATTATGGTGGAATTGCGAATTTAATCTGTTTAGCATATACTGATATTTTATCCGTTTAATTTATCAAAGAAAACGAAATTTGGGAGGTGATTTTTCCCAACAACTAGTATCAAAGCTCATACACTATGGAAAGTATGGACAACACTAGAGTCTATGTACGAGAAGAAGAATGCACAAAATAAAACTTTTGTCATTCGAAAAATTATGAATCTTAAGTACAAGGACGGGAGCAGTGTGTCGGAGCATATGAGTGAGTTCCATGATTTGGTAAACCAGCTGTCCACAATGAAGTTGAATCTTGATGATGAGATTCAGACTCTTTTGCTTCTCAGTTCATTGTCAAATAGCTGGGAGACTTTGGTGGTGTTTCTAAGTAATTCTGCTCCGAAAAAGATGACTATGCAAATGGTCAAGGACAGTCTCCATAATGAGGAGATAAGACGAAAGGAGTAAGGCGTAAATTTTGAGACACATGCTCTTGTTGCAGAGAATAGGGGCAGAAGCAATTTTAGAGGGTTTTACAGAGGAGATAAAAGTCGCAGCAAAAGCAAAAATCACAGGAGCAAATCAAAGACCAGACAAGGTGAAATGTATAGATGCTTTCATTATAATAAGGAAGGTCATTACAAGAGAAATTGCAGAATCTGGTTAGACAAGCAGAAAAATGGTGAGCAAGGAAAGGTTGAGGAGAAGAACACTGCAGCCACAGTCACTGAAGATGTTGTGATTCTTTCATTTGGGGAAGAAGAATGCTTGCATGTTGATGATCAGAAAGTTGATTAGGTGGTTGATACTAGTGCCTCGTATCATACTACACCCAAGAGAGAATTTTTCACAACTTACAAAGCTGGAGACTTTGGGTACGTGAGAATGAAAAATACTGATCAGTACAAGATTACTAGAATTGGGGATATTTGCATTCAGACAGGTGTTGGTTGCACTGTTACCTTGAGGAATGTTAGACACGTTCCTGATCTGCGTCTCAACTTGACTTCTGGCATGGCCTTGGACAAAGAAGGCTATGAGAATCACTTTGGCAGTGGAAAATGGAAGCTTACCAAGGGCTATATGGTGATTGCAAGAGGTGTTGCTTGTTGTTCGTTGTACAAGACTCGTGTGAAAGTGTGTTCTAGCGAATTGATTGTAGTTGAGGATGACTCTTCACCAAACTTATGGTATAAGAGGCTTGGCCACATGAATGAGAAATGGTTGCTGCTATTAGCAAAAAGGTCACTCATTCCTTTCGCTCCCTTGTGATTACTGTTTGTTTGGGAAACAACATAGAGTTTCTTTTAGTAGTTTCGCTAAAAGAAAATCAGAGGTACTAGAGAGGGTATATTCTGATGTATCTGGACTCATTAAGGTTGAGTCTTTGGGTGAAAATAGGTATTTTATTACCTTTATTGATGATGCTTCGCGGAAGGTGTGGAATTTTTGTTGAAAACAAAAGACCAGGTATTCTAGCATTTTTAGAGTTTTCATGCTATGGTTGAAAGGGAGACTGAAAAATCATTAAAGTGTCTTCGTAGCGACAACGGAGGGGAATACACTTCATGTGACGCCCCCAGAATAGGTCTAGTCAACCCAACCCATTCTGAGTCGCCAAATACATGATACAGAATTCAAATACAAACTTTATATCATACGGTCGTGCAAAATACGACCACACAACTGTGAGTCTCAGTACAAATATGTAGAAAATATTAAGATTCAAACTAAGTCCTCATTACAATTATTATCACACTATTTCACAAAAATAGCGAGGACTACTACTGCTCTAACTCGGACCATCACTCCATTCCCCGACTAGTACCCGCAATATTCTCATTTCCTGAAGAGAACAATGGAAGAAAAGGGTGAGCTCAACTAGCCCAGTAAAGAATATTATGACTAAGATAATGAAAAATAAATTATCGTTAGTCTTCAACAGTTCAGATAAAATATTATGGACAACAAGTTTTAGATCAATATTCGCAGCGGAAATAACAAATCATTAGAAGAGTTAAGCAGAGAATGAAGTCTACTATCTTCTATGTTTTAAAGTCCATCATCAATATTTTATCCCTGTAACATCAATCAATATATATCTCGAATCAAATATTCATCTTTTCACTACAGGCTAAAGATATTCATTTATATCACCAGTGATCATGTTCATCTCAACTCCTGTCCATCTTTGCACTACGGGCCAAAGATATTCATCAGGTAATCATCTTTGCACTACAGGCCAAAGATATTCATCAAATAATCATTCATCTTTGCACTACAGGCCAAAGATATTCATTTGTATCATCATTTAAGACTGAGGATGATGAAAAATAATATAAAAACGAATCCAGTGAGATAAAGGACAAAATTTAGGAATTCGTAATTTAATTTATCCAAGTTCATGAATACTCCGTAATAATCAATTGTGGAGCAAAATTCAAGAATGAAGTTTCAAACTTGGATCCAATCAAAGATAAAAAAAAAGAATATTTTTTTTTTACCGTGAATAGTAACTCATGAATAGTAACCCGTGAATAGTAACTTGTCATAAAAAAAATAAAAATTTCATAACAAGTTCAGACCAATATTCCAGTGAAATAATATTTCGTACGAGTATGAATGAATATACGAAACTGTAATTGGATTTTCACCCGTCATGCGGTAATCCGCGTAGACAGATCATTTCCACAATTTAATAGAAATGAATACGAAGGGTGATTCACCACGCATGCGGTAATCCGCGTAGACAGGTTATTCCCACAGATTATTAAGGAATTGAATGAATACAAAAGGTTTTCACCAGGCATGCGGTAATCCGCGTAGACAGGTTACTCCCACAGATCAATAAAGAATGAATACAAAGGGTTATTCACCATGCATGCGGTAATCTGCGTAGACAGGTTACTCCCACAGATCAATAAAGAATAGAGTAACAACCCTTACGAGTATTGAAAGAAAATAGCATTCTTTATGAATATAAAAGAAATAATACCCCTTACCTCAGTAGAAGATTGGATACTGGAGTAGTGTAGTAGCAGAATACTCTTCTTCTTTTTCTCTCTATAATTTTTCCCACTATAATAACTTTGTTCTTCAAGAATGGTGAGAAATGAATGAAATTAGCTTGCTATTTATAGGCTAGAAAAAGGTTGGACAATTACACTTTAGTACCTCCATCTTTGCCTAAATTTTTAATTTAGTCCCTCAAGTTTATAAATCTTGCACCTCCACCCCTGCAACTACCCACCAACTATTTATTATCCACCAATAAATGGGTCCCACATGTTAACCACCCATTAATTGCTCATTTATCTGATTAATTCTCCGTTAGGTCAATTTAACATCCGAAAATCAACTATTATCGAAATAAATGTCGATTTCTACTAACATTAATATTTCCAACACAATGAAAATATTTTTATCAACCATTCATCAATTATTATATAAATTAATATTACAGAATCACAATAATGACAACCAGGTCGTTCCCAGGAAAGAGGGGGCCTTCCGATAAAGATTTTTTTCTTACTGGCGCGCAATTAACTAACCCCTTTCCTAGACAGAACTTTCTAGACATTGCCAATAATGCTATCTAATAATATCATTTAAATAATATGACTGACCATTATTGATTTAATAATATAAAATATTGTGCAGATGATACTGTGACAATAATTGAATCAATAATATGATATACTGTGCAACAACTACTGTAGCAATTATTAAATACTGAGTGACTTCTTACGTAAGCATCAATAATCAAAGATATTGTGCAATACCGTGTGCTACTTTGCAACAATGCGTATTACTGTATTTTTATCACCGGGTATTTTAACAGTTTAACGGTAAAAGTTTTGCCGTGAAAATGTTATTTCTGTCGCTTTCTATATCCGACAATTATTCTGTTGTGGGGTCCACCAATGGCTGCGCCGTCGTACGAATATTCTCCGACAAAAGAATATTCCCCGACACAACGAATATATTATGACCACTTGCTTACTTTGTAAAATTTGCACATTCCATCCATAACTTACCACATTTATCAAATCAACACCTTACTATATCAAAATAATATATAGAGGAAATTAAATTTTTATTTATAAAAGTTGGGGTCTTACAACCTCCCCTCCTTATGAAATTTCGTCCTCGAAATTGACGTACGTACCTGGTATGTCGAAAAGGTGAGGATACCTCGCTTTCATTTCCGATTCTAACTCCCAGGTCATTTCCTCGATATCATGGTTCCTCCACAAAACTTTAACTTGAGGTATAATCTTCGAGCGTAGGACATGTTCCTTCTTATCCAAGATCTTGACAGGTACCTCCTCGTACGTTAAATCTTCGGCTATCTCGTCTGGTTCTAACTCAATAATGTGATTTAGGTCTTTCACATATTTACGTAACATGGATATGTGAAAAACGTTATGAACACGAGACATGCTTGGAGGTAAAGCGAGTCTATAGGCCACCTTTCCTACTCGGTCAAGGATCTCATATGGACCAATGAATCGTGGATTGAGCTTTCCTCTCTTCCCGAATCTCGTAACTCCTTTCCATGGAGCAACACGTAACAATACATGATCTCCGACATTAAATTCTACGTCTCTTCGATGAAGATCCGCATAACTCTTTTGTCGATCTTGTGCCGTTTGTATACGTTGTCGGATTATTTGAATCTTTTCCGTAGTCATACGTACTAACTCCGGTCCTAACAATGTTGCTTCACCCACCTCGTCCCAACATACTGGAGAACGACACTTCCGTCCATACAACGCCTCGAATGGAGCCATGCCTATACTTGCCTGATAACTGTTGTTGTAGGAGAATTCCACCAATGGTAAGTACTTGTCCCAACTCCCTTTGAAATCTAGAACACAGAGTCTCAATAGATCTTCAAGAGTTTGAATAGTCCTTTCCGATTGCCCGTCAGTTTGAGGATGATATGCAGAACTGAATCGTAGATCGGTGCCCATAGCTTTCTGCAAACTGACCCAAAATCGTGAAGTAAATCTTGGGTCACGATCCGAAATTATGGATACTGGCATGCCATGCAATCTCACAATCTCATTTATGTACATATGAGCAAGACGTTCCAGTGAATAAGTTTCTCGTATAGGCAAGAAATGAGCAGACTTAGTTAATCTATCGACAATAACCCAAATTGCATCTATGCCTTGAGAAATCTTGGGAAGACCCGTAACGAAATCCATGGTAATGTGTTCCCACTTCCATTTCGGAATTTCCAGTGGTTGCAATGGACCCTTCGGTACTTGATGCTCCGCCTTTACACGTTGACAAGTTAAACATCTAGAGATGAACTCCGCGATCTCTCTCTTCATATTGCTCCACCAAAATGTATGTCGAAGATCACGATACATTTTAGTACTCCCAGGATGGATCGCAAACGGTGTGTTGTGTGCCTCCATCATGATTCTATACTTCAAGTCAGAATCGTTAGGAACACAAAGTCTGGAGTTGACTCGAAGTATTCCCTCTTCATCGATTCTTGCTTCTGGAATTGCACCTTCTTGCGCCTTCTTCTTCATCTTCATCAACTCCGGATCTGTAGATTGAGCAGCTTTAACTTTATCAATTAAAGCTGGTTCTACGCGTAAACTTGACATCATCATGTGGGTCCCCGGAGTCTTGAACTCTATCTCCATCCTTTGTAAGTCACACAAAATGGGCCTTTGTGTTGACAGCATCGCACTCATTCCCGCATATGATCTTCTACTTAACGCGTCTGCTACCACGTTTGCTTTTCCAGGATGATATTGGATGGTATGGTCGTAATCTTTCAACAACTCAAGCCAACGTCGTTGCCGCATGTTAAGTTCCTTCTGGGTAAAGAAATATTTGAGGCTCTTATGATCTGTATAGATCTCCACTTTCTCCCCATACAGGTAGTGTCTCCATATCTTCAACGCAAAAACGACTGCTGCCAACTCTAGATCATGAGTAGGATAATTCCTCTCATATTCTTTGAGTTGTCGTGAGGCATAGGCTATGACTTTCCCATGTTGCATGAGAACACATCCTAACCCTTTGCCCGAAGCATCGCTGTAAATGACAAATCCATCCGAACCAGATGGTATTGTCAGAACAGGTGCCGAAATGAGTCTCCTCTTGAGCTCTTGAAAGCTCTTCTCGCATTCCTCGTTCCATACGAATTTTGTATCTTTCCGAGTCAGCTGAGTTAATGGAGTAGCGATTCGAGAAAATTCTTCCACGAATCTCCGATAATAACCAGCTAAGCCCAGAAAGCTACGTACTTCGGTCACCGATTTAGGTTGTTCCCAACTTTGTATTGCTTCAATCTTCGCCGGGTCAACAGATACCCCATGTTTTGATACCACGTGCCCAAGGAATGCTACTTCCTCAAGCCAGAACTCGCATTTCTTCAATTTGGCATAAAACTTGTTATCACGAAGCCTTTGAAGTACCATCTTCAAGTGGTGGTTATGATCTTCACGGCTTTTAGAATAGATGAGGATGTCATCAATAAAGACAACCACAAACTGATCTAAATATTCTTTGAATACACGGTTCATCATATCCATGAAAGCAGCAGGAGCATTAGTCAATCCAAAAGACATGACTAAGAACTCATAATGCCCGTACCGTGTTCTGAAAGCAGTCTTTGGAATATCCTCAGTTTTAATCTTCAACTGATGATATCCAGAACGAAGATCGATCTTTGAAAAAAATTGCGCTCCTTGCAACTGGTCGAACAGGTCATCAATACGAGGTAACGGATACCTATTCTTAATGGTGACATGGTTCAACTCCCGATAGTCAATACAAAGTCGCATACTCCCGTCTTTCTTCTTTACGAATAAAACAGGAGCACCCCAAGGAGACGTACTAGGACGAATAAAACCGATATCTAACAACTCTTGTAATTGGACCTTTAACTCCTGAAGTTCAATAGGAGCCATTCGATATGGGGTTTTAGAAATGGGCTTTGTACCGGGCTCAAGGTCAATAAAGAATTCAACTTCACGTTCTGGGGGTAGACCGGGAAGTTATTCGGGAAATACATCAGGAAACTCATTAACAACGGAAATATCATTCAAATCTGATGTATTCTGATTTAGATCAGTGACATGAGCTAAGAAAGCTTGACATCCGTTTTTCAATAAACGAATAGCCTTGGGATTTGAAATGATATTGACTGATTTTAGTGGTTTGGTGGTTTGGATTCGCACAACAGGTTGATTAGGAATATGAAAACTAACAACCTTACGAAAACAATCAATTTTGGCATGGTAAGTGGTTAACCAGTCAATTCCTAAAATCACGTCAAATGCAAGTATTTTCAAAGATATAAGATCAGCAGGTAAGGTAAGGGTACCAATCTGAATCAAGCAAGATTTGTAAACTGTAGATGTAACAAAAGTTTCTCCTAACGGAGTTTCAACAGATAAGTCAAAGTCTAACTTTTCAGAAGTCAAGTTCAAACGTTGAGCACAAGCAGGTGAAATAAAGGAATGGGTAGCACCGGTATCTAACAAGGTGTAAACTTCGCAAGAGTTTATGATTAGCTTACCCGTAATAACCTCTTTCGGGTTCCTTGCTTGCTGGGCAGTCACGACAAAAGCTCTTCCAGGAACTACCGACTTTGACTTGTCCGGAACAACCTTAGGGATCACTACCCCTGCTGGACTTGGTTTCGCCACAGGACACACTCGAGCTATATGCCCTTCCTTTCCACAGTTATAACACACCTTAGATTGTTGTGTGCAGTTAGGACTGATGTGTCCCTCTTGCCCGCATTTATAGCATACGACTGGCGGTCGTTCTCCGCCCCTAGAAACAGTTGGTGCTGCTGTTGACGTCTTCACGTTCTCATTGTTGTACCTTCTTTTCTTGAAATCTCCCCCCGACTCACTTCTTCTATTATCATGGCCACGATTACCACCGGAGTGGTTACCGCTTCTGTCATGATGCTTTCCTCCCTGCTGGTTGTCATTGTTTCGATGACTGCTGCCACCGGTACGACCTTGGTTGTTGTCCTTTGGTTGAACGTAATCACTATCTCGTTCTAATAACTGGGCCCTGTTCACTACATCCGAATATAAAGAAAATTTGTGAGAAATGAGGTATTGACGAATCTCGGGTTTCAAACCTCTCAGAAACATCCGCGTCATACGTTCCTCATTATCCACCAAATGAGGTGCAAACCGGGATAACTCCGCGAACTTAGCCTCGTACTGGGACACCGTCATGTTGTTCTGTTCTAGTCTGATAAACTCTACCTCTTTCATGTGACGAATACTTTCTGGAAAGTACTTGTCATTGAACAGTTTCTGAAACGTCTCCCAAGACATCTTGAGTGCGGCAGGCTGGGTACGCTTCACAGATTCCCACCAGTAATCTGCCTCTCCACGAAACATAAACGTGGCGAATGAAACCTTCTGTTCCTCTGTGCATCCCAAGACATCAAATATCTTGGTAATCTGCTTAACCCACGTCTCTGCCTTGATTGGATCTGGCTTTCCCTGAAACTCTGGTGGTCCCAACTCTTTAAACTGCCTGGCAGTGACAAGCCGCGAGTTATTATTTCCACCTGTATTATGAACACGAGTCTCCCTCGTCTGGTTTTGCATGAACTGCAAAAAACTTCTGAACATCCCGTCATTTATCATTTCTTCGGTAGGGTTGTTTACAGGAGAATTGTTGCCTTCCTGTTGTACGTTCTCTTGGTTGGTGATTAAAGGTGTCTCAACGGTCTCATTCACTCCATTGTTAAGATTTTCAGCTGCCATTCTCAAATACTGCCATAAAACAAGGGTTAATCAAATAAATTAACATATCACATATCAACCCTATGTTCCGACCGACAAAATAAATACCACATAAGCTTAGGTAGGACAAACACTAGCGAAGGATTTACTCGTCTCTCCCCTCCTAGTTCTATTCCCAGATCTCCGCCAGAGATCATATCCCTAAGCTCTGATACCAACTGTGACGCCCCCAGAATAGGTCCAGTCAACCCAACCCATTCTGAGTCGCCAAATACATGATACAGAATTCAAATACAAACTTTATATCATACGGTCGTGCAAAATACGACCACACAACTGTGAGTCTCAGTACAAATATGTAGAAAATATTAAGATTCAAACTAAGTCCTCATTACAATTATTATCACACTATTTCACAAAAATAGCGAGGACTACTACTGCTCTAACTCGGACCATCACTCCATTCCCCGACTAGTACCCGCAATATTCTCATTTCCTGAAGAGAACAATGGAAGAAAAGGGTGAGCTCAACTAGCCCAGTAAAGAATATTATGACTAAGATAATGAAAAATAAATTATCGTTAGTCTTCAACAGTTCAGATAAAATATTATGGACAACAAGTTTTAGATCAATATTCGCAGCGGAAATAACAAATCATTAGAAGAGTTAAGCAGAGAATGAAGTCTACTATCTTCTATGTTTTAAAGTCCATCATCAATATTTTATCCCTGTAACATCAATCAATATATATCTCGAATCAAATATTCATCTTTTCACTACAGGCTAAAGATATTCATTTATATCACCAGTGATCATGTTCATCTCAACTCCTGTCCATCTTTGCACTACGGGCCAAAGATATTCATCAGGTAATCATCTTTGCACTACAGGCCAAAGATATTCATCAAATAATCATTCATCTTTGCACTACAGGCCAAAGATATTCATTTGTATCATCATTTAAGACTGAGGATGATGAAAAATAATATAAAAACGAATCCAGTGAGATAAAGGACAAAATTTAGGAATTCGTAATTTAATTTATCCAAGTTCATGAATACTCCGTAATAATCAATTGTGGAGCAAAATTCAAGAATGAAGTTTCAAACTTGGATCCAATCAAAGATAAAAAAAAAGAATATTTTTTTTTTACCGTGAATAGTAACTCATGAATAGTAACCCGTGAATAGTAACTTGTCATAAAAAAAATAAAAATTTCATAACAAGTTCAGACCAATATTCCAGTGAAATAATATTTCGTACGAGTATGAATGAATATACGAAACTGTAATTGGATTTTCACCCGTCATGCGGTAATCCGCGTAGACAGATCATTTCCACAATTTAATAGAAATGAATACGAAGGGTGATTCACCACGCATGCGGTAATCCGCGTAGACAGGTTATTCCCACAGATTATTAAGGAATTGAATGAATACAAAAGGTTTTCACCAGGCATGCGGTAATCCGCGTAGACAGGTTACTCCCACAGATCAATAAAGAATGAATACAAAGGGTTATTCACCATGCATGCGGTAATCCGCGTAGACAGGTTACTCCCACAGATCAATAAAGAATAGAGTAACAACCCTTACGAGTATTGAAAGAAAATAGCATTCTTTATGAATATAAAAGAAATAATACCCCTTACCTCAGTAGAAGATTGGATACTGGAGTAGTGTAGTAGCAGAATACTCTTCTTCTTTTTCTCTCTATAATTTTTCCCACTATAATAACTTTGTTCTTCAAGAATGGTGAGAAATGAATGAAATTAGCTTGCTATTTATAGGCTAGAAAAAGGTTGGACAATTACACTTTAGTACCTCCATCTTTGCCTAAATTTTTAATTTAGTCCCTCAAGTTTATAAATCTTGCACCTCCACCCCTGCAACTACCCACCAACTATTTATTATCCACCAATAAGTGGGTCCCACATGTTAACCACCCATTAATTGCTCATTTATCTGATTAATTCTCCGTTAGGTCAATTTAACATCCGAAAATCAACTATTATCGAAATAAATGTCGATTTCTACTAACATTAATATTTCCAACACAATGAAAATATTTTTATCAACCATTCATCAATTATTATATAAATTAATATTACAGAATCACAATAATGACAACCAGGTCGTTCCCAGGAAAGAGGGGGCCTTCCGATAAAGATTTTTTTCTTACTGGCGCGCAATTAACTAACCCCTTTCCTAGACAGAACTTTCTAGACATTGCCAATAATGCTATCTAATAATATCATTTAAATAATATGACTGACCATTATTGATTTAATAATATAAAATATTGTGCAGATGATACTGTGACAATAATTGAATCAATAATATGATATACTGTGCAACAACTACTGTAGCAATTATTAAATACTGAGTGACTTCTTACGTAAGCATCAATAATCAAAGATATTGTGCAATACCGTGTGCTACTTTGCAACAATGCGTATTACTGTATTTTTATCACCGGGTATTTTAACAGTTTAACGGTAAAAGTTTTGCCGTGAAAATGTTATTTCTGTCGCTTTCTATATCCG
This sequence comes from Panax stipuleanatus, assembly GCA_020205555.1. Taxonomy (NCBI): domain Eukaryota; kingdom Viridiplantae; phylum Streptophyta; class Magnoliopsida; order Apiales; family Araliaceae; genus Panax; species Panax stipuleanatus. The sequence goes on along the minus strand of CM035119.1, from coordinate 136,231,954 downwards.
ACAATTATTCTGTTGTGGGGTCCACCAATGGCTGCGCCGTCGTACGAATATTCTCCGACAAAAGAATATTCCCCGACACAACGAATATATTATGACCACTTGCTTACTTTGTAAAATTTGCACATTCCATCCATAACTTACCACATTTATCAAATCAACACCTTACTATATCAAAATAATATATAGAGGAAATTAAATTTTTATTTATAAAAGTTGGGGTCTTACACTTCAAAAGAGTTTGCTCAATATTGCAGTAAGCATGGCATTCGACATGAGCAGACTGTTCCTAGTACCCCACAGCATAATGGTGTGGCTGAGAGAATGAACCGCACTATTATTGAGAGAGTGTGACGCATGTTGAGAATGACTAAACTACCTAAGTCATTCTGGAGTGAAGCTGTCCGTACAGCCTGTTACCTGATTAATAGATCTCCATCAGCACCGTTGGATTTTTAGATTCCAAAAAAGATTTGGAGTGATAAGAATTTGTCTTATTCTTATTTGAGGGTATTTGGGTGCAAGGCTTTTGCACATATCCCCAAGGAATAAAAATCGAAGCTTGATGACAAATCTACTCCATGTGTGTTTGCTAGCTATGGAGATGCAGAGTTTGGATATCGGTTATGGGATCCAGTGCAAAAGAAATTATTCAGGAGCAGAGATGTGGTGTTTCATGAGCAGCAGAATTATGAGCATTTTGATAATGCTACACAACCCAGAGATAATAGAGTTCCAGACCTCAGCGAAGTTCCATCTCCAGTACAGAATGCCACAGTTGGAGATGGAGGTTAGAATGAAGATATGGCTGATACAGATTTGCACGATGGTGATGGGTCAGATACAGAGAGTGTTGATCAGGGGAAGCAACCTAACATTGAAGAACCTCTGCTAAGAAGATCTATGAGAGAACGTGTGCCATCAGTCAGATATCCTTCATCTGAATATCTTTTAGTTGCTGATGAAGGAGAGCCAGAGGATTTTCAGGAAGTTAAGACTCATAAAGAGAAGAGCAATTGGCTAAGAGCTATGCAAGATGAGATGGATTCTGTGCACAAGAATCACACCTATGAGTTAACTACACTTCCGAAGGGCAGGAAATCATTGAAGAACAAATAGGTGTTCAAGCTTAAGAATGATGGTGAAAAACTAGTAAAGTACAAGGCTTGGTTAGTCGTCAAGGGTTTTTCTCAAAAGCAAGGTATTGACTTTGATGAGATTTTTTCTCTAGTTGTGAAGATGACTTCTATTCGAGTAGTGTTGGGATTAGTTGCTAGTATGGATCTTGAGCTTGAGCAGTTCGATGTAAAGACTGTTTTTCATTATGGAGATTTGAAGAAAGAAATTTACATGGAGCAGCCAGAGGGATTTGAAGTTAAAGGAAAAGAGCACTTGATTTGCAAGTTGAAGAAAAGTTTGTACAGTCTGAAACAAGCCCCAAGGCAGTGGTACATGAAATTTGATTCAATTATGGTGGATCAAGGCTACAGCAGAACAGTTGCATATCACTGTGTGTATGTCAAGAAATTCTCGGATGGTAACTTCGTTATTCTGTTGCTATATATAGATGATATGTTGATAGTTGGGTCTGACACAAGATGAGGATGTGGTTTATTGTGATAGTCAGAGTGTAATTGACTTAACCAAGAATGCCACGTATCATAATCGGACCAAGCATATTGATGTTCGTTATCACTGACTTCGAGAAGTGATGAAAAAGGAATTGATAAAAGTGAAGAAAGTTCACACCGACGAGAACCCCTCAGACATGTTAACAAAAATTGTCACTCGCGACAAGCTGAAATTTTGTAAGGAATTGGTCGGCATGAATTCCAAGTGACGGAGTCCTAATGGGTTCGGAGGGGGAGATTGTTAGGTGACCGCCCACCTCCTCCAATCCTCTCCCATTAGGAATATTGCATGCCCCTCTTTTCTTGAACCAACATGCCCGCCCTTTATTTCTTTAACCAACATGCCGCCCAAACCCTCCAATATGAGCTCCTCTCCTTCTTCTATAAATAGGTAGCAAAGCTTAGGAAGAATACACACCAAACAGAAAGCAGCAAACACAATTCGGAGAAGTTTCCATTTGAGAGAGAGTTTTAGAATAGAGGAAGAGAAAAGCTTTAGCATTCTGCTAACTTAAGAAAATAGAGAGAGAAAGATAGTTCAAATAAAAGGGTGTTTTATTTGGGTTCCATCACATAGTTATTGTAGTGAAGTAATTTGAGTTTGTACTCAAATTAAGATATCTTTGAATTCTCTCAGTTTATTCTAGTGGATTTTTCGGATATCGTCCCGTGATTTTTATCTCTTAGATTTAGAGGGTTTTCCACGTAAAATCTTGGTGTCTCGTGTTTGGTTATTTTCTCGTATTATTTCCTGCAGTGGTTATTATTTTGGCGGAACTGCGAATTTAATCTGTTTGACATATACTGTGTTAGTTCTCAGTAGGCACACAATAGATCTAGAAGGGGGGTTGAATAGATCCTTTTCGTTTTTAAACTCTTTTCCATTTTATTTTTTATTGCTAAGAAGTTAGCATATGACAAACATAAGAATCATTTCAAGCACAGCGAAATAAGTTAAATGTCCCCTTCATTGATATATTGATAAACATTGATACATTGTTCTTGGAGTTAGTTTAGTTGTAAGTAGTTAATACAAACACAGCAGTTATAGCAGTTAAGTATATAATGTAAAGACAGAATGTAAATGACAGAATGTAAAAGACACAGGGGGTTTTAAGTGGTTCAGAGACTCAAGCTCCTAATCCACTCTTCTGCACTCTCGCAGGAAATCCACTAAGGAAGGGCAGCACTCTGAATCACTAAGATTCCTTCAAGGCCAGCAGCCTTGGAACTTCAGTTCACTAAGAACTCTTCAAGCCCAGCAGGCTTGGAACTCTTCTAGGTCACTAAGAACTCTTCAAGTCCAGCAGCCTTGGAACTCCAGTTCTCTACGAACTCTTCAAGCCCAGCAGGCTTGGAACTTCATTTAGTCCCTCCAGACAAGGACCCCTCAGGCCCTGGCTTCTCGTTGTTGTAGTTGTTGTTGTTGTTGGTGCCTTGCTGCTAAGATGTCTTGAAGCTTGATTATCTTTGTACTTAGCAGCTTGGCATGGCCCTCTTTGCATTCTGCGTAGAGTCTGGACCACTTCTTCTCAGGTACAACTGATCTTCATTCTGTTCAGCTCATCTTCTTCTGATGTCAGCTGTGCACCATCACCACATAGGTCTGCTAAGGCTTTTCATTGTGGGTCACCTTCTTCTGATCCTTAGCAGCCTTTGAACCCTTCTTGATTGATATGCAGACATGATTCTACATATGTACTTGTCCAACTTCTTGTTCTTCATGGTGATCTGTAGAGTGACTTTTCTGATCTTCTTTATGCTCAGCCACTTTCCTGAATGCTATCTTCTTGGCCTTCTCGGCTCTCAGCTTAGCTGCCATCTTCAATGACATTATCATCTTTGTTGAGTGAAGCTTTAGTATGTTCAAGTCTTTCTTCAAATCTGCTTCACATCCACCTTCGAAGTCTCACTGCCACTAAGACTTGTTCTGTTCAGCTCAGGTGGAACTCGTAGAGTCAATAATGTAGCATTCCAACAACTCAACGATTCTTCAACTCAGCAACTCTTTCATCTTTGAAGCTTCAGCTGTTAAATACCCTTCCAGGATCTTTTCGTTGGAAAATAGCCGTTGGAAGCTATTTGAATTGCTTCACAGATCTCTAGTTATTTAGTGCAGACTGCTGATGTGACGTGACAACTCCTTTTTGATTTTATTGACACAGCAGTCTTCTACTTCACCTACCACCTCAGAGATGTAATTATTTCGTGTCAGGCTGGTAGTCACCTTTATTTCTTCTTTCTGACTTCTTGATCAGAACATCAGAAATTGTCATTCTGCATCAATGCTCTTAATCAGCAACGTTCGAATATTAGTCTTCAGATTAAACCGTTATCAATGCTTCAATCTTCAAATGACCGAACTCTACGATTCTGATGCAGATGTTCTTGGACCTTGATCGTAGTGTGTATTGTTGAATGTTTCTCTTTGACTGGTTGAGACAACACTACGATTCTGAAGAGTGTTCTTTGGAACTGCAATGTAGAACACTTCTTCCTTTACTTGTGCAGTGCTTCAACACTTCTGCCTGTCTTAACTGATCTCAGGAACTGATAGCTTGACTTCTTGTTCTGGCCTCTTCTAGATAGTAAGACACATCAAATTTGTGGTATACCTAGCTCTCTTTCTCCTGGTGATCTCCCGTTCACCTATCTTCAATGGTCTGACCCATGCTTAACCACTTCTGTCTTGTTCTTCAAAAGCTGGCCAATATCTCTGTGTAAACTTCATCAGTTCCTGCTTTGTTTGGCAAACACTACGATCCTGAGTGATTCTCAAGACCATTATCTTCTGTTTTCTTGACAGCTACTGCACTTGCTGACTTTCTCTAGTCAGTCACTTTATCTGAAGTCTTCTTCTGATCGGCTTGTGGAAGATTTCATCTTGAATGGCTTTACAACTCAATCTGGATGTTGATTGAGTTGGTGCTTAGATCTTCTGTTAGCCTGCCTGCCATTCGTTGAGTGCTCTCTGGTTTTCTTCAGGTGGAATGTATCTTTGCAGCTCAGACCAGAGGCTTTATACTTTGAATATTCTAGGAGTACTCATCTGTTGAGAATCGTGTTGACACTACGATTCTGCCTTGGCGTTGTGAACACCTCTGTTGAAGCCTTAGTTCTGCAGACTACGATTTAGCTTTGATTCTGCAAACACTACGACTCCGAGATCAGATCTCTACAGACTATGATTTATGCCTTCATGCTTGCTGTCCTCGTTTGATCTGGCTCGACTACGATCTCCGCCTCTAATATGATCAGTAGACTTTACTACTACAAGTGTGATCTACGATTCTTGACTTAGCTCTGGCAGATGCTCGGTCGGCTCATAGACAGGCTGTCTCTACGATTCTGAACATGACTTCCTCAGCAGACTACGGCTCTGAGAAAGTTCTTCTCGACACACTACGATCCTTCCTCGTTTCTCCTGGCAGACTACAAACTCCGAGATCTACTATCTTGTATACTACGATTCTGCCTTGATAGTTCTCGAGTCTTCCTTATCTCTCTTGGCAGACTACGATGCTGGTGCAGTGCTCGACGATCAGACAAGCCTATCTATTACACTTTATAAGATCAACCTAACAAGTTTGATCTTTCTATATTTATAGTCCTTGTACATCATTTCTTTTTAAGGACTTTACAAAGCTGTTTTGCTTATGTAGGATCAACCTAACATATTTGATCAATTCATTCTAAGTCCTTGTACATATATTCCTATTATCTATCAAAGGACTTTACAGCTTTTATCAATGCAAGCATACTTGCATATTCATTCATTTATATCATAATCAAATCATATAAAATAGGAATAACATTCTCATGTATATTCCCAACATACTGATTTTATCTATTTAATTTATCAAAAACAACGATATTTGGGAAGTGATTTTTCTCAACAACTGGTATCAGGGCTAAGGTTATTTGCTCGGTTGTTCTTGATAATTTTTATGGAGGAATCAGTCGGAGCCATGATTAAATTGTTCTCTTCAAAGGAACACGCGATGGTGAATTCTCTATGCAAGATTGGTGTTTACCTTGAGATACTCTCGATGGTGATATTGAATTCTTGATGGGTTAACTAAGAATTGGTTCCGAGAGAAGTTGGTCGAGAATCGGTGATTCACGATGGTTGAAGAGAAGATGTTCAATTCATAATGTGAAATGGATTGATCAAAGTGTGTTCCACCATGTTTCGCAGGAGATTGTTGGTGCTGCCCGCCCAGAGTAATCCTATCCTGGGAGGATGGATAAAAGTTATCCCATCCTGGGAGGATGGATGAAAGTTATCCCATCCGGGGAGGATAGATGAATGTAATCCCATCCGGGGAGGATGGATGAATGTAATCCCATTCGGGAAGGATGGATGAATGTAATTCCATCCAGGAAAGGGTGGAAGAGAGAAAAAAAGGTAGACACTCTTTACACGATGCAGGTGCATGTGGAGGGTGTTGATGATAGGGGAGCAATGTGTAAATTTAGTCTTGGAATGTTATACAGAAGCAGACATAGCTGGTTTCGAAGAGAAGAAGTCTACTTCGAGGGTAATTTTTTTTTGCAGGGGGAGCCATGTTATGGCAGTTCAAGTTGCAAAAGTGTATTGCTTTGTCTACTACTGAGTTAGCAACAAAATGTTGTGGTTTCTTCAAGAGTTGAATTTGACACAGGAATCGACTCCAAGTAACGGAGTCATGGCAAATACCTCCTCTAATGGGTTCGGAGGGGAAGATTGTTGGTGCTGTCGTCCAAAGTTTTTCTCACCCATTGACAGCAAAGCCACCCGCCCCTTTTGCTGCTGGCCAACATGCCCGTCCCTTGGATTTTGTGCTAGCCCACCGCCCATTTGGCCTCAACATTTCCTTCTCTCTCCTCATGCATGCTTTGTGGCTATATATTGGCAGCCATGCAACAAGGAAATGTGTGGGATACACCAAGGGTGGAGTAAACACCTTCGGGTGTGTAGCATACACCAAGTGGACAGCAACACTGAAGGAGCCAAGAGAGAAAGCGGGAGAAATTCCACCCGGAAGGGTGGAAGACCAAGAAGGAAGAAAAAGAGAGAAAATAGAGAGAAAGATAGTTAAAATAAAAAGGTGTTTTATTTGAGTTCCATCACATAGTTATTGTGGTGAAGTAATTTTAGTTTGTACTCAAATTAAGATATCTTTGTATTCTCTCAAGAGAAAGATAGTTCAAATAAACGGGTGTTTTATTTGAGTTCCATCACATAGTTATTGTTGTGAAGTAATTTGAGTTTGTACTCAAATTAAGATATCTTTGTATTCTCTCATATTATTCTAGTGGATTTTTCGGATATCGTCCCGTGGTTTTTACCTACCTCTTAGTTTTAGAGGATTTTCTACGTAAAATCTTGGTGTCCTGTGCTTGGTTATATTTCTACTCATTATTTTTTGCAGTGGTTATTATTTTGGTGGAACTGCGAATTTAATCTGCTTGACATATACTGATATTTTATCCGTTTAATTTATCAAAAACAACGGAATTTGGGAGGTGATTTTTTTCAACAGTAATATACAACAAGTCAGCAACAACAATAAAAATAATGACAAAAAATATAGGAGAAATTAATTAAAAAGGCTTTATATAAATTAATTAATCATACCAAGGAAACTCTCGATCCCTTTCAAAAGTTCCAAACAAGTAGACCAGGCATCTAGACGGAAGTCTTGTATGATCCGTCTTTGTGTTCGGAAGTAACACTCTGGAGGCCGAACAAGTATTGGCGTAGTGGCGATATATTATCAGTCTACCCGTCTGCATGCTAGATTGAACGGGGCCGGGATAAATCAACGATCCCACATGGAGAGATAAATCAACGATGAGATAAATGTAACATTAATTATTGCAAGTAGTCAAACATATTGTATATTGTAATTATAAAAAAATATTGGAGGAACAAATGCAAGTGGAAATGACTTGAACTCAACAATATGTAGTTAGAGCTTAACAGATACTCCACCCGTTCTTTAACATAAGTCGTTTTAGAGTTGTGCACAAGTATTAAAAAAATAATTATAAAATATTAAATATAATATTAATTGTCTATATTGCTATTGTATTGAAAAAAGAGAATGTTATTTATTAGACAGATGATAGTGAGAGAACCAAAGTTATATTTAATACTTGGGGTAATATTAAAAATTAAACAATTAATGCTTACTTGAAATTTCTCAAACGACTTATATTAAGGAACAAAACCATTTCTCTAAGATCATCTCCAACCGCCTCTTCAACCACTTTGGGTTTTTCAAATAGGTGAGTCACATCAGAAAAATTCTCTCCAACAGCCTTTTCAACCTTAGTCATCAAATCTGCAACCTCATTCTCACTCTTTAAATCTGCAACCTCAATATTCTCACTCTTCAAATCTACAATCAAAGGCTAAAAATATTTATTACGCTTGATGGATTTGATGTACAGCTCATTAAATTGATGAGACTGATGAGACACAAAATATGAAAGTAAGAAATAATGTTTTTCAAATTGCCGCGTAGGTCAACAAACTTCAATTTGAAGAATTTTTTTGCTACTACTCTTGGAGATGCTCTAAAACGACTTATATGACTTATATTAATGAACAGAGGAAGTAGTAATGTCACGTTTCTGAAAGATGGAAAAACATGAAAAACAAAATTAAATGTCAATTTCCTAGTTACGTACTCCCTTTCATTTCAAGATGAAAAATACATGATGAATAACAACTTATTAACAAGTTAGGAGAGCGAGAGTCTTGGTCGCCTAGTTTGGGTATAAAAGTGTAGTTCCTTAGTACAGTCTATGTATAAACAAATAAAAGTGTAGTCGTCCGTGTCTTTTAGACGACTAAATAAGCTGACTATAATATATATATATATATATATATGGGTTGCATTCACAGCAATCGGTTGCTGGGAACAATCACTTTATCCACTTTTTGTAGGAGCTTTTGACTCAATTTATTCCCCAAGTACAGTGGGCCCCATTATAATAATGATTCCCAAATTTCATATAAAGTGGTTGTTCCTAGCAACCGGTTGCTGTGGATGTAACCCTCTATATATATATATATATATATATATATATATATATAGTACTGGAAATGAGGGAGTATATATGATTTTGTTGATGTGCAATACTTGAACATATCTATCAAATGAAAGTGCTTCGTATATGTATGTATACCTTCAAGTAAATCGCCAGGATGCTTCAAGTAAATCGCCAGGATTAAAACCATCAAAATTAACTAGCTCGGTAGCTCCACTGGAAAGATAAATCCGTTATACGAAAGGATTATCCTCTTCTTCCGAATTGAAGATAAACAATGCAAGGATATATCGTTCCTATTAAACCCTTATTAATACCCTCCCATCAAAAAGTCAAGATATTGACATGGACTTTGAGGGTAGGAGACCAAACACCATTCTCATAATTATCCTGAATTAGGATCCTCTCCATTTCACCCTCCATTTCACTTTTCATTTCATAGTCCAGATTAAAATGTGTGCGCTCTCTCTCCTGTCAGCATGATGTCACATTCCCTTACATTTTAAATCTGGACCATAAAATAGAGAGCGCTGGAGTTTGCTAAACGATTTCTAATAAAGGAGGGGGCCGTTGATGCGTCGCCCATATCCATCTGGTCTCTCCTTATGTGTAGGTCGAGACCTGGACTCGTGGCAGTTGCTCGGCTGTATGGCCTTCCTTTTGGGAGGTTGTGCAAGTTGGGTAACGCCGGGTACAGGGTACTTGGCAGACTCAGCACCACTCGCTTAGCGAGGCGCTGGGTAAGACTTCGCAACCTGACGTTTAAATCTAGACTATAAAATAGAGAGTGAAATGGAGGGTGAAATGGAGAGTATCCTAGTCCAATTATCCTCAAGTGACCACGTTGTGAAATAAAAATCCCCGGCCGGTGACCTGAGTATATATTAATTTGCCCCGAGATTCACCCAGGTGCCAGCAATTGCATTCGGGTTTCATATATCTATCCTTTAATTAACATTTTCTTAATTATTCCTGCAATACATTTACATTAACCATTCAATTGTTGTCTACGTGTGATCTGTCTCCCGGTATATTCATGAACGAGAATTTGAAGAATTCATCCTTTATATCCTATGCGATGACCCCACAAGGCTCCAATAGCCAATGAAAATTATGAACCATTAAGAAAAGTGGAAGAACCAGAAAAAACATACTTCTCCCCCAAGTAAGGAAATACTCCAGGTCTTTTCCTTCATGCAGCTTTGTCTTGCATTCCCCATCTAGGGAACTGTATTTGTTCACCAATTGGGACCCAGCAGGAGATTTATCCACGTCGGTCATCTCGATAATCGTGAAACTAGGCGGCGACGCAGGAGAGTAGTGAAGGAAGAAGCCGTACGTACGTAGACTATGAATCTCTTCAAATGACCGGACTTGTAGCAGTCAACGGTGGTCGAAGGAGGAGTTTTGAGGCGAAAGCCTTGACACGTGGTAGTGCCGGCGGGAACAACGGGGGTTAACAAGAAGAATGATTGGAGATCGTCCTGGAGGAAGGAGGAGCAGTACTGGAGTAGTAAACCGCCGGGGGAGGCTAGGGCCACAAAAGCCGGTCGGTTATATGGAAGTGGGCGTGTGGTGGAGTGGTAAAATACCGGAAAAGGTTTAACGCGTGGCGGCTAGTGGGAAGGAGGAGAGGGAGGGATAGTAGCCAGAAAGTGACTAAAATAATTCTTGTTGTAGTAAACCCTGTTTACGGATTAGGGTTAGGGTTAAGATCGGTTTCTTCTTCATCTCCATTACTATTCAACTCGAGCTTTGACAGGAGCATGTAATCATCATCAATCTCCAACTCGATTACTTCCATTAATTAATTAATCACTAATATTTCTTGGCACAACAGTACTGTTTGTGTGATTATGATATAATTTAAGAAAATAAAGAGAGGAAATTGATATTTTCATATGAAAAATATGATTATGAAAAGTGTGACTATAGATGTATAGCGACTGGTAAAAATTATTACTATAGAATCTATAACGACAATTTTTATATAAAAATATTAAAAAAATCATGTGAAAATATCAGAAGATGAAAGAGAAAAGAAGATACAAAATTAAAGAGAAAAAATAGGGATAAGTTTTAAATTAGCAAGAGTCCAGACTTTTCAGGATCCTTATCATTTGATTTTCTCAGAATCATTTATATCGATCAATCTCCCATATTTACACTCTTACCTAGTGGTGGGTGGAAATATAAACTGTCGAGGGCCAATGAATTAGAGTTGGTAGTTAGAATTTAATTTTTTCTTTGTATATAAACATATTAAAATAGAGAATTTCTTAACATATAGTGGCGGAATCAGAACAATTTTAGAGGGGGACAAAATACATCATTAAAAAAAATGAATTTAAAGTTTTTTTTTTATTTTAAACTTACTAAAGCTTAAAAGGGTTTGAAGTTTTTTTTAAAAAACTTACTAAATGAAATGACGTCGTTTCATTTAGTAAGTCTAAAAAAATTAAAATTAAAAAATTAAAATTCACCCAACAGATTGCTACAGTGCTGCTCTAGATGAATTATGAAAGTGTATAGGATAATATGAAAGTTTCATTTATTATGGGATTTTGAAAATGTATAGGATAATATGAAAGTGCATAGGATAATATAAAAGTTTCATTTAATGTGAAACTTACTAAATGAAACTTTAAAAATAGATATTATGTATCTCACCAATTATGATTACTAAATAAAAGTGTATAGGATAATATATACATACCCACTCCCTTCAGCTTGGGGGGCATATTATATATCAAAAATTAATCCTTTATATATCAAAAAATATTAGAATACACGGTATAATATGTATCTATATTTTTTGATATATACTTTTATTAGTAATTAAGAGGAAGTTATACCAAATTAATTAACTATGAGCTAACATACAATTAGTAAATACTAGTTACTTTTATATATTTTTTTGATAAAGTGTATTTCTTATTATTTATTTAATTATATTTATTTATAGAAGCTCCTGCAGTCACTATTTTTTCAGTGCGCATTGGTACTACATTAACTAGTAAGGAAACCTTTCTTACGTACCAAACTTTTGGGCTTATCTTTGAGGTGCATACCCCCCCTCCCCCAGCCTTGGGGGGGCATATGCCCCCTCCCGCCCCCTCCTTCCGTCTCTGTTAACATATGTCCTTAGAGCATGCTAAACACACAGTTCAAAAGAATATTTTTTTGAATTGTGTGCATATTCTCTTGAATTTAATGCAAATGCAGAAATCAAAGAAACATGTACACAATTCAAAATAATATTCTTTTAAACTGTGTGCTTAACATGTGTCCTAAGAGCACATGTTAAGAGGACCCTTAAAATAGTACTACTAGTATCATATTTAGTTGTCACAAAAAATGTTCCGCATACATTATTTTTAAGCAGGAGGATGAAAAGTTTTTTACAATAAAAAGAACAGATTTAATACCAAAAACTCAGTGTAATTTGGAATAATTAATTCATTCCTTTACATAAATATCTGGATCTTTCCATCTTTCCAAAGTGATAGGGGATGCAGCGTAGGTGTTGGGCATGATTTTATGGGTCCGCATAATTTGATTATTCACACCCCGTGGTAGAATATTTCAGTCAAGACTTGTATGAGAATATTTATAATTCTCATATGTAATTTGACTTAATATTTCTTAAGAAATCAAATCTAATCCAATCATGATGATTGCCGTTATAATAGGAATATATATAAAGAATCTTATTCCTACTAAGAGAAGGGCGTAAAAAATTAAAGAGGTGTGATTAATTATAAATACACGACCATAGTTCGGATCCATGTACTTTGCACATTATTTACTTTTACACATTAGAATAAATTATATTCCTCCATTGTTAACGTTTTCAGTGTGTTCATTTGTTCACTGTGCATGTTCGTTACTTGGTGATTTTGCAAGTCGTTGTTTGGTGATTATCTATAAATGACCATAAAAATGCAATATCTTTAGTCCAAGACTTCGAAACTCTATAGTCATATATACATCGGAATAATAAAAGTTGAAACGATACAGAGCCTTTCAAACAATTACAACTCAATTGACATTTAGCCTATACATCATATTTTCACTCTACGAAATTTACATTTAATAAGACAAATGGATCTTCCTATATATACAACGTTTATATATACGATCCATATCAACTATACCAAGTCCTTGTAAATAAAAAATATCATTTATAAAGACTTTATTACAATTATACTTTAATTATCATCAAATCAAATAAAGAAATTAAAATATTACAATAATTAAACACAATATGCACTAACAATATAAATTAAACCTGTTCGGTAAGAAACTAAACTTTAATCATAATATGCACATCCAAATTAATAGTTACACACTACTAATGTGTATTCTGAATGCATGTTGTACACTACAGCTATACATATATAATGCACCGTTCGGCATACCCCAATTATATGCCTCAGTAATCAGAAAATACCAAATGTGCATACTCGGTTTTTAGGATATATATATATATATACACTCACACCCCATTCTTCCCTTTTCATCGATCACAATCTTTAATTTTGGTTGCCTCTATCTGTTTTCACCTTTTTCAAAATCATTTTTAAATCACCAGAAATTAAGGAGCTGGAAGGGTATGTCGTGCACAACAGCACAAGTCACAACACTCTTTTAAGTTGTGAATTAGGCCACAAAAAGCCATATGTACTAGGGACAAGGATTGATTCTAGTGTTTCTTAGTCGTTGTCATTATGGTATTTATGCTGATAGTGCAATTTATTTATAATTGTGTTTACATTCCGTGAGCATGAATAAAAAGGAGAAATATATGAATAAAAATATGAGTGCTCTTAAAATTTTATTCCTTCAAACCAAAATTGTAAGCCTAAATGTCTGTCCCTTTTCTAAGATCTTGATTCACATATCTCTTTAATTTATCGCATTGCTAATTGAGGAATATACCACTTTTAACTATGATTGTGAATTGTGATATATCATACTTTCTTCATTTCATAATTAGTGATATATTTTGATTTTTAGACTATGAAATTACATGACGTTTTTGATCATATCATTATTTATATATTAAGTACTATCAATCCTACCACTATTATAATATATTCTACCTTACGTTAATTATACATTTTAAAAAATAAAATTTACTTAAAGTAATATATACATACACATATAAGCTGTTGTGAGAGAGTCTAGTTTACGTATACATGAATTAATATGATACGATAAAATTAATGGTCCCTGGATACCAAACCCATCGTAATGAAATCTATCACTTTAAAAAAGCAAATAATAATAGATGAAAGAGATGATATGATTCCACATATAAAGTACTTAATTATATTACCCACTACTACCATATGATTATCCATATTGTTTAAACTCTTATAAGTATCCACTTTTGCCCATTTCAATTATTAATCAGCTTGGGTTCCGATGCAAATAAAAGTAGTTGGAATAATATTGTCCCAATCTTACAATATTGTTATTTAATTGACCCGCATGAGTAACTAAGAATTGATCAATTATATCTAAATTTGTCAATAATATTCCCCTCAACAACTTTCTTGTCAAGTATGATTAGTAATTCTATATGTATGTACATTCACGTGCATGGCTTTCACTTGCTTGATTAGTTGGTACATTAACAACAAAGCATTTATAAAGAAATATAACCTTAGCAAAACTTTAACTACCACTTTTAATTAAATGAATATATATGGGTTTTCGATTTGTTAATGAAATTAACCAGAAACCACAAATACTTTATCGATAGAGGGCAATGTGTGTATATATATATATATATTGTTGGGCCGTGATTATTTGGGCGGTCGGATTAAACTCATTTTAGGCTTTTTGAGTCAAATTCATTTTTATTCTTGGAGTAATGGGCTGTTATTTAAATTGGTAACTCAAATAAGGCTTGGGCTGATGATTCATGGGGTGGACAGGTGGCAGCTGTTGGGCTATTAGCATAGCTGATAAAGGTTATCCCTAAAAGGTGATTAGCAGGCGGTTGATTGAAGGGATTTTCCAAGCGGTCTTAAGCCATCTTAATTAATGGGGATTAGACATAATGTTGACTTAGTGGGTAATCAGCTTTTGATAAAGCCTGCATGCAGTCAGTTGACATCAGCGGGAAGAGGTGCATGCAAGCTGGTGAGACTAATATAAGGATACAGGTTACTACATGAAAAAGGTAACTGAACATTTTTACTTTACCAGACACTAGAGCACACAACCTCCATTGTTAATCCTTTTTTCGGCCTGTACTTATTCTCACACCGGAGCAATCCCCGGTGGCACAAGCCGTCGAGATCCGGTGCTAACGTGTTTAATGTGCAGGGTTAGACGCGCTTTTGGTGATTGAGGTATGTGGCTAAATCTTGGAGTTAACATTGGCGCTAGAAGGAGGGGCTTTCTAAGTGTTTCTGGTTTTCAATCACAACTTATTGAACGTCTTACATCGGAAGTTATGGGAAAAAGTAAGACGGTTACGGCCAAGGGGCAACCGACGACAACAAGTTCTTCTTTGTAGAGATTTCGGTGAAAGATAGGTTGGGTCCTTCAAAGAGTATTCATGATAGACTTGGGTCACAAGAAGTTTCCGGAGGATCTCATGCTAGAGATCATGGTGATACCAAGAGAAAGTTATTTTCTACTGCGAGTAAAGGGCCTGACAGGGATCGAAAAGGGGTGGCAGGCACACCGCCTAGAACCCAGTACCGAGAAGGTCAGGCAAACAAGGTTTCTACTCTGGCCAAGATGGCACAAGAAACTGACACGACTTTGAAGGCACTCCTGCAACAGAGAGAGGAAATTTCTAGGCAAATGGTTCTTGTGGCTGAAAGAGAAAATGAGGCATCCAGTTACACTCGACCAGAAGGCGAGGCAGGTCACCGAATCGAGAGATGAAGATTCCAGACAGTCTGAAAGTAGGCTTCGGAGTCATTCGCCTGCCAGAAGGCGAAGCAGATCAAGAGAACGTTCTCCCGAAGCCTCAAAGAAGGTACCTCGTATTGAGTATCATCAGAACAGTAGAAAGGATAGACGCCGAAGTAGTTCAAAAGATCGTTCTCCAAAAAGTCCGAAGAGGGTGCACCGTACCATGGGTTCTCACCTCAGTCGAAGTGTCAGACGAAGTTCTTCGGGATCATCCAGTTCGGATAGAAAGAACCAAACTGAACAGAAGAAAAAGAACTCTCCAATGAAAGAGCTTGTTTCGCAGCCCGAAGGGGTTGATGACCTGGCTAAGGAGATGAAGGAGCTTCAAAAACAGTTAACGGAGGTTCAACAGGGGAAGGAGACTCCGGGTAAGAAAGCTTCTCCTTTCTCTTCTGAAATTGTAAAGGAGAAGGCGGATCCTAGTAAGAAGCTTCCCCACATGGAAAGTTACGATGGTTCAGGGGACCCGTATGACCATAGTCAGGCGTTTGATAGGTTGATGGATTATTACGACTATTCAGACGCGGCTAAGTGTCAGACCTTTGGGATGACGATGAGGAGAGATGCGAGGCAATGGCTGGGAACTTTGGTTTCGGATTCGATTTCATCCTGGGTTGATTTGTGCGATAAATTCCATGCTCGATTTGGAAGTAACAAGAGAAGGGGAAAGCCCACAGGGTCGTTAGCACATATTATGTAAGATCCCAAATTTTATGAATAAGATTTAATTTTTTTGATATATTATTTAGAAATAGTAAGGTGTTGATTTGATAAATATGATAAGTTATGGGTGAAATGTGCAAAGTTTACAAAGTAAGCAAGTGGTTAAAAAATATTCGTTGTGTCGGAGAATATTCGTTTGGTCGAGAAATATTCTTTTTGTCGAAGAATATTCGTACGACGGCGCAGTCATTGGTGGACCCCACAACGGAATGAATGTCGGATATAGAAAGCGACAGAAATAATCTTTTTAGAAAATAACTGCGTAGTTGGTACTGTTAGTACTGTTGAAATACCCGGTGGTTAAAATACAGTAATACGCGGTGTTGCACAGTAACACACGGTATTGCACAGTATTTCAAATTATTGATTCTTACGTAAGAATGCACTTACTCAATTATTGTAACATTAATTATTGTTCAATATTTTATATTATTGATTCAATAATTGCATAATATTTTATTTGTTCAATATTTGCTACGTTGATATTTTATATCAATAAGTGTTAATTTGCTATTTTATATTAGTGATTCAATAATTGTCATTGCACAATATTTCAAATTATCAAATCAATAATTCATATTATTTGAATAATATTATTAGATAGCATTATTGGCAATGTCTAAGAAAGTTCTGTCTAGAAAAGGGGTTGATTAATTGCGCGCCAATAAGGAGAAATCCTTATCAGAAGGCCCCCTCTTTCCTGAGAACGACCTGGTTGTCAGTATTGTAGTTCTGTAATATTATTTGTGAATAATTAATTTTTGATATATATGATAAGAAAATATTTATTCAATGTGGATTTAAACGGAGAAATTTTTAACATGTGACATTTGTTGAAAGTTGATATTTTATCTTGTCCGATAAAATAATTCATTCAAATATATTATTATAATATTATATTATAGTAGTATGATGTGATTATGTAATAGTATGATTTTTATAATTTGAAGGTAACATTATTATAGTAAATTCATGGTATAAAAGTTAAACGAGGTGGAATAGTGCAAATTGAATTTGAACTCTTATGATGCAAACAATGATGTCATCGGAGCGATGAGGTAAGCAAGGATGTCATCGGAGCGATGAGGTAAGCAATGATGTCATAGAATCGATGATGTAAGCGATGATGTCATAAATTATAGTGAAAATATTATTTTACCCTTACTCTACCGAGCCTATAAATAGAAGCTCATTTCTTCATTATTTCTCACCAATTCACTAAAGCTATAGAGAGAGAAAGTATTGAGAGAATAAGAGAGAAAGAAGAAGAGTATTCTGCTATTACACTAGTGCAGTTTCTAAATTTTTAATGTAAGAGGTATTATTTCTTTCGTATTCATGAAGAGAGTTATTTTCTTTCAATATTTGTAAGAATTGTTATTCCATTCTTTATTATTCTGTTGGAATAACCTGTCTACGCGGACTACCGCATGCATGGTGAAATCCTGTTGTTATTCCATTCTTTATTATTCTGTGGGAATAACCTGTCTACGCGGACTACCGCATGCCTGGTGAATAACCCTTCGTATTCAGTTGTTATTAAATTGTGAAAATAATCTGTGAGCAGACTACCGCCAGACGGGTGAAAATCCAATTACAGTTTTGTATATTGTTTCATTTCAGATTTTTAACTCTAAACTTACTACGGTAAGTATTGCTTCTAGAATTCCTGAAATGATCAGAAATTTCTTAAGTTTTGCGCTTCATCTAATATTATTTCACTGGAGTATTGGTCTGAACTTTCTTGTAAAATTTTTATCTTTTCATATCGAGTTACTATTCACGAGTTGATATTCACGAGTTACTATTCACGGGATACTGATCACGGTAAAAAAAATATTTTTTTTCTTTCCAAATCATCTTTGATTAGATCCAGGTTTTGATCTTCATTCTTGAACTCTGGATAAATTCTCTAATATTTGTCATTTATCTCACTGAATTCGTTATTTGTATTGATTTTATCATCCTCAGTCCTAAATAGTGATATAACTGAATATCTTTGGCCTGTAGTGCAAAGATGAATGATTGCTTGATAAATATCTTTGGCCTGTAGTGTAAAGATGAATGATTACCTGATGAATATCTTTGGCCCGTAGTGCAAAGATGGACAGGTGTTGAGATGAACATGACCAACTAGTGATACAAATGAATATCTTTGGCCCGTAGTGCAAAAGATGAATATTTAATTTGAGATGTATATTGATTGATGTTACAGGGATAAATATTGATGATGGACTTTTAAATCAAAGAAGATAGTAGACATCATTCTCTACTTAACTCTTCTAATGAATTGTTATTTTCGCTGCGAATATTGATCTAAAACGTGTTGTCCATAATATTTTATTTGATTTATTGAAGGCTAACGATAATTTATTTTTCATTATCTTAGTCATAATATTCTTTACTGGGCTAGTTGAGCTCACCCTTTTCTTCCATTATTCTCTTCAGGAAATGAGAATATCGCGGGTACTAGTCGGGGAATGGAGTGATGGTCCAAGTTAGAGCTGTAGAAGTCCTCACTATATTTTTTAAATAGTGTGATAATAAATGTAATAAGGATTTAGTTTGAATGTTTATATTTTCTACATGTTTCTATTGACACTCACAGTTGTGCAGTCGTATTTTGCACGACCGTTTGACATGAAAGATTGTATTTGGATTCTGTACCATGTATTTGGCGACTCAGAATGGGTTGAGTATTGAACCTATTTTGGGGGTGTCACAGTTGGTATCAGAGCTTAGGGATATGATCTCTGGCGGAGATCTGGGAATAGAACTAGGAGAGGAGAGACGAGTAAAACTTTCGCTAGTGTGTTCTACCTAAACTTAATTGTTATTTAATTGGTCGGTTGGAATATAGGGTTAATATGTGATATGTTAATTTATTTGATTAACCCTTGTTTTGTGGTAGTATTTGAGAATGGCAGCTGAAAATCTAAACAATGGAGTGCATGAGACCGTTGAGACACCTTTAATCACCAACGAGGAGAACGTGCAACAGGAAGGCTATATTCCTCCTGTAAATAACCCTACCGAAGAAATGATAAATGACGGGATGTTTAGAAGCTTTTTGCAGTTCATGCAAAACTAGACGAGGGAGACTCGTGTTCATAATACAGGTGAAAATAACAACTCGCGGCTTGTCACTGCCAAGCAGTTTAAAGAGTTGGGACCACCAGAATTTCAGGGAAAGTCATATCCAATTAAGGCAAAAAATTGGATTAAGTAAATTACCAAGATATTTGATGTTTTGGGATGCACGGAGGAACAGAAGGTTCCATTTGCCACCTTTATGTTTCGTGGAAAGGCAGATTACTGGTGGGAATGTGTGAAGCGTACCCAGCCTGCCGCACTAAAGATGTCTTGGGGGGCATTCCAGTTGGATGGAAATGAATGAAGAAATACTAAATCGCCAAGAATCTTTTTTCTGACCCTGCTTCACCTTAATTGTTATTTGAACAAGTAAAAGTTCTGTCTTGGTTCGAGTGTGGATAGCATTTCTCTTAGACTTAGGTATCGGTAATAGGTCTGAAAAAATATCTAAAAATATCAAATTTAGATATTTGTGCCCTGTCGAAGTAAGGAACCATAGCATATATGTTTGGAATCAATGACAAGTACTTTCCAGAAAGTATTCGTCACATGAAAGAGGTAGAGTTTATCAGACTGGAACAGAACAACATGACTATGTCCTAGTACGAGGCTAAGTTCGAGGAGTTATCCCGGTTTGCACCTCATTTGGTGGAGAATGAGGAACGTATGACGCGGATGCTTCTAAGAGGTTTGAAACCCGAGATTCGTCAACACCTCATTTCTCATAATTTTTTTCTATATTCGGATGTAGTGAGCAGGGCCCAGTTATTAGAACGAGATAATGATTATGTTCAACCAAGGGACAACAACCAAGGTCGTACTAGTGGCAGCAGTCATCGGAACAATGACAACCAGCAGGGAAGAAAGTATCATGCCAGAAGCGGTAACCACTCCGGTGGTAATCGTGGCCATGATAATAGAAGAAGTGAGTCGGGGGGAGATTTTAAGAAGATAATGTACAACAATGAGAACTTGAAAGCATCGACAGCAGCACCAACATCAACTGTTTCTAGGGGAGGAAAACGACCGCCGGTCATATGCTATAAATGCGGGCAAGAGGGACACATCAGCCCCAACTGCACACAACAATCCAAGGTGTGTTATAACTGTGGAAAGGAAGGGCACATAGCTCAAGTGTGTCCTGTAGCGAAACCAAGTCCAGCAGGGATGGTGACTCCAAAGGCTATCCCTGACAAGTCAAATTTAGTGGTTTCTGAAAGAGCTTTTGTCGTGATTGCCCAACAAGCAAGGAACCCGAACGAGGTTATTACGGGTAAGCTGATAATAAACTCTTGCGAAGTTTACACTTTATTAGATACTGGTGCTACCCATTCTTTTATTTCACCTGCTTGTGCTCAACGTTTGAACTTGACACCTGAGAAATTAGACTTTGACTTATCTATTGAAACTCTGTTGGGAGAAACCTTCGTTACATCTACAGTTTACAAATCTTGCTCGATTCAAATTGGTACCCTCACACTACCTGTTGATCTTATATCGTTGAAAATACTTGCATTTGATGTGATTTTAGGAATTAACTGGTTGACCACTTATTATGCCAAAATTAATTATTTTCGTAAGGTTGTTAGTTTTCATATTCCTAACCAACCTATTGTGCGAATTCAAACAACCAAACCACTAAAATCAATCAATGTTATTTCAAGTCATAAAGCTATTCGTTTATTAAAAAACGGATGTCAAGCTTTCTTAGCCCATGTCACTGATCTAAACCAGAATACGTCAGGTTTGAATAATATTTCTGTTGTTAATGAGTTTCCTGATGTATTTCCCGAAGAACTTTCCGGTCTACCCCCGGGACGTGAAGTTGAATTCTTTATTGACCTTGAACCCGGTATAAAACCCATTTCTAAAACCCCATATCAAATGGCTCCTATAGAACTTCAGGAGTTAAAGGTCCAACTACAGGAGTTGTTAGACATCGGTTTTATACGTCCTAGTACATCTCCTTGGGGTGCTCTTATTTTATTCGTAAAGAAGAAAGACAGGAGTATGCGACTTTGTATTGACTATCGGGAGTTGAACCATGTCACCATCAAGAATAGGTATCCGTTATCTCGTATTGATGACCTGTTCGACTAGTTGCAAGGTGGACAATTCTTTTCAAAGATCGATCTTCGTTCTGGATATCATCAGCTGAAGATTAAAAATGAGGATATTCTGAAGACTGCTTTCAGAACTTGATACGGGCATTATGAATTCTTAGTCACGTTTTTTGGATTGACTAATGCTCCTGCTGCTTTTATGGATATGATGTACCGTGTATTCAAGGAATATTTGGATCAGTTCGTGGTTGTCTTTATTGATGACATCCTCATCTATTCCAAAAGCTGTGAAGATCATGAGCACCACTTGAAGCTAGTACTTCAAAGGCTTCGTGAAAACAAGCTATATGCCAAGCTGAAGAAATGCGAGTTCTGGCTTGAGGAGGTAGCATTCCTTGGGCACGTAGTATCAAAACGTGGAGTATCTGTGGACCTGGTGAAGATTGAAGCAATACAAAGTTGGGAGCAATCGAAGTCGGTGACCGAAGTACGTAGCTTTCTGGGTTTAGCTGGTTATTATCGGAGATTCGTGGAAGGATTTTCTCGAATCACTACTCCATTAACTCAGCTGACTCGGAAAGATACAAAATTCGTATGGAACGAGGAATGCGAGAAGAGCTTTCAAGAGCTCAAGAGGAGACTCATTTCGGCACCTGTTCTAATGATACCATCGGTTCGAATGGATTTGTCATTTATTGCGATGCTTCGGGCAAAGAGTTAGGATGTGTTCTCATGTAACATGGGAAAGTCATAGCCTATGACTCGCGACAACTCAAAGAATATGAGAGGAATTATCCTACTTATGATCTAGAGTTGGCAGCTGTCGTTTTCGCGTTGAAGATCTGGAGACACTACCTGTATGGGGAGAAAGTAGAGATTTATACGGATCATAAGAGCCTTAAATATTTTTTTACCCAAAAGGAACTCAACATGCGGCAACGACGTTAGCTTGAGCTGTTGAAAGATTACGATCATACCATCCTGAAAAAGCGAACGTGGTAGATGACGCGCTGAGTAGAAGATCATATGCGGGAACAAATGCGATGCTTTCAAGGCCTATTTAGTGTGACTTACAAAGGATGGAGATAGAGTTCAAGACTTTGAAGACCCATGCGATGATGTCAAGTATACGCGTAGAACCAACTTTGATTGATAAAGTCAAAGCTGCTCAAGCTACAGACTTGGAGCTGATGAATATAAGGAAGAATGTGCAAGAAGGTACTATTCCAGAAGCATAAATCGATGAAGAAGGAATACTTCGAGTCAACTCCAGACTTTGTGTTCCTAACGATTCTGATTTGAAGTATAGAATCATGATGGAGGCACACAACACACTGTTTGTAATCCATCCTGGGAGTACCAAAATGTATCGTGATCTTCGACATACATTTTGGTGGAGCAATATGAAGAGAGAGATCGCGGAGTTTATCTCCAGGTGTTTAACGTGTCAACGTATCAAGGCGGAGCATCAAGTGCCAAAGGGTCCATTGCAACCACTTGAGATTCTGAAATAGAAGTGGGAACACATTACCATGGATTTCGTTACGGGTCTTCCCAAGGTTTCTCAAGGTATAGATGTGATTTAGGTTATTGTTGATAGATTAACCAAGTCTGTTCATTTCTTGTCGATACGGGAGACTTATTCCCTTGAACATCTTGCTCGTATGTACATGAATGAGATTGTGAGATTGCATGGTATACCAGTATCCATAGTTTTGAATCGTGACCCAAGATTCACTTCACGATTTTGGGTCAGCTTGCAGAAAGCTATGGGCATGGATTTACGATTCAGTTCGACATATCATCCACAAACGGACGGGCAATCGGAAAGGACTATCCAAACTCTTGAAGATCTATTGAGACTCTATGTTCTAGACTTCAAAGGGAGTTGGGATAAGTACCTACCATTGGTGGAATTATTCTACAACAACAGTTATCAGGCAAGTATAGGCATGGCTCCATTCGAGGCATTGTATGGACGAAAATGTCTTTCTCCAGTATGCTGGGACGAGGTGGGTGAAGCAACATTGTTGGGACCGGAGTTAGTACGTATGACTACAGAAAATATTTAAATGATCCGGCAACGTATACAAACTGCACAAGATCGACAAAAGAGTTATGCTGATCTTTATCGAAGGGATGTGGAGTTTAATGTCGAAGATCATGTATTATTATGTGTTGCTCCATAGAAAGGAGTTACAAGATTCGGAAAGAGAGGAAAGCTCAACCCACGATTCATTGGTCCATTTGAAATCCTTGACCGAGTAGGAAATGTGGCCTATAGACTCGCCTTACCTCCAAGCATGTCTCGTGTTCATAACGTTTTTCACATATCTGTGCTTCGTAAATATGTGAAAGATTCAAACCACATTATTGAGTTAGAACCAGACGAGATAGCCGAAGATTTAATATACGAGGAGATACCTGTAAAGATCTTGGTTAGGAAGGAACATGTCCTACGCTCAAAGGTTATACCTCAAGTTAAAGTTTTGTGGAGGACCATGATATCGAGGAAATGACCTGGGAGTTAGAATCGAAAATGAAAACGAGGTATCCTCATCTTTTTGACATACCAGGTACGTACGTCAATTTCGAGGACGAAATTTTATAAGGAAGGGAGGTTGTAAGACCCCAAATTTTATGAATAAGATTTAATTTTCTTTATATATTATTTTGAAATAGTAAGGTGTTGATTTGATAAATGTGATAAGTTATGGGTGAAATGTGCAAAGTTTACAAAGTAAGCAAGTGGTTATAAAATATTCGTTGTGTTGAAGAATATTCGTACGACGGCGCAGTCATTGGTGGACCCCACAACGAAATGAATGTCGGATATAGAAAGCGACATAAATAATCTTTTTATAAAATAACTGCGTAGTTGTTACTGTTAGTACTATTGAAATACCCGGTGGTTAAAATACAGTAATACGCGGTGTTGCACAGTAGCACACGGTATTGCACAGTATTTTAAATTATTGATTCTTACGTAGGAAGGCACTTACTCAATTATTATTACAGTAATTACTGTTCAATATTTTATATTATTGATTCAATAATTATATAATATTTTATTGGTTTAATATTTGCCACGTTGATATTTTATATCAATAAGTGCTACTTTGCTATTTTATATTAGTGATTCAATAATTGTCATTGCACAGTATTTTAAATTATCAAATCAATAATTCATATTATTTGAATAATATTATTAGATAGCATTATTGGCAATGTCTAAGGAAGTTCTGTCTAGGAAAGGGGTTGATTAATTGCGCGCCAGTAAGGAAAAATCCTTATCGGAAGGCCCCCTCTTTCCTGGGAACAACCTAGTTGTCAATATTGTAGTTCTGTAATATTATTTGTGAATAATTAATTTTTGATATATATGAAAAGAAAATATTTATTCAATGTGGATTTAAACAGAGGAATTTTTAATATGTGACATTTGTTGAAAGTTGATATTTTATCTTATCCGATAAAATAATTCATTCAAATATATTATTATAATATTACATTATAGTAGTATGATGTGATTATAAAATAGTAAGATTTTTATAATTTGAAGGTAACATTATTATAGTAAATTCATGGTATAAAAGTTAAACGAGGTGGAAGAGTGCAAATTGAATTTGAACTCTTATGATGCAAACAATGATTTCATCGGAGCGATGAGGTAAGCAAGGATGTCATTGGAGCAATGAGGTAAGCAATGATGTCATAAGATCGATGATGTAAGCGATAATGTCATAAATTATGGCGAAAAGACTATTTTACTCTTACTATACCGAGCCTATAAATAGAAGCTCATTTCTTCATTATTTTTCATCAATTCACTAAAGTTATAGAGAGAGAAAGTATAGAGAGAATAAGAGAGAAAGAAGAAGAGTATTCTGCTATTACACTAGTGCAGTCTCCAAAATTTTAAGGTAAGGGGTATTATTTCTTTCGTATTCATGAAGAGAGTTATTTTCTTTCAATATTCGTAAGGGTTGTTATTCCATTCTTTATTATTCTGTTGGAATAACCTGTCTAAGCGGACTACCGCATGCATGGTGAAATCCTGTTGTTATTCCATTTTTTATTATTCTGTGGGAATAACCTGTCTACGCGGACTACCGCATGCCTAGTGAATAACCATTCGTATTCAGTTGTTATTAAATTGTGAAAATAATCTGTCTGAGCGGACTACCGCCAGAAGGGTAAAAATTCAATTGCAGTTTCGTATATTATTTAATTTCAGATTTCTAACTCTAAACTTACTACGGTAAGTATTGCTTCTAGAATTCTTGAAATGATTAGAAATTCCTTGAGTTTTGCGCTTCATCTAATATTATTTCACTGGAATATTGGTCTGAACTTTCTTGTGAATTTTTTATCTTTTCATGTCGAGTTACTATTCACGAATTACAATTTACGAGTTACTATTCACGGGGTACTATTCACGGTAAAAAAATATTTTTTTTTCTTTCCAAATCTTCTTTGATTGGATCCAGGTTTTGATCTTCATTCTTGAACTCTGGATAAATTCTCTAATATTTGTCATTTATCTCACTGAATTCGTTATTTGTATTATTTTCATCATCCTCAGTCCTAAATAGTTATATAATTGAATATCTTTGGCCTGTAGTGCAAAGATGAATGATTGCTTGATGAATATCTTTGGCCTGTAGTGCAAAGATGAATAATTACCTGATGGATATCTTTGGCCCATAGTGCAAAGATGGACAGGTGTTGAGATGAACATGACTAACTGGTGATACAAATGAATATCTTTGGCCCGTAGTGTAAAAGATGAATATTTGATTCGAGATGTATATTGATTGATGTTACAGGGATAAAATATTAATGATGGACTTTTAAATCAAAAAAGATAGTAGACATCATTCTCTACTTAACTCTTCTGATGAATTGTTATTTTCGCTGCGAATATTGATCTAAAACGTGTTGTCTATAATATTTTATCTGATTTATTGAAGGCTAACGATAATTTATTTTTCATTATCTTAGTCATAATATTCTTTACTGGGCTAGTTGAGCTCACCCTTTTCTTCCATTGTTCTCTTCAAAAAATGAGAATATCGCGGGTACTAGTCGGGGAATGGAGTGATGGTCCGAGTTAGAGATGTAGAAGTCCTCACTATTTTTTTAAAATAGTGTGATAATAAATGTAATGAGGACTTAGTTTGAATGTTTATATTTTTTACATGTCTGTATTGACACTCACAGTTGTGCGGTCGTATTTTGCACGACCGTTTGATATGAAAGATTGTATTTGGATTCTGTACCATGTATTTGGCGACTCAGAATGGGTTGAGTATTGAACCTATTTTGGGGGTGTCACATATTAGGCAGTGTCCGAGCGAGACCCTGGGCCAGTATGTGAAAAGGTTCAGAGAAGCGGTGGGACAAGTGTTAGATCTCAATGACCTTCAGGCTGTGGGGTTGTTTCAGAATGGCTTAGATCTGGTGAAGTCCGAGAAGCTAGTGAAGAAATTGATGTTCAAGCATCCGAAGAGCTTGGCCGAAGCATTTGAGAAGGCCGAAGGCTTCATCGTGGCAGAAGAGGCAATGGCTAGTTTGAAACAAGGTTCTTCAGATAAAGCGAAGGAGAAAGGGAAGGAATCGACTGATGGTAATCAGAAGAAGAGTGGCGTCAACAATGACCGATTTGATGGAAATCAGAAGAGGTATAACAATAATTGGGCACCTAGAGAAGATCGTCCGCCTGTCCCGAGTCAGAAGGTTAATAAGGTGTATACCCAGCTTAATACAGATCGGGCTACTATTCTAGAACAGATAAAAAATCAGTCGTACTTCGAATAACCTCAAAATAATCCTAGGCTGGGATCCGGAGATCCCGCTAAGTATTGTGATTACCACCAGGCGGTTGGGGATGACTCTAATTCTTGTTGGAATCTGAAGGAGTTCATTGAAAGGAAAGTTCAAAGTGGAATCTTGTTTCAGTACGTGGTAGGACGAGAGCAGCAAAGGGAGCTCCTGAGGAATAGGGAGCCAGTTCAAGTTAACCAGCCAGTGCAACCAGTTCAGAATCAACAGGCAAGACATGTGGTGGACGTGATTACTAGAGGTAACTTTGGTAAGGCTGCAGGGAAGAAGCGTCGAGGCTATCTGGATTCGATGATGGCGGTGATGGATAAACCTCTGAAGGCTGAGAGGGCGTATCCAGGGTCGGTCATCTCCTTTACAGATGATGATTTCCCTTCAGAACCAATCGAACCGCATGAAGGAGCTCTGGTGATTACTGCACAAGTGGGTTCGGTGGACATGAAGAGAATGAGGATAGACAATGGGTCTTCGGTGGATATTCTGTACGCACATGTATACCATAGGATGCCTTTGGATGGTCAGAAGATGGAAATTGGGCAGGAGGCTCCTTTGTATGGCTTCAACAACGATCCAGTTAAAGTGGCGGGGACTATCAAGCTGTCAGTTATCTTCGGAACGGCTCCTCAATAGGTTCAAATTATGTGTAAATTTTATGTTGTACATGTAGATTCTGCATATAATGCTATTTTGGGGAGACCTACTTTGACAACTCTTCAGGCCGTCACATCAATTCCCCATTTTAAGATTAAGTTTTCGACGCCACATAGAGTTGGTGAAGTTGCAGGAGATCTGGATTTGGCAAGAAGATACTGCAGGAATGCTTTAATTACTTTGGGTATAGGGGTCAGCAGGCAGAAGTAGACCATGACCATCGAGATTGAGCCATTTATAGAAAACAACACGGAATCATTGGTTATGCCAACAGAAGAGACCGAAGAAATTGAACTAATACCAGGGAAGAAAGAAAAGACTGTGAAAATCGGTTCAGGACTGCCAGAGCCTTATCGGACCAATTTGATAGAGCTGCTTCGGTGTTATGCTGATATCTTTGCTTGGATTCCTAGTGATATGTCGGGAGTGAGCCGAAAGGTGGCTGAACATAGACTGCACGTAGATCCAGCGAGGAAGCCAGTTCGACAGAAGAGGAGGATTTTTGCGCCAGAAAGACAGAAGATAATCGATAAGGAAATTGCAAAGTTGCTGGCCGCAGACTTTATCTTTGAGATCGATTATCCGCAGTGGATGGCCAATGTAGTCCTGGTGCAGAAATAAAATAAAAAGTGGCGGGTTTGCATAGATTATACCGATCTGAATAAGGCGTGCCCGAAGGACTTCTATCCTCTACCTCACATTGATCAGTTCATTGATGCAACTTCGGGATATGCCTTGTTTAGCTTCATGGACGCTTTTTTGGGATATCATCAGATTTCTATGTGCAAGGAGGATATCCTGAAGACAACTTTTATTACTCATCGGTCGGTGTACGCCTACAAG
Source organism: Panax stipuleanatus (assembly GCA_020205555.1). Taxonomy (NCBI): domain Eukaryota; kingdom Viridiplantae; phylum Streptophyta; class Magnoliopsida; order Apiales; family Araliaceae; genus Panax; species Panax stipuleanatus. The sequence continues at coordinate 136,203,129 of CM035119.1, read as the reverse complement.
AAGATGACGTTCGGATTGATAAACGCGGGAGCTACATATCAGAGGATGATGAACCACGTCTTCACGAAGTAGCTGGGGAAGAATATGGAGGTCTATGTCGATGATATGATAGTGAAGAGAATGTCGGTTTGTGGTCATCTGGACGATCTAGAGGAGTGCTTCCAGACGGTTCGATATTATGACTTGAAGTTGAATCCGACCAAGTGCACCTTCGGACTTGGGGCAGGCAAATTTTTGGGTTATTTGGTCAGCAAAAAGGGTATCGAAGCTAATCCAGAGAAGATCCAGGCTATTTTGGACATAAAATCTCCACAGTCGTACAAAGATGTCCAACGTTTGACTGGTCGGATAGCAGCGTTGTGGAGGTTCATGTCTAAGTCGACAGAAAGGTGCTTTCCATTCTTTAACACGTTGAAAGGGTAGAAAAACGCGAAAACGTTCCAGTGGACTTCGGAGTGCGAGGATGCTTTTCAAGGAATCAAGAAGTATTTATCTTCGGCACCTTTGTCGGTGAAGCCAGTTCCCGCTGAACCTTTGTATTTATATATAGCTGCAAGTTCATTAGCAGTAGGAGCAGTTTTGGTGCGTGAAGTTGGGGGTAAGCAGCACCCGGTTTACTATGTGAACCATGCCCTTAGGGATGTAGAAACAAGGTTTCCAAACCTTGAAAAGTTTGCCTTTGCCTTAATAATAGCAAGCCAAAAACTTAGGCAATATTTTCAAGGTCAGATAGTAGTGGTATACACAGACCAACCGCTAAAGGATGTGTTGGAAAAGATAGAGGTTTTGGGGAGACTTGCAACGTGGACAATGGAATTATCTCAGTTCTTTATAGAATATCATCCACGGACAGCTATTAAAGGTCAAGCCTTGGCCAATTTTATGGTAGAATGCTCGCTCTCCGAAGATGATGAGAGTCTGAACGAAGCTGAGAGATCTACAGAAATGGTAGTAACACTTCGACAGTCTCACAGTTCTTGGACGTTCTATGCTGATGGATCTTCTACTTCTGACATCAGTGGTGCTGGGATCATTCTGACGAGTCCGGAGGGATTCAAAGTGCAGCAGGCTATCAGATTTGGGTTCAGGGCAACGAATAACGAGGCTGAATACAAAGCAGTGTTAGCCGGGTTGAGATTGGCAAAGAACTTGGAGGTTCAGAAGCTGATCATCTACAGTGATTCTCAGCTGGTCATCAAACAAGTTTCAGGGGAATATGAAGCTCGGGGCTCGAAAATGGTTAAATATCTTGCAGAGTTAAAAGATCGGCTTCAGTACTTCGACTCTTACGAGTTTCAAGGGGTTGGTCGAACTGATAATTCAAATGCCGATGCTTTGTCAAAGTTGGCTACAACTGAATCGAGTGGTTTTGATGGGTCAGTTTACTTGGAGGTTTTAAAGCAACCCAGCATCCAGCACGGGGAAGTGATGTGCATCGAGCGATCTAATTGCTGGATAACTCCATATATAAACTATCTGGTAGATGGCGTACTACCTTCGGACCAAATGTTAGCAAAGAAAGTGAAGTATACAAGCGCAAACTTTGTGCTTATTGATGGAGATCTTTATCGAGGGCTTATTCATCTCCTTTGCTGAAGTGTTTGGTTCCATCTGAGGCCGAGTATGCCCTTCGAAAGGTTCATGAAGGAATTTGCGGTGATCACATGGCTGCGAAGTCGTTAGCATATAAAGTGCTTCGTCAAGGATATTATTGGCCTACAATTTTTAAGGAAGCTACCGATTATGTGAAGAAATGCCAGAAATACCAGTTGAATAGTCCGATCCCACATCAGCCACCAGAAGAGCTATACTCGGTTTTATCTCCTATACCTTTTGCTGTCTAGGGGTGGATATACTAGGTCCATTGCTAAAAGTGAAAGGTCAGGTCAGTTTTGTTATAGTGGCGATTGATTATATGACTAAGTGGGTAGAGACGAAGCCACTTCGGCTGATTACAGAGCAGGAGTGCTTAAAATTTCTGAAGGAGTCGGTGGTGTTCCGTTTTGGTATTCCTATGGCGGTAGTTTCAGACAATGGTCGCCAGTTTGTGGGATCGAAGTTCGAAGCATTTTTGAAGGAATTTGGAATTCAGCATCGGAAGACTTCGGTTGCTCATCCATAGTCCAATGGGCAAGTTAAAGTAATTAATAAAATACTCCTAAATGGGATTAAGAGAAGACTGGACGAAGCAAAGGGTAGATGGCCTGAAGAATTACTTAGTGTGTTATGGGCTTACCGAACTACGACGAGGACTACAACGGGAGACTCGCCATTTTGACTGGCTTATGGTTCGGATGCCCTGGTTCCTGTGGAAATTGGGTCTACAAGTCTTCAGGTCAGTCAGTTTAAGGACGTATATAATGATGAGGGACTTAAAGTCAATTTGGATTTGCTTGAGGAAGTCAGGGAAGCAGCTTTAGTAAAATTAGCAACATATCAACGTCGTGTTACTAAGTATTACAATAAAGGGGTAAAGCTTCGAAGGTTTGAAGTCAAAGATTTTGTTCTTCGGGAAGTAGAAGCTTCTACACCTCAGAATATGGGGAAGCTCATGCCAAATTGGAAAGGCCCATATGAGGTTGTTGATGTGCCAAAGCCAAGGACTTATCCATTGCGAGCGTTAGATGGATCAGATATAAAGAATACTTGGCATGTTGGGAGGCTTCGGAAATATTTTCAGTAGGATCAGTGTCAAAGTACAGGAATCTGTAATTATGATAGCAGTTATCAATAAAGATGGCCCTTTTTCTTCAACAACTGATTTATCTACTAAATTGTTATAAGGATGGATCCCTTCGACTCCTCGTAGCGAAGTGGAATATCTTTAGGTTAAACCTATTCGGCTCTAGGAGAGAACGAGGTTGCCAGCTTGGTATAAGGTTGGATTCCTTCGTCTCATGTAGCGAAGCAAAATATTGATTGGTCGAACCCGTTCGGCTCTCGGAGAGAACGAGGTTACCAAATTGTTATAAGGATGGATCCCGTTGACTCCTCGTAGCGAAATGGAATATCTTTGGGTTAAAACTGTTCAGCTCTCGGAGAGAACGAGGTTGCCAGCTTGGTATAAGGTTGGATTCCTTCGTCTCCTCGTAGCGAAGCGAAATATTGATTTGTCGAACTCGTTCGGCTCTCGGAGAGAACGAGGTTACCAAATTGTTATAGGGTGGATCCCTTCGACTCCTCGTAGCGAAGTGGAATATCTTTGGGTTAAACCTGTTCGGCTCTCGGAGAGAACGAGGTTGCCAGCTTGGTATAAGGTTGGATTCCTTCGTCTCCTCGTCGCGAAACGAAATATTGATTGGTCGAACCCGTTCAGCTCTCGGAGAGAACGAGGTTACCAAATTGTTATAAGGGTGGATCCCTTCGACTCCTCGTAGCGAAGTGAAATATCTTTGGGTTAAACATGTTCGGCTCTCGGAGAGAACGAGGTTGCCAGCTTAGTATAAGGTTGAATTCCTTCGTCTCCTCGCAGCGAAACAAAATATTTATTGGTCAAACCCGTTCTGCTCTCGGAGAGAACGAGGTTACCAAATTGTTATAAGGGTGGATCCCTTCGACTCCTCGTAGCGAAGTGGAATATCTTTGAGTTAAACCTTTTCGGCTCTTGGAGAGAACGAGGTTGCCAGTCATAAGGGTAGATGATATTATAAGTTCTTCGGAACAACTATTCTTATTGGAAGTTCGGTGATTGGTTCATTCTAACAGTGGTTTACATCATTCTTCGGTAATGAGTAAGTCTTGCCTTACATTGTTACTTGATTCTACTTAAAGTCTTGAGTTCATATTATGTATTGTTTAAATAACAGTATAACTTAAATTGAAGATGAGTAATAAGGAATAAGATATATTTCATTAAACATAAGCAAGAAGTTACACTGTTGATTAAAATTTTTACAAGTTCATAAAATAAGTAAAAGGTAGGTTATTTTGGCCATTACTCTTTGTCTTCGTCATCAGAAGATTCAAGGAGTAATCGGTTCAGAGAGGCAGCAGCTAGTTTTGCTTTGCCTTTGCTTCGGGCCTGTTTATAACCTTCGGCATACATTTGAACTATTTCATTTGTTAACTCGGGAGATTTGCGGTATGCAATTTGGATTTCTTTTTTGAGGTCTTCAGTAAGGGGGGGCGGCTAGTTTGAGATCGCGAAGCTCTTTTTCGACCTTGCCCCGAAGGTCAAGGTGTCGTTCTTCAGAGATCTTGGCTTCGATAACTGCTTTGGTCAGGCTTTTGTTGTTTTGGGTTAGTTGTTCGTTGGCTCGTTGAAGTTCTTGGTTTTGTTGGAGGGTTGTTTGTTGCAAAGCTTAAGATGCAGCCAGTTGTTCCTTCAGTCTGATAAGATCATTTTGGAGGCCTTTGCAGTTGAAGCGAATGTTTTCGTGTTCGCTCTTTTCTCTGGCCAAAGCAGACTTCAAAATGACATTCTCTCTTCGGGCCGCCTCCTCATCAGCCTCGACTTCCTTGTATTTCTGGTGAAGACGCCCGAAGACTCCATTTGCCTACAGTTATTTAGAGTTAATAAAAAGCCTCAAGAAGATATTTCTAAAATGAAATGGATAAGTAATAGCGAACTTACTCTGCATTGGTTAGTCATGCCCTCTTCCATCAGTTCAGAAATGGAACTGTTGCCAAAACGGTGGTCATCAGTATCAAGAACAAAGGATTTATAAAGGTGAAAGGGGAACTCTTCATTTTGTTCTGGCCACAAACTAAGTGAACGTGAGACTCCAGGTATTGGGCCGAAGAAGGAAGAGGTTGGTCGTAGTGGGGATGGTATTGGTGATTTAGGTGGAGTTTGGTCTTTGGTTATCGGAGGGTCAGCTGTTGTAAATGGTTGGTCATCGGAAAGATACTTTTTCTTTCGAATGAAAGGAGAACTGGCCTCAGCTTCGAACTCATCCACTTCGTTTGGTTTGGGTGGAGGATGGCTAGCATCGGCAGTAGGTATTATTGGTTCGTCGGTGGCAGTAGGGGTGATTTTGGTTTTTCTTTTTTTTATGCGAAGGATTTGGGTGCGTTGCTTGATTGGCATATCCAAAAGGCTCTAGGTAAGAGCGGGAGTTGGGGTGGATTTTGATTTCTTGGCGGCATGTTTCTTTCGACTGGGTTGGCTTAGCCCTTCGTCAAGGTTTGGTTCGGTATGTTGGGCTTCGGTACTTTGTGTTTCTGTGGCTGGGGGATTAGAACGTTGAGCTTCCGAAGTTTGTGCTTCGACGTTCTGAGCTTCGGGATCTTGGGCTTCGGTAGAAGCCGGGGTTGCTTTAGAGGCGAGGAATTTTTCCAAGTCCCTTTGGTCGATGGAAGTGGGTTTGATCAGGGATACTGCAAAAAACAATGGAAAGCACTTCAGAACGAATATTTGAAAAATCATACGAACACCAAGTTAAGAACTTACGTTTATGATCATACAACCACGCCTGTTTGGTCAGAATCCCGAAGCTCCATTCTTTCAGTGGCAGCTTCTCCAGGAACGTCACCATCTCTGCATCATGTTCTTCCGGGATGTCCCCAAAGTCTACAGAGAGACGCCTAGCTGTGTTCCAATCGGGAAGAGAAGGGATCTCTGGTCCTTTGACGAAGAACCATTTCTCATGCCATCCCCTGTTGCTCGAAGGGGTGCTCACCAAAGAGCGTCTTTCAACGGTGGGACTGGATTGCTTACTTAGCCCCCTGAAGCCCTTCTCCGAGACTTGCCAGCAGAGAAAATAGTGAAAAAGAGGTCAATCGAAGGTGTAATTTCTTGTTCATAGCACCAGGCAATGAAAGCAAGAATGTAAATATAAGAGTTTGGGACTAATTGGGCTAGCCCAAAGCCCAAGAACCCTAAGAGGTTTATGATAAATTTATGAATAAGGAAGCGAACCCCTTTCTCCAGGAGGGTGAGGGGTATGGCTGTCCAACCGTCGTGATGTTGATACATTCGGTCAATGGGGGTGGGTACCCGAAGGTAATGGGTATCTGGAATTTGAAATTATTCGCGAATGGTCTGGATATCATCTTCTGAAATCTTAGAGGGGGTGTTAGCATGCGGAAATCATTTTATGTTTGAGAAATCGAAAGGAAGGTCTTTGGAAACGTCAGAGGAGGATTTCTTGCTAGTGGAGGCAATAGACTTGGGCTTTGATGTTGGTATAGTCTGGGTAGGGTTTTGAATAGCCGGATTAGAGGCTGAGGGGGATTCAGTAGGGAGAATGCAGTTATCGGGGTTCTGGGCAGCCATTGATAACGATTTGAGAGGAGAAAGCCGGAGGAAAAAGAAAGCTAGAATACCTTGAATTTCAAATGAACAGGTAAAGTTGTCCAAACAGAAGGGTTTGAGGCTTTATAGAGTTGTCTTTTCGGTAATTCACAAAACCCAAGGGCTGCACATTTAATGAAGGTAATAATGGAAAGGGCTGGCGTCTGTTATTGGAATTGAAGAAGCCGTCGTTTGCTTTTGAATTTAAAGGGCTGGTATTTGCTTTTGAATTTGGGGGGTCTGTACCAGGTTATGGGCTTTTTATTGAGTGGGCTTTGTCGAGCTTATTTACATTTCTTTGATGTTTGGGTCGGTTTCTTATACTCTTTCACCAAACCTACTGTTTGATAAAAGACTGGGGGACAATGTTGGGCCGTGATTATTTGGGCCGGTCGGGTTAAACTCATTTTGGGCTTTTCGAGTCAAACCCATTTTTATTCTTGGAGTAATGGGTTGTTATTTAAATTGGTGACTCAAATAAGGCTTGGGCTAATGATTCATGGGGTGGACAGGTGGCAGCTGTTGGGCTATTAGCTTAGCTGATAAGGGTTATCCCTAAAAAGTGATTATCAGGCGGCTGATTGAAGGGATGGGCCAAGCTATATTAAGCCATCTTAATTAATGGGGATTAGACATAATGTTGACTTAGTGGGTAATCAGCTTTTGATAAAGCCTGGCAGTCAGCTGACATCAGCAGGAAGAGGTGCATGCAAGCTGGTTAGACTAATATAAGGATACAGATTACTACATAAAAAAGGTAACTGAATATTTTTACTCTACCAGACACTAGAGCACACAACCTCCATTGTTAATCTTTTTCCGGCCTGTACTTATTCTCACACCGGAGCGATCCCCGGCGGCCCAAGCCGTCGAGATCCGATGTTAACGTGTTTACTGTGCAGGGTTAGACGCGTTTTGGTGATTGAGACGTGTGGCGAAATCTTGGCGTGAACATATATATATATATATATATATATATATATATATATATATAGAGAGAGAGAGAGAGAGAGAGAGAGAGAGAGATCCTAGAAAGGATAATTGGATAGCTAAAGCGGCCGAGAGAAATATGTATGGAATGGGAAATTAGGAAAAACATTTTTTTTTCCTTTGGTAATTTGAGAAGAAAAACTTTGAAATAGGATTTGAGAGGATTACAATTCAGAGATTTATATGATTCTCTATTTAAGAACAAACCAAAATACATTTAATAAAGGGAATTGTAGATGGAGATCGATATATGGTTGATGAAGCGAAATATGATCCTCTCCATTTCAAATGAAATGGAGAGGATCCTAATTCGAAGCGCCACGTTGTACTTTATAATAACCGACCACAATGTATTTTTTCTTTGCATTTATTTAATATAAATGCATTTTTTTCCCTTACCACATATTCCAGTACATCGATCAGGATGCATGCATAATAATATAATACTACTCTCCGTATATACAATCTTTATGCATGACTTGATTATAATCTATTAATCTTAAAGGATCACAATAGCTATATATCTATATATATAGGTCATTGATATATAATAAAACGTGCAACTTGTATATATAACTATAGTATGTACGTATTGTCAACATGAAGATAGCTAGTTAATTGGAATAAAGATATATCCTGCAGCTGAATAACATGAAAACAATTGAAGTGACATTAAAAAGCTATGTAGAAATGTGAAGGTAGTTTCTTTTACATGAAGCAAACAAAGGTTAACAAATGCCGAGCTAATAACCTAAAGGTACACAACATTAACTGAACAATGACACTCATTATTAGCACCATCTAACCAGTAGCATGCACTTTCATAAAAGCATATATATATATATATATATATATATATATATATATATATATATATATATATATTGCTAGCTATTATTTAATTTAATTACAACATTTTAATTGTAGATGAAAAGAAAAGAATGTGGGGCCGGCCGGAGCTACCAGCTTTTGGGTTTCACTTGTTATTTCTACTATTTTCTTTCTCTTGCTTCAATGTATATGTCCCCCCTCTACCTCAACTTTGAGAGAGGTCTTCTTTAGAGGAAATATAAAGGAAACTTCTCAAAAGACATAAAGGGGATCGATGGGGATTGAAGGAGGAAGAGCAGCAATTGCAAGTCAACAGAACATTTATTTCATGAAAAGATCCAAGGCATATATATAAAGATTGTAACTTTATTTACCACCTGCAATGTTAGTCAAAATTGAAACAAATAATTAATAGGATTAATATCTCTCTATATATTTATTGAGTTTGTTTAATTTGTATAAAGAAATAGACATGGTAATAAATAATACAAATGGAAAAGCTAGCCTTACGTACGTACCTTTCTTTTCACAAAGTTTAGTCAAGCAAGATAAGAAAACAATGACCAATGCAACACCAGCTATGAGTCCAATGAGAATTGCAAGCGTCTTTGGTATTTCATCATCATCAGACTGATCTGCAATCAGAGTTTGGGAATTAAGAGCAATTAATTAATTAATTAGTATAGTGTGTGTGTGTGTATATATATATATATATATATATCAAATATGTTCATGTATATATGCAATCTGTCTTACAAGCCTAAAATATTAAATCCATTATCCTAATAATTCGTTTTAAGTTCCTGATCAAGGCTCGATCAATTTCACAGAATAATACTGAATTGTTAATCATATCTTTTAGTTTAATTTTTCTTTGGAGAAATGCCTTTCATATGTCAAAACTCGTGCATGCATGCTAGGCTGCAATCATTTTGTTTTCATCAACTAAATTATGGTAGTAATTTATTAGGTAACAATTAGCAAAATTGATCCGTTCGTAATGCACTAATGATACGGCCGGGTAACAAAATAAAAAATTCAAATAAGCTAGACTCTCATTTTACGATAATGAAAATGCCGGGGGAGATGTTGCAAGTAAAATTAATAATTAGATCTCATTTGGAATTTTCTAAAAATTGGGTGTGTTTACAAGGAATTTTATCACCCATTAGCATTGGATTCTACACACTCGTAAAGAGATTGATTTCATGCAACTTGGCTCTTTCAGATAAAATGTAAAGTAAGAAAAAGTAATCTAATTTACCTAAAGGAACCTTTAATTAATTTCTTCTTTATTTACTGAGAAAGTAGTAAAAGTAATTACTTTAATATATATATATATATATATATATATATATATGCCTTTGTAATCTTAGGTCATATTTACAAGACAAAACAACATAATATATATAATAACCGATGCATATAAATATGATAATTTGCATGAACCCAATAATTCAGTATTCAGTTTTGATCAAATAACTCGTGTATTTATCAAAAATAATCAAGAACGCAGCCATTTTCATTTGCAACAAATCTACCACTCATATTCATCTTTTCCCTTAATTTCTTGAAAGTAAATATTATTCGCGCGAACCATGTCCCAACTTAGACGCAACTCGATCTTTCCACCTTTTATTAGCACTAACGTGAACTGCTACTAATAATTTAAATTTTACATTTGGGCTGACATGTAGTGTATATCCATTTCCATTGATCACTTTCTCAAGGTAGTATATATATATATATATATATATACACACACAGAAGCCATCTTGATACCAAATATGTCCTTATTAGCCTCAACCGCGAGAATGATTTCTAAAGACTGTGTGGCTTAAAGAACAAGGGTTTATAAAAAAATATCCTATGGCACACCAAAAAATATCCTACGACACACCAAACAATAGTATACATAAAAAAAAAGTAATTATCTAAAATATATATATTTCCCTTGAACAAAAAAGAGCATAACCATAAATTTTATCATTTTTAATCCATTCGAAAATCCAAGAAGCTTCGATGTTAACTTTGACAATTAATAAAACTAAGAAAATGTGATCAGTCACTAGTTCACTAGTGGGGGAGGGTAATTTGGTCATGTTCAACAATTATTTTCTAATTTCGAATTATCCATATATGCCCACTGTTTGTGAAAAACATCAACTTAGTCATACATCCAACACACTACTAAGGTCAATCAATAGGTTTCTGGTACATTCTCTAATTACCATACCACTCCACACATGCACTAAACTGAAAAATTATTTGAAAACCTTCTTGGTTCATATGAATTTACCAAAATGGACATGAACGACCATGGGAGAAAATTCAACATTATCCAAGAGGGTCCAAATAAATTAAATTACTTCAAAAGTGACAAAAAACCAAAAAGACATAACCAAACATCACAAACCACCAGCCACGGCGGTGTTTGTGGTGGTGAGACGGCTTACCGCTTCTCGAGTGGACCCCACGGTCGGAGTACCGAGCGTAGCACTTGCCCAAGAACATATCACCCCACGCAGCGGACCCACACTCGTTCTTCAGCTGTCCGGTAGCCTCCGCTAGACAATCCTGGCACTCGCTCACACTCAAATCCCGTACGCACTGTGCCACACCCTGGACATTCCCGGACCCACCCACTCGAAAATATTGTCCCTGACCCGTTAGATATCCCATCAAAGCATCTTGGCGAGTCAACAGGTCAGTGTCATACCCAATCGACGGTCCACATTTCTTCATCACCACAGTCTTGTCCTCAACCCCCAAAAACGAGATATTATCGTACTTGACGAAACACCCGTCCAGCTGCAACGCGCCGCCGGAAGAGCCCGGGCAGACGACACCGAGTCGACTCACTGAGTGGGCCACGCAGTCTCGGCAGTCGGAGTTACTGAGGTCGCCCCGGCATTGGAACAGGCCGTAAACGATATCGCTTTGAGTGGAACCAGGGAGGAAGATTTTGAAATTGTTGTAGTTTGATATGGAGGCCGAGTTGACGAGGGAGGAGAGTACCGAGTTGACGTTGGACTCGTATGGTGTGCCAGGGGAATATTTTAGCTGAGAGCAACCGCCGTAGATGAAGGAATCGATGGCAGAAGTTGATGGGTGCGTTAGGAGAGAGATGGTAAGGAAGTAAAGCAAGAGTAAGGAGAGAGAGACAGCTTGAATCAACATGTTTGTATTTTTAGAGAGAGAGAGAGAGAGTTATGGGTGAGAGGAAGCTAGCAAGGCTTTGTGTATGGGGAGGCTGGCTTTGTGTATGCGTTTGGGTTGCTTGGTAAAGAATTAACGTGAGTCAGTGAGTGAACTCGAGATGTAGCATGTGCTGCCGAGAGGATTCATTATATATGGACCATCTATAATTATATAAGTACATTATATTACGTAAAAAATAAGGAAAATGGTTTGGTGGTTTAGTAAATTGGACATTTCATGCATGAATGTGGAAAAATTAGCTTGATATATATGGTCTATTTAATATAAAGTCCTATTTTGTCACGTATTTTATAAAAATTGCGAGCGGCATAATTAAAAAGTAGGATGCAGGTATATAGTATCTATCTGTATTAACATATTTAAAATCTAAATAAGTATATATACTATCTCATCTTCTAAGAACTTTAAATTACTTTCCTCACTTCTAGAATAATGCATGTGAGAAAATTATAATAATAAATTTCAACACTTAAGAGATCTTTGTATAAATTCAAACCGAGAATAGAATCTGAGACTGGGAACCCAATCTAAGGCTTTAAACATCTAACTATGACCTTATAATTCACAATAACTTAATTTCTTCAATTGATTCATAATTTGGCTAGGAAACAAAAAAGGAGACTTAATGGAGGCTTGATATATGTTGTACGTTTCACAACATATCCTTAAGAAACATTATACCCGCCAAATTGTAAACTATATGGAGTATATATAATTTTTAACCTCTCATTCAAATATAAGGATAGTTCAGTCGTTCTCCAAAAAAGGAAGTTTAGTCTAACTTCAACTAAAATGCATTTGTATGTTAAGTGGTTCTAAAACATAAAGGACCCCCCACCCCCCTACCCCCCCACCCCAAAAGGAAAACAAAGAGAAAAAAAAGAGAGAGCATATATAGATGGTCAATTAATTAACATATCTCGCTAGCTTCAAGTCGTCGTGCTTTTTTAATTTCTTCTTATTTTTAAGCTTCAAGTCCAACTTTTGTATATGTTACCAAGATTGAAGGATTGAACCAGCTTACCTTCTCTTTAATTGTTTGACTACGCCACTAGTTAGTTAGAGGGTTTTTTGACAATGCATGCTGTCCTACCTGCTCAAAGAAAATGGGGCATGCACTAATGGAGCTCTTTTCGACCCTAATAGGTAAAAGCGTGCAAACTACAATTGGGAATTCAATCAATTCATATTATCATATATATATATATTGATGTGATAAAAATATGTAATTGTCAAATTGAAGAACTGGCAAGTACAGGTCGAACTTACAGAGACTAGATTAATTGTAATATATCCTTAATATCTATTTTAAGCGAATTAGAAATAAAGATTGAGAATTGATTAACTAGAATATGAAAACTAATAATGAGGAGACAATCTAAGAATCCGAATCCATTAAATAATAAACATAACATATAATTCAATCTCTTCTATTTTTATAACTTAATTATGATTTTGATCTCTCTTCCCTTTAATTTAGTAATTTTACAATTAACGTGGGCAAGCATAGATTATGAAAATTTAAAGATTAACTATAACCCATCAAAACTTCTTTAAGCAAGCATGGATTATGAAAAACTCATATCTTAACAATAATCTATCAAAACCTCTTAATTAATTTAAAATCACATAAGAACTATAAAACGAAAGTATTTCAATAACGAAACATGAAGGCGAAACCAATTAAACATAAAAGTATAAATAATAGAAAAGATGAAAAATATTATCATGAATAATTATTTAATTTCATCTTCATCCTAGATATAAAAAATTAGCTAGACATGAAAAATAAATTAACTAACTAAAATAAAAAAAGAGAAAAAGATTAAAAATAAATAAGAAAACTCCTTTTATTGAGGATTCTCTAACAAGCGTACAATAAAATAATTTAATCTACTCCTACTCCTAACCTAGAGTAATACAATACCTCCCCCTTTTCTCTCTAAAACAAGAGACCTATTTATAGAAAAAATAAATTTGTGCCCTAATTTAGATATATTGAACTTGGACACTTTTGTTCCCTTTTCATATAGGTTTCAACTTCCTAGTAGCAAGATCTTCTAGATAAAGAGATCTTCTAGATAGACTTTTATTTCCCTTGTTGGATTTGACTTGCACACCAAGATTATTCTTTCCTTCTCCTTGCAGGATTTTTCTTGGATATTTCTTACATGAATAAGAGCATTAAATATCGCTTGATCATCAAGATTTTGACTTTATTACAATAAATGTTAAACCCTACAAAATAAAATAAAATATATTAATTTAATAAACTAATATAATTAAAAGAACAAAATTAAAAATAATAAAATGTATGAATTATATATATATATATATATATATATATAGTACGTATATGACTCTAGTTGGAGGAGTGGCTTCGATTAACTACTATTCACCTTGTTGCTTTTTTAATATATATTATCATCATTAAGGAAGTCAATCATATCTACTACATGAACAATTTATGCTAGTAGCTAGGGTAATTAATTAGTGTTCTTCCTTTTATTTATGGCTGTTTAATAAAAAATTAAACTAAGAGTTTTGAATGTTTAAAAACATCTGAATGAGCCAGGGCCGAAAGCAATTCTCTTAAGAACAATGCTACTATCACATAATAAGTGTACATAAAGCTCATATACTGTATTTATTATGTGATAGCTTAATTGATAACTCTTCCTCCAAACTACCAATCAATGAAGGTCCCACATAGATGATTCCCAGTTGTGGTTGTCTAGTGTTCAATGGGCGCAAGATCCTCAAAGGTGCTGATTGACACATGCAATAATGTGATATGTTAGGACATGCACCAACTAGTCTATTTTATTTTACTTTCCAGCTGCTTTGCCTTGCCAAAAAGTAAGTACTATAATATCATACATATAATATACTCCATTCCATTCGGGAAAAAAAAAATATACTCCATTCCTACGCTACGTACCACAACAAGGATCGATGCATGTTATTTAATTTTCTTATAATTAAAATTATAATATATTTATTTACGCAAAAAGGGGGTAAAGGATACCCTATATAATTGTTTGAGCTATTATATAAGAATTAACGATATAATTGAATACACTCCCTCTCATGTTATGTACAAAATGTATTTTATAATTTTCAAAATATTATTATTATAAGAGAAACATCATCACGCAAGAACGTGAGGTGTCTCTCACCTCCCGTGTCCTCTTAAAATTTATGTGAATTTTTACTTTTTATGAGTACAATATATAGGTAGTTAATATCATAATTAAATTATTTTAAAAAAATTATAAGTACAAAAATATTATTTAATTTTAAACCTAAAATACAATTCACAATACAATTTAAACTATAAATTTATACAAGTTGACTAAAATAAAGCAAATGAAATTCTTTTGTGGGAGTGAGGGAACGAGCTAGGGAGTATAGAATTAATGAACATCAAACGATTTCTTTTATTGATTTGCTTCTCTCTCTCTCTCTCTCTCTCTCTCTCTCTCTCTCTCTCTCTCATGCAAGAAAAAAATAGTAGTAGTAGTAATACGTTCCTGAAAACATGCAAACCTGTTTGAACTATATATCCCCACTCTTTCTGGTCTATATAAATTATTAATTATTTGTTATCTCTAGTACATATTACTCGTGGTTGGAACCCAAGGAATTAGAATGTTGTGGAGCATCAAGTTTTGGCGGCTCCACCACATAATAATATTACAAAAAATTAGGGAAGGAGCCAGGAATAATAATTAAGACGAGTTAAAAATATTATAATGTTAAAATTGTATATTTGGGTTGGACAGACCAAGAATATTATAATGTCAAAATTATACATTTGGGCTGGGTTAACCAAGGTTATTCCGATTTATTTATTTTGAATTACATAATTATATAGTATATCTAGTAAAAAAAAATTGGGCCCGGCTATTGCCCCAAAAGCCGACTCAATGCTCCGCCCCTGCAAAAAATGCATCGAAAAGAAGAAGAAGAAGGAAGGTCTAATTCAAATTAATTACTCCGGCCCTATCTTTACATGAAAACTTGTAGAGGAGTATGTTACTCCCTCTGTTTCTTAATATAAGTCGTTTTAGAAAAATATTTTTGTTTCTTAATATAAGTCGTTTGAGAACTTGAAGTAAGTATTAATTGTTTAGTTTCTAATATTATCCCAAGTATTAAATATAACTTTGGTTCTCTCACTATTCTCTGTCCAATAAATAACGCTCTCTTTTTTCAATACAAGGACAATATAGACAATTGATATTATATTTAAAGATTTACAATCATTTCCTTAACATTTGTGCACAACTCTAAAACGACCTGTATTAAGGAACAGAGGGAGTACTACATATACATTTATTTATTATATGTATAATAATGAGAGTTTGTTTGTCTTTGGTTCGATGAAACTCAATGGTGACTTGTAGTTATGTCAACACCCGACCAAAATCATTGTCATTTTGCTCTCCAGTCTCCAGATAAGGTTTTTCACAGCATCCCCCCATAGTTCCATGCATGTTTAGATCACTAATTGGACTTACCCAGCTCAATCCATGTGCCATGGTCATGGGTTTTTTTTACATAATAATATATGTACGTACTGTTCTCTTTCTCAATTTCTCTTTGTGCTACCTATTCTTAATAATTTTAGGTACAAAAGATATGCTGCCAGATTCTTAAACCATGTGGGGTGTGTACTACTACTTATAAGAAGAAAAAAAAAATACTCCAATTCACAAAAAGAGTCATATTTGCACCCAAAAAAAATAACTCTGTATCATGTCACCGTTGCTAGACTAAACATTCATCATTTT
Source organism: Panax stipuleanatus (assembly GCA_020205555.1). Lineage (NCBI taxonomy): Eukaryota > Viridiplantae > Streptophyta > Magnoliopsida > Apiales > Araliaceae > Panax > Panax stipuleanatus. The sequence continues at coordinate 136,187,055 of CM035119.1, read as the reverse complement.
ATTATCCTTAAAAATTTTAAATGAACTCTTTTTGTATGATAGATAGACTATTATATTCCCTATGTTCCATAAAAGAGTCTCATTTAAACTTTTAAAAGTTAATTTGTAAAAATTTAAAATTTAAAATTAATATAAATAATTTTGTTTTTCGTTAATGTAATGAAATTACTATAAAATTTATAGTTTTTAAGAGGGAGAAGTTGGACAAAAATAAGACTTTGCTTCCGTTGTCTAATCCCTTCATTTATATTGATTGATTGCATAAAAATTTCCTCAAGTACAACCCAAAGGGGCCAAGGCCATTTGAGAGCCCAATACTTGTCCAATATGACACCTTTGATAACATGAGTCATTAATTGGTACACAAAATCAAACCCCAGCCCAACATGAAATAAGAAAAAGAAAATAAACCCACTTGTATTTAACTTATTTGAACATCAACTATTTAAATAATGAACCAACCCACTAACTCTATTTTTTTCTTGTTCGTTAATACCTAAGAAACTACATTAAATATACTTAAATTCTATTTATTTATTTTTAATAAATTTAAAATTACTATAATAGTAAAACTAATAATAAAATGAGTAAACGCCCTGGAAGGATCTCAAGTATGGGCAAGACAAGTGTCTATATATATACCAGGCAAGATGTTCGGCTCTGTTTATTGTCGAAAGAGTTATTATCACCCTCTTGGTCTTGGCCTCTTCATATTTTTAGCCTGGTTTTGACATATCAATTATCCATGTAATTTTGATGCACCAGCTTATGGTTCATAGTGCCTATCTGTATTATAAAACAGACGGGCAGATTGGTGTAACCCTGTCACTCTATTTTCTTTCTTCTTTTGTCTCTATAAATTTAGTTATATTATTGTTTTATCTTTTTTATATTATTATTTGTTTTATCTTTTTATTTAGTTTTTTAAATTTTATAAAATTTCTATTTTACCCCTCATAACTAGGTGTTATTATATATAAGTTATAACATTAAGGTTGCAATTAATATCTTAGATTAGTTGGCCAGCATTTGCATTTGCATTTGCATTTTTATTTTCATTTAAGAATGTAAAAGAGGGGGATGATGATGGTGGGTGGGGGTAGGGATGCTCAAAATTTTCGGTTTTTTCGGTTTTTTACCGAACCGGGCGGTACCGGTTTTTTTGGGTACCGATTTTTTTAATTTTTTTATACTTTTCGGTACCGGTACCGGTTCTTAAATTTTTGAATTCGGTAAAACAGAAAAACCGAAATTAAAAATTGATACAAATCATTCAATTTTAATTGATACAGTTAATCCCAACTATTAAAAATGTATACTATCTAAAATTTCTAGCATGCATGAAATTGTAACCGTATAGATTTTTAAATAAATAAAATAAATAATACTAACACCAATAATAATAATAATAATAATAAAAAGAAATGGTAGATTACAAAAAGAAATGGTAGATTACAAAAAGAAATGTAAATTATAAAATGAAATGGTAGATTATAAAAAAAAATTCTATTAATATATAAAAAAAAATTCTTAGTTTTAAAAAAATTTATTAATATAAAAAAAATTATTTAATTTTTGCGGTATAACCGAAAACCGAACCGAAAAAACCAAAACCGACTTTGTACCGAACCGGTACCGAAACCGATTTTTCGGTACCAGTATCGGTTTTTGATTTTTCTGTATTTTAGGTTCGGTACCGATTCGGTTTTTTCAGTATCGGTTCGGTTTTTTACCGATGAGCACCCCTAGGTGTGGGTGGGTGTGTGTGTGTGGGGGGGGGGGGGGGGAGGGGAAGCATATCCCATGATAATTAAAATGAATAATAAAGCACAAAATCAATTAAGTACATATATAATATTTAATTATATATTCCAACGGTCAAATGAAGCAAATAATGAATAAACAAGATAAATAACAACTAAATTGTTGTTTCAAACCCAACGATCAGCTTCTTAAGTACAAAACAAACGTAAATAAGAAAACATTGATTTGATCCGCGCTTTACTATCCATAATGGAGGAGGATATATGATGATTCTACCAACGTCTGCCTTCCTTTTCTGACTTTTTTTTATACCGGAGAACCACTGCAAATATTCTTACTCAATCGACACAATTTATCTAAAAGTATATGAGAGCAAATTAAGATGTACAATTAGATTATATTATTATTACTACAGACGTACGTACGTTTGCTTCCCAGAAGACGAAGCAGCTGCTTTCTTCTTTGCCATTTGTTCGAACAAACTTCCATCATAAACAGCTCTAGCCGTATCTCTATGTAATAAACCATTCTTGTCTTTGCCAAGGACATATAAGATCTTCCATTCTGTGTAACTTGCAAGCCTACAATTCGTTCAATACATTTTTCCAGTGTTCTTAATTAAACTATATACATATATACATTTATAATTGATCACATTTATACAGCAGTTCAGAAAATGGAGATCATATAACAAACCATCCTGCATAGCCCTTCGGCTCCCTGTTTGATTTAACCATTTCCATCACTTCGTTTGCTGTTAAGGCAAATGAACATGTGCGTGCATGCTTACGGAAGATCTCCTCAAACTTTGAAGGAACAAACCTTTGTAAAATTGAAAACAAACAAACAAACAATAAAATTAATTAATTAAACGTACTGGAAGTTCACTGAAAAGGACTATATATTACACTCATTCATTAATGGTATATTTATCTTTTCATTAATGACATTTCAAACATTTTATTATTCCATTAAATATTATTATCTCGTTTCGATCGAGTATGATCTATATATAGTTAAATTTAACTATGACATTAAGCCACATGCATGTTCCCACTAGTAAATTCGAGGCCGATATATACTCAATTAAATAGCTATAAGGCCATCTGCATGTAATTTAAAATATTTTTGAAATCCTGGTTAGCGTTACAAAAGATATATATATATATATATATATATATACCTTCCTTGAGCGTCATAGACACCAGTATCACTCCCATGTTTGGCTTTTTGAATGTTCTGGATCTCAATTGGGAAGAGAAGAGAAGGGAATTTTCCCTGCACCACACAATTAAACCATGATTCACGTATTAATCTCAGTCTATTACAATCTACTTCAGGCCCCACCTGAATTTAATTTATTACTACTCCCTCCGTCCCATAATAAGTGATGTTTTAGAATTAGGCACAACCATTAAGGAAATGATTGTATAGCATTAAATATAGTATCATTTGTCTATAATACCCTTTGTGTTAATAAGAAGAAAGAGAGAGTTAAAAGCATCTGGGTATTGAAGTAGGAGTAATGAGGGGTAATTTTGAAAATATTGTAATTAATGCTCCTAAATTTTCTAAATCATTAAATAATTTGGGACAAATGAAATTACTTAAAACACCACTTATTATAGGACGGAGGGAGTATTAAGCATGTGGGACATGACATAACATCATGGGAATAAAGAGAATTGGCAGCTTAAGCAATCTTACTTAAAACTCTTTTCAATATGTGAAATAAACCATGACACAAACTAGATAATCTTTTATTGCCAAATGAATTAAGACTTAAATTCTCGCTGGCAATATAACCATGATATGATCAAGTTGTATCCTAAAATCAATATTACGTACAAATCACAAATTCATTCTAGCTTCTTAGAATTAAAACTTTTGTCAGCCTGTAATTAATTACAAATTTTCCATCAGCCTGGAAAGTATAAAATTTCCTACAGAACAATTAATACTAGTTTTCTTGCTGATTCCTACCCAAAATAATTAACCAATTTAGTTTATGTATCAAAAACAACTTCGTAGACCTCTCAAAATTAAAACAAAAATGCATCGAAACATTTAGGTGCATAACTAATTAATGACATAAGACTAGCATTAGAAATACATGTACTGACATACGTACGTATATGTGGGTAATTAAAAGGTTTTAAAATAAAAGTTTATCTTGTGTTAAAACTGGTCGTCAATATTATAAAAGAAAACACTATATATCTTTCATATGTATTTTTGATATATATTTTCACACATAGCTACTTTATTTTTGATGTAACATAATGATCATGTTAAAATATCAAAAAAAATTACATGTGAAAATATCAATTTCCTATTATAAATTATATATAGTACTTCTAGATACATACATAATCAATGGAATCAATTAACTAAGTTATAATAGAGAGAAAATTATATTTCTCGTATAGGTTTTCCCTTTAAGAAAGTTGATCATTAATTCATTATTCATCCCAACATTATTGTTGGACAGATGGTACATATTCATGAAATAGATGGTCTTTTGGCAGCAATTAACAAAGATATTTACTCCAAAATGCATGCGAGTGGTCAATATTGAAAGGAGAAATAATCCATGCAATAAGTCCATAACGTAGTCTTTCCACGAAGCAACCCATATATGTTTATTTTGGTTTCTATATATCAAAATAACTTTTGGAATTAAGTATAAATATACAGGTAACCATCTTATTTGAATATAAGTTATATCCTTTTAACTTTTGCAGTTTTTAATTAGTAGGTTGATATTAAGAATTTGATTTACGCTGCATGGGAAAATTTTGATAATTAATTAGCAAACAAATACTATCAAATGTTGTATAACTGCGTCCAACCTAATTTGTGGAGTATATATAAGACTAAACAAGAAATTAATTAGTTTCAACCATATTTCAAGAAGTTGGCCTCCCTAGTCTACATATAACATAAAATTAATACTCCCTCTCTAGCTATTCTAAGCAAGGGTCCCATTTTCCCCAATAAATAAATAAATAAATAAAATCTCATTTCTTTTGGCAATACTTTTAAATTGAATAAGTGGGCCCAATCTCAATTATGTATTAAAAGTATACGATAAAAAGATTGTTCGTAAACGAACAGTCCGTTTGTGAGCCTTATCCTATATATATATATATATAATGACATAAAGTGTATTCAAATTTATTAGTTTATTATTACAAACGCAATCAATTTTTAAGGGGTATAATAAAAAGGAATTTCTCCTTAAATTTTATAAGTTTATCATATAGAGAGAGAGAGAGAGAGAATTACAGGGCGAGTTTTGGCACTGAGACCGGTATTAATAAAAACGGCGGCGAAGGAGGACAAGAGAAGACCACACCCAATTTGACGAAAACCTGATACATATATGCAACCAAATGATATATATATATATATACTACTAATATTTTTTCAGAAGAAATTAATTCAACATGAATTTTCAGGGGTGAAAGAAAATTAAATTTTGTTACAAGAAATTAAAACAGAAAAAATATAAAAAAGAAATAAATATAGGATGATGGGGTCGGCCGGCGTACGTACCTTTAAAAGTTTCCCAAGGATACACAATTCCGTCTTTATTTTGATCAAAGAAAGCAACGTGCTTCTGAAGGACATTCTCATCACTAGACATTCCTGCGCCCATGAAAATTCATTAATATAATTAATAACTAATTTATTTCATTATTTACCAATATCAATTATACTATTATATATAAATTACTTACCACCAATTTTAACAAACTTATATATATATATATATATATACCTTCACACTGAATTCCGTTTGCAGGAGTTTTAGAATCAACAGGGGATGAAGCCATCAATGAATATATATTGACTAGCGTTGTATACCCGCGTTTCTTCCTTTTTATGTGAAATTAAGGAGAGAAAAAATGAAAGATAAGAGGAAGGAGAGGCGGACACAATAGAGAGAGTGTTGATGGGATATATATGAAGTGAGGATGGGTACTAAATACTCCTTACTTCTTCAAAAAAGGATAACGGTACAAATTTCACACAAATTTAAAAATATAAATTAGAGAAAATAGTTAATTTTATTTATAATAAAGTTTATATAATTATACTAATAATTTTTTATCGATTTTAAATTTAATGAATCCTATTTTAATATATTTTCAAGATAAATTAAATTAATTTTTAAGTTTATTTTATACTTCTTCTATTTCAAATTATATAGTTATTATTAATTTTTAAAAATTAATTTAAAATATTTTTAAATTTAAAATTAATATTAATCATTAAAAATTATGAAATAACAAAATTTATAATTAGTAATACTTTTTAAATACTGTTTATTAGTGATTAAAATTAAAAGTGTTTTTATTATTCTTCATTCACACTTCAATTATGTAGGCGCGCGTATACATCTTTACACATCACAAGGAAATATTTCTCACGCGCCAATGTATAAACTCCGGAAAATAGGATTTTTTTTTTATAATTTTTAAAATCGAAATTTCACTATATTTTTGAAAAAAAAATCTTTGCTATTACTATTACAATTTCATAATTTTATGAATACATTTCAATTCTAGGGTAAAAATTATGGAAAGGTCTAGGAGGTAAAGATTTTTTTTCAAAAATATAGTGAAATATCAATTTTAAAAATTATAATCCTATTTTTTTACCTTATTAATATAGCGTTTGTTTGTGTTGATTCTGATTTTGTCGAGTGATAAACTTAAATTTGTAACATTCTCCAATAAATAAAGAGATTTTATCCTTAGGCTATTATCTTTGATTTATAATAGTTTTTAGTTTTTTCATGTATATCGTAAACATGATTTGGGAAATATTAAAATTTTCTAATGAAAATAACAATTCCTAAATTCTTTTAAAAATATATTTCTTAAATTATTGTTAACTTTAACTTGATGTGTTCTTGCCGGGGATGTAGCCAAGTTACATGGCTTGGACATTGTTTTGAAATTTACCCAAACGTAGTAGCCATTCACTTACTCCAAGAATAAATAAATTAGATTGTTTTTTCAAAAAAAAAATTTAAAGAGAAAAAAGAATATATGCTCTTTTTATCCTCCAACCATTTTTTTTTCTAATTTAAAAACTCTAGTGAGAGAATTACATTTAACTTTTGTTTTGTAATCACTTATTATTACTACTGGTCATTCTTAATTAGTATAGAACTAGTCCAAAACATGAGATTTTTCTCCTGCTTTCTTTCTTAAGCAGAAATTTTCAAATCATATCCAATATTGGACTAGACATTTAGAGCTATTAATTAATACTCGATCATGATTACTACTAATTAATAAAATACATAAGCTATATATCATCATTGAGTGTGTGAAAATAAATATTGTGAGAGGACTAAGAAAGATATAAATCTTAAGAAAAATAAATAAATAGGTTGCCATTGCCAATGCTTTTGCTTTACAGAGTGGAGAAGCAAGAATGAATTACGATAGATATGAAAATTTTACTTTCAAGTCACTTTTTTTTCGAATAAGACTTTCAAGACACTTTAAATATTGGAAGGAATTAATTTTGGGATACAAATAATTTCATCCTATACTTAATTTTGAATAGTTTTATATTCACATCTAAATTAAAGTTTGAATCAGAATTCATCAATAATAACTTTAAGAAAAATGAACTAGTTCTAACTTACTGATGTTGTTTGTGAATGACTGTCGCATGTAAATCTTATATTCACAATTTGATCAACAAGAAGTGCTACTTAAAATGCGCTATATATAATTTTAATTATTAAAAAATTTATAAAAAAAATTCTTTTATAAGGTTAATATATATGTTAAGATTTTATAAGTTAATTTTAAAAAGTTAAAATATACTCCCTCCATTTCTAAAAGATTGTCGTTTTAGAAGAAAAAATTTGTTCCAAAATATTTGTCGTTTACAACTTCCTAGAAGAATAAATTATTTATTTTCATATATTACCCATATCTTCTCTCATTATCCCAATAAATTTTCTCTCTTGTATTAATAGTTTTCAATTTTTCATAAAGAAATAGTGATGAAATTTTTAATAAATTTTATTAATATTAAATAACTTTTTTAATTCATGTGCCAAAACTTTAAACGATAATATTTTAAGAATGGAGTTAGTATTTGTTATTTTAAAATGGAGGTGGAAAGTGATTGATGTCTGATCAGCAGAAAAGATGAGGCAACGAGGTGACGTTTTGATGGGAACGCGTGATTACACGGCACAGCATGAGGGTTGGTGAAGGCGAGATGAGGCAACACTCAGCAGTTGCTACGTGGCATCTATCTATGCCTTCTAGGACTACTGTTTGAACACGCGTACTGTACCACCGCCCATGCCAAAAAATTGGTTTCTCATTTTCATCATTCTTAAAAGCTTAAAACAAACGCCCTAAAAGAAATTAAGAAATAATTTAATAAGGGAAATTTGAATTTTATACACGTGTTCTGTACTATTTCTAAAATAAAAGTTGTTAAAAAAATTTAAAGATTGAAAAATAATTTTTAGTGACGCTCGCACCCTGTATTCAATTCGATTCGATTCTAATTAAATTTTTACAATTTTCCTTGGTCACAAACGAAATCAACTCTCACAAATGAATAACAAATCTATCGTTAAGATGGAGGGAAAAAAACCAAAACTTATAGCACAACTATGCAGACATAACTGCAGTCTAATGATGTAATAATCTAACTGTATAGATATATAAAGAGTATGTAAAAATATGAGAGATTATGTAAAATTTTGTTTAATTTAAAATTATGTGTCAACAACTTTATAACATTTGAAATTATTAAAATTTGAGTTGTTCAAATATATATATATATATATATATACTCTGTATACATTATTTATATTATTATAAAAATAATATTTCAACGCTTGAAATCAAATAAAATTTTACGTATTTTTATATTTCATATTTTTACATATTCATTACATTCGTACGGTTATACTTACTAGTAAATTGACAATCAAATAATATTATATTAGAAGTGACTTAAAATATCTTTTATCCTTATTTATATTATTTGCACATAACTTTAAGTGCTCAGTTTATTGCATATAAAAGTAGTTGCAAAATAATTCTAACAATTATTCTGCGCTTTTCTTTTAAGGAAGGCGTAACCTATACTCCAGTATAGGTTACTAACTAACGATCTAACTAACCATATGGAATTAGTTTGCATGATGATGTTAATGATTAAGTTAAGTAGTTCAAATTAATTTAACTCATTTTTCCTTGGAAGAAGAAGAAGAAGAAGCCGCAGCAGCTGCGGCTTTCTCCTTAGCCATCTGCTCGAACAACCTTCCATCATAAACAGCTCTAACCGTATCTTTTTGCAACACACCATTCTTGTCCTTGCATAGCATAAATAGTATCTTCCATTCTGAGTAACTTGCAATCCTGCAATCCATTCCATATATATGTATATATATATATATATATATATATATATATATATATAAGAGAATGAGAAAGATCCTTTTCAAGTTTGAATTTGAATTTATAAAAAATGGAATTATAAATTCTAAACAAAAAAATGGGCTAGCCGAAAATCAAAGTTTATCAGAAGCTTGAAAATATTTTGATTAGAAAATTATCAACTTTTTTCTAAGAGAAAAAGTTGCAGCTTCAACATCTCCCGGCCAACGTAATTTAAAAAAAAGAATAGCCTATTCCTCTGGGATTCCAACTCAGCACCTTTTGAGTGAGATTTTGAGAAGAGTTGCTCTTATATATATATATATATATATATATATATATATATATATATATATATATATATATATATATATATATATATATATAGGATAAGGCTCTGGAACGAACAGTTCGTTTACGAACATATGTAGGGCCAAGTGTTGAAGGTTGTTGATTGGATGAGAATATTTAACACTAATTACGAATATATGATGGTAAATAATTGGGCCAATCAACAATCTTCAACACTTGGCCCTACATATGTTCGTAAAAGAACTGTTCGTTCTAGAGCCTTATCCTATATATATATATATACATATATATTCAACGTGCATGTTAATTTTGATCATCAGCCATGTTCATAATTAATACTTACTTATATACTACTCCACCATTAATATATTCCAACAAAAGATTACAATTATTAACTTTTTTTTAATTTCTAGTCAAATTTTGAAATCTTAAAATTTAAAACTAATGTGAATTTATTTCATTTCAATTAGTACAGTGGTTAATATTATAAACTACTTACCAAGTACTAATTTGTTATTTGAAAAATAAATTCAGGAATGGAGAATTAGATAAATAATTAACTAAGCGAGACGTACTGGTTTTGTGGAACGGATGGGATGGAGCATATATAATTTAAAACATATATATAGGAATGGAATGGAGAAGTAGAGAAATAACAAATTAAATTACCATCCAGCATAGTCCTTTGGATCTCTGTTTTCTTTAAGCATCCCCATCAATTCATCGGATGTTAAGTAACATGGATTTGTGCGTGCATGCTTCCTGAAGAGTTCCTCAAACTTGGAAGGAACAAACCTTTATTTGTATGGATCGATATACGAGTCATTAAATAATTAAACAATTAATGAATTTACTATACTATACTAGACTAGACAAATTAATATATGATTCTGCAGTAGTTCTTAATTAATTAAACGGGTCAAGTGAACTGTTACAATATATATGTATATAGTATATACCTTCCTTCAGAGTCGTAGATACCAGTGTCACTCCCATGTTTTGCTTTTTGAATGTTCTTTATCTCAATTGGGAAGAGCAGAGAAGGGAATTTTCCCTGCAGCACATGCATATGCACCACAAACTTAAACCCTCAGCCATGTAGTATACTCCTATATTAGTTGCGTACAATCTAATTTAGCTAGCCCCGGCCGGCCCCTTTACTTTATTAATACTCCGCTCCACTACTTCAAATAAAGGCTAGGAGGATGTGGGACACATAAAGATAAGCAGTGATCGTATTAATTAATAACTCTTTTTAATTATATGTAATACTCTCTTAATTACTTCTGAAATTTAAGATTAAATTTGATATTTTCAAATTCAAAATTGATGTGATTAATTAAACTTTTGAAAACAAAAAAAAACTTGCAATTAGTATTATATATATATTTTTTAGATAGTTTAAAATTTTCAATCCCTTTAAATGAATTTATATATATATATTAGTTTGAAAATATTTTGAATTGATCTAGCTTATCATGATGAAAATAGAAAGAGAGAGAGAGAGAGAGAGCGCGCTAGAGATCATGAATTACGTACAGGGCGAGTTTTGGCACTGAGACCAGTGTTGATAAAAACCGCAGCTATGGAGGACAAGAGAATTCCACAACCTATTTCACGAAAACCTGATCATACATGCATGATGATTAAAACCCCCAAATAATTTATCATTACAAAATCACCCAGAATTCTACTCACAAAAAACATACATATATTAAAAGAGAGAGAGGGAGAGAGAGAGAGATCTAGAGGGATATATAATTAGACCTTGAAAAGTCTCCCAAGGATAGACGATTCCATCATTATTCTGATCGAAGAAAGCAACATGCTTTTGAAGGATGTTCTGCTCATTATCATTACCGCTCATTCCTGCATATATATATATATATATATAGTGGTTATTAATGGACCAACTTTGAGACTCAATATTAATCAAATTTATACTCCGCAAATATTACCTAGCTATACATAAATAAAATAAATTAAGGAGAGATCCATTAATTAAATTAATGAAGGTAGTACATATATTATATAAATACTACGTACCTTCATACTGATTTCCATTTCCAGCAGGAGCTTTAGAATCAACAGCATGTGATGGAGCCATTTACGTTTTTTTCTTTAATTTTTTGAATGACAAATGAGTATATATAGCTATAAAGAGAGGAGAAATAGAATTAGAAAGATAAGATAAGATGATGGAAGAATGAAAGAAATTAATATAGAGAGAGAGAGAGAGAGAAATTAAAGGTGATTGTAATTGGGTTCCAGTGTTGGTGGTATTAATTCTTATAGGCTTATGGGAGGGTTTGGAAAAGAAGATTGTAGCTTTCAAGGTTGGAATATCAGCGGGAAAGAATCCAATTCAGCTACTTGCTTTAAACTATATATTACCCTTTCACACTTCGTAATATATATATATATATATATATATATATATATATATATATATATATGATAAACATCCATGGCAACCGGTTATCAAAAATACCGTTGAGCAATTAATATTTTAATCATTGATTAGAATGAGCAACGGTTGAGATGGGCGTTTTTTTTCCCCTGTCGCATAAGCCTGTAGCGGCAGGCACTGCATTCCATTTGGGCCGGCTTTTTACTGTTATACTCTTCAATATATATATTGTCCCTCTAATTTTGCTTGGCTACCGAAGGAGCCTCTAGCGGCAGCCTTCCTGCAGACTGACGATCACTAGTAATATATATATTGGAGGGTATAATGCCATTCCTTAATAAGCCATGCATGCTTTCCATTTGATCACTAATAATAATAATAATAATAATAATAATAACAATAATAATCATAATAATAATAATACTAATAATAATAACAATAATAATAATAGCAATAATAATAGCAATAATAATAATAATATAATAATAGCAATAATAATAATAACAATAATAATAATAATAATAACAATAATACTAATACTAATAATAATAATAACAATAAGCATAATAACAATAATAATAGTATTACTATTATTATTGTTATTATTATTACTATTGTTATTATTATTATTAGTAGTAGTAGTAGTAGTATTGTTATTATTATTATTGCTATTATTATTAGTATTATTATTATTATTGTTATTATATTATTATTGTTATTATTATTGTTATTATTATTATTAGTATTAGTATTAGTATTGTTATTATTATTATTATTATTATTATTATATTATTGTTATTATTATTATTATTATTATTATTAGTAATCAAATGGAAAGCATGCATGGCTTATTAAAGAATGGCGTTATACCCTCCAATATATATATTACTAGTGATCGTCAGTCTGCAGGAAGGCTGCCGTTAGAGGCTCCTTCGGCAGTCAAACAAAATTAGAGGAGTAATATATATATTGGAGGGTATAACAGTAAAAAGTCGGGCCAAATAGAATGGAGTGCCTACCGTTACAGGCTCATGTGGCAGGAAAAAAAAAGCGCCCATCTCAGCCGTTGCTCATTCTAATCAATGGTTAAAATGTTGGTTGCTCAACAGTGCTTTTGCCAACCGGTTGCCATGGATATTTACCCATATATATATATATATATGGAAAATCGATATCCGCTACTAAATAATAACGAACGACGGTACTATTTTCAGCGCCATCCGTTATTATTAATAACGAGTGACGCGCTACTATTAGTAACGGATGACGCGTTACTATTAGTAACAGACTTTTTACGTCGTTCGCTACTATTAATTAATCTCACTCTTTAATTCTTATATTGAATATTAAAAATAATATATATTATTTATTTTTTATTCATAACAAATACATAATATGAATCATTCTTAGTAATAACTATTTACTATAAACATTCCATCAACTTGATTTCAGACCGTCTATTCGGAGGTCTAATGACCTAAATTGATTTGACTATTTTTCATGCCATCAAAAAGAGTAGCGGCTTGGAATTTCCTTTTAGCGGGCCAGCGACATGACTAAGTATTGAAAAAAGAGCAGCGGCTTGGAATTGGGATAAATCAACTTTTGGTATCTGTACTGGGATACGACTTACAAGTTGGTATCCGAATTGAAAAAAGTTACAAACAGGTGATTGTACTCGAAAAATGTTACACTCCGTGAAATAGTAGGGTTTCATCCTTATTCTGTTTGAAAATTTGACAGGTCAGAAGCAAAGGATGACATGGCGATGACTGGGCAACAAAGTTGTATTGATATGTATTTTCCCATGTATAATTTATAAAGGAACAGATTGATATTAGGGGAAAAAAAACTAGGGCTTCTGTCTCTTCTTCTGTCCTTCTTCTTCTCTCATTCTTCTTGTCTCGATTCTCCATTGATTACTGGTTCCCATATATTTATTAAAAGGTTTTCAGTGTTTAATTGAAAGGATGAGCTCGTCTTGGAGTGGAATAGTAAATGAAATCGGGGAAGAAGATTGTAGTTCAGGCAAAAAAAATGAATGGATTACACCAGAGTTCCCAAGTCGGTGCCACTGTGGAGCAATGGTGCGAATGTGGGAGGCAAGGAAAGATGGAACAAAACATCCAGGAAGGAGATTCATTGGGTGTATTAATTATCGGGTAAGATTTTGGAAAGATGTTTTTTTTATTTCTTTCCATATGATTGTTTATGTTAATGGTTGGTGTGTTGCTGTGTAATAGGACAGGAGAGATTACTGCGGTTTCTTTAAATGGTATGATCCACCATTTCCTGATAGAGCGAAAGATGTTATTGAAGATTTGACATTAAAGTTGAAGATGAGCAGAGAGATGTTGGATAAATTAAAGAATGCAAATAGTGAGAAGACCAAGAATTGGAAAGAGTTGGCAGAACTTGATTCAGTGAAGACATTGGAGAAGGAGGTTAAAAAGTTGAAGAAGATTAATGTCAAAGTTCAACAAAAGAAAAATTTCTTATGGTTTCTTTTAATTTGCTCATGGATGTTAGTTGGCTGGTGTTGTTTGACATTAAAGTTGAAGATGAGCAGAGAGATGTTTCAATGTATTAGTTAGCTTGAAGGTTTGTTTCTGGTGGTGTTTCAATAGATTTTGATGTTTGGTGCTGTTTGGTGTTATAATTTGAATGAATGATGCTCTGTTTCAATGTATTAGTTAGCTTGAAGGTTTGTTTCAATGTATTAGTTAGCTTGAAGCTTGAAGCTTGAAGGTTTGGTTAGAATTTGAATGAATGATGCTCTGTTTGGTGTTAGAATTTGTATAATGTTGTTGTTTCAATGAATGAATGATGCTTTGTTTCAATTAATGAATGAATGGCATACTTGACAAATAACAATATCAGCTTGACAAATGTTGTTCAATCCTCTTTTCAAATGAATAAAACTGTCATCATTCAATCCAACCATTTCAATGAAAATCACTACCATTAACAATATCCAACATAAAACTGCCATCATTCAATCCAACCATAAAAATGAAAATCATTCAATCCAACCATAAAAATGAAAACTGAGATTGTCAACATTTCATTAATAACCTTGAGTAATTAACACACTGTCCAAACTTCTTAAGTTCTTGAGGTCATAAATATTAAACAAAGTTCTTAAAAATTAAACAAATGTCATAAATTGTTGACATTGATATCTCTTGTTCCTACTGGCTTCCAACTTAATCTCTCATGTTCTCCAACTGACTTGACTTATTAAGTGGTTCAGTTATGCTTGAAGTTGGTGGATTGCTGCTTGATGTAAGTGGGGTTCTATACATTCTTGTAGCAGGAGAAGTGTTATTTCTGCTTGATCCATCTTGATATATGACTTCTCCTGGAGTTGGCATCTGCATTTGACATAACCAAGCACAAGTATGGTTACATATGAAAAATGACAAATAAAAGTAAAATAAATACTTGCAATTTAAAAAAAGTTGTAACTCACAAAAACTAAGCCAGAGTTGTTTCCATTCATATTATCTATTACAGCTCCCTCAGGACTAACATAAACACCAAATCCTGCTGGTACTTTATTGCGGGTCTTTATCCTCTTAACTTGTAACTTTGGTCTAGTATTAGTCCTTAGATCGTCCTATAAAAGTTAACTCAATTTGTCTGAAATATAGCAAGATATAAGAAATTCAAGATAATTGAAATTGATTGATATAACAATACCTTGTTAGAATTACCAGGCTGCACCATGTCATTGTTATGTTTTTTTTTTGGATCTGCTGATGCATTGCAACTTTTCCTCTTGACCTGCCTACTTGCCTGACACAGAGAAACAATAATGTTTAACTCAGGTAAACAAAACTGTTACATAAAAATAATGTTGGAATGCTATAATACTTACATTGCTTGACTGAAGTTCATCTGTTTGGCAACTGATGGTAGGACAATTACCCTTATTGTGCCCTGTCTGTCTACATTTTGAGCAATGCATTTTCCTTCCCTTCCTTGTTATCCTTGTAGGATTTTTTGGATTCTCCCATCCTTCTTTTCTTCTCATTTTCTTAGGTCTTCCCTTGAATTTGTGGCATATTGGAGGAGGTAACATCTTCTGAAAACTTGTTTCACCCCAAAAACTGCTCATAACTTCGGACATGTGTGTGTAGGCTTTTAGGTGTGTTTCTTTCTTGTACCAATGAGCAAGATAAGTTTCAGGCTCTTCCTCCCTGAAATATATTACTGAAATTGCATGAGCACATGGAATCCCTGTCAAATCCCACTTTCTGCACGTGCATGTCTTCTGGTCAATGTTAACAACATATGTGTCTCCTCTCATCTTAACCTGAAACTGATTCCCTCCACCCCACATAGGATCACAATAACCAGACTCATCAATAGCTTTATCAAGCTTTTTTCTAATCCTAGGACATATACTATCACCTGACTTCTTCATTGCATCCCTTTTAGTGTGAAGCCTTATCATAACCTGGCTTCTTATTTCTTCTAACATATCAATACAATTCATCCATCTTGCTTTCACAATCCAAGCGTTAAAGCATTCTGATATATTATTCTCAACTACATCTGATTTGCATACAGTCTTAAAAAAAGCCTTGATCCATACCTTAGGATTTAGTTCTTGAAGTTTATCATGTGCATCCTTGTTGAGTCTATTCACCTCTTTCATGTTTCTCTTGAACTCTGCTTCATATGTTGACATTGATGTTGCCCAAAAAGCCTTCCTTAATGCTAAGGATGAGAAGCTTTTTCTAAAATTTGCGTATATGTGTCTTGAACAATTCCTATGCTCAGCAAAAGGAAGAACATCGTCGATAGCCACTTTCAACCCTTTTTGTTGATCACTGACCACTGTCCACCCAGACCCATCACCTCCCTCCAGGTCTTCAACCAACAATTTCAGAAACCATCTCCAACTATCTGTGTTTTCAGTCTCCACAATAGCCCATGCAATAGGATACATTTGATTGTTCCCATCTCTACCCACGGCTGAGATCAATTGTCCCCCAATAACAGTCTTAAGGAAACATCCATCTAGCCCAATTATGGGTCTACATCCCTCAAGCCAACCCCTTTTCAAAGCATGAAGACATACATAGAACCTTTGCAAATAAGGCTGATCAGTAGGATGAAATCTGTGTGGAAGAACATCAATTGTATTGTTCTTGTTGGACTTGATCAATTCAGTAGCATAATCCCAAATTTTTTCATAGTGTTCCACTAGTAAATCCCATACATTGCTTAAAGCCCTGCTTCTAATCCTAGAACATTTGCATATAGTAATGTCCAACTGAAACTTCCTCTTGATCTCATCTTGTATGTCTTTTAACTTCCACTGAGGGTTTTTTCTAATTCTGTTGCCATAAAACTCAGCCATGAATTTGACTGATCCCTTTCTGTTTTTGAAAGCCCTACTACAAGTATGTTTTTTCTGGTATGTCTTAACCTGCAGTGTCTCAGATGAGTCATCCATTCTGCTTACAAACAGCTCCCAACGACATTTTGGGTTTTTACACTTTAGCTGAAACTTTTTCCCAGTATTTCTAAGGTACCTGACATCTTTTCCTTTTCCCAAACAATATCCTCTAATAGCCTCTCTAAATTCACGAGGTCCACTAAACATCAATCCAACAGAGAAGTCAATATCTTTCCTCTTGGTCAGGGGGTCAAATATTATCATTACTCTTTCTACATTCTTTTTCCTACTTAGCCTATTTGGTTGATCTACTTCTTTAGCATCTTCACTCTCTTCATCACTGTCTACATCCATAGACCTCAGCTGATCTGAATCTTCATATTCACTAGGTGACCACTCCTTATCAGTGTTGTCTGTATCTTTTCCATCATCATCAGAATTTGCAGTCTGTTGTTGTTGAACATTTTCCTGTGTACCTGAGTGTAGATTAGTCTCATCTTCCTGTGTACTTGTCTGTACATTAGTCTCATTTTCAATCTCCTTTTCTCCCTCCTCTTGCAACTCATGCAGATCAATACCACCAACATCATCAGGATCTCCAACCTCTCTCATTTGTTTAGTATACTCTTTAAATTTTGTTCTTGCATTTTGGTACTCTTCATCACTGCTTAATTGTTCATCATCACCAGTCAAGTCAGCATCAGAATCCTCAGAACTTTCATCACTAGTGAAGTCACCATTCACAGCATTGTTCCCCTCAGCATTCACCCCATTGTTCTCCTCATTTTCATTTTCTTCGAGCTTACTAAGTAGATCAAGGTTCTTCAGATAATCAGGGTGATCCTTGTCAAGTTTATGATCCACAAAAACTTCTACAGTCATATCTTTTGCAGAAACTTTAATTAAATCCCTAATCGAATCATCATCATGAATTAATCTAAACCCTTCACCATATTTAAAGAAAACCTTAGCAGTAGTATGGTACCCTAATATATGAGCCATTTGTTCATTTATACGTGTAGTGCACAAGAAATCAGGATCACTAGGGACAACCTTTTTCAACCCTCCTACATAATGTTCTGTGGGCTCAGTGACAAACTCTCCACCATAGTGCACAATTAATGAAATCATATCTGCCACTGTAAATAAAACAAAAAAATAACATTATAAACATTTACAAAGCCCAAACATGACAAAGCAAAGGAACCAGAGCACAAATTTTGGGGAAAACGACCACAAACATCCAACAAGGTGGGCATTAACCACATAAAGTAAGCATAAACAAAGATTAGGTTCAAAATCGAGTGCACCAACGCTCAAAATCTTTAACACAGACGAAAAAATAAGGGTTTGGGTGCTTACTTTTTGTTGTCGAACAAATTTGGGGATAAATTTGGTCGAATCCACTGTAAACTCAATCTCTTCGCGTCGACTTTGCTTCTCCCTCTATATGTTTTTCTCTCCCGTTGGATCTTCTTTCTCTCCCTAACCCTTATTTCTGTCCCTAACCCTTATTTCTTCCTCACTTGGTCACGTGAGAAGTATAATTCCCTCCAAAACTGAGGTCTCATGTACATATCATTATCCACGTCAGATTAGTAAGCCACGTCAGAATTTTTCATCTACCCCGTTAGTCAATTTTAACGATTCTTTAAAAATTGGAAAGTACAAGCACCAGATTACACCGTTTTTCGAGTACAATCACCAGTTTGTAACTTTTTTCACTTCGGGTACCAACTTGTAAGTCGTGTCCCAGTACAGGTACCAAAAGTTAATTTATCCCGCTTGGAATTTCTTTCTAGCGGCATGGCTAATTACTGAAGTGCCCTTACTTAGTGTCCCTATGTCATCGCCGCTGGTCTTACTAGCGGTAGGATTCAACCTTCAAATAGTCCCTCGACTTGCCGAAATAAGAAAATGTTAATATAATAAATTTATTAATTAAGTTATTTTCGTATTTTCTATTAACAATAACTAAATAATATTAATGTTAAAAATAACTAAATATTATATTACTTAATTAATAAATAATTTTTTTTTCATTTTTCTCAAACAATATGGATAAAATAATATTATATTACTTAATAAATGAACTTATTGTATTGTTCTCAAAGGAATATGTATAAAAATATATATGTTAGAATTTAAGAACGAATAGTATTTCAATCACACAGATATTATACGAAAGACAGAAAAATAAGAACATACGATATATACAGATTCACCAATTTGGCTAGTCCTGCTTGTCTGATGTATTCATTAGATGCTTCACACACTCTACAATGATTCATACACCAAACAATATTTTTATAGTAACTAGAAAAACCTTAGCTACTATAACATGAGCTCAAACACATGATGCCCAATACATTAGCAAAATTCAAGATCGGACTACTAATAAATCCCTAAGCCCAATTGCACTTTGTGCTTGGCTTCTAGGGGGAGCTGTCCCCTTACAACCCCGCCAGCTCACCAGCGAGCTAGGCAGCCAGCTGCTCGCTCACCGGAGAGCGAGACCCCCCACTGGATAGTCGTAGTGGTCATTCGTCGAACCCGCAGAAGTATGAGTCAATCCCAACAATATCCTTATTATTGGAGAAAAATGAAATTAATGAAATTATTAAGTAAATAATATATTTTTATCCATATTCCTTTGAGAACAATACAATAAATTCATTTATTAAGTAATATAATATTATTTTATCCAAATTGTTTGAGAAAAATGAAAAAAAATTCATTTATTAATTAAGTAATATAATACTTCATCCGTTACAAAATTAGAGAAACTATTTGACTTTTGAAGTCGAACGACTTCATATTAAACTTCAAAATTGATGAATTATAAAAGTTTAAAATGAAATAAATTTTATGATTAATAATTTTTGTTGTATACTATACAATTATAATAATTGCATCGACTAAATTTAAATAATTTGAATTTTAATATGTTGTCGTCATTTGATCACAAAAATCACACTTTATCTCTAATTTTGGAACAGAGGAAGTATTTAGTTATTATTAATATGAATATTATTTAATGGGTCCTCTTAGTTCAAGAGAATATTCTCTTGAACTGTGTGCATATTTCCTTGATTTCTGCATTTGCACCAAGTTCAAGGGAATGTACACACAATTCGAGAGAATATTCTCTTGAACTGTGTGCTTAGCATGTGCCCTTAGGACACATGTTAAGAAATTCCTTATTTAATTATTATTAATAGAAAATACGAAACGATGCCGATCAAGACAAGGATAATTCTTGAGTAGCAAGAGGTGGATAATTAAGTCGCCTCGCTGTGCACGCAAGTACATGAACAAGGTGGCAAGACAGAGATAATTCTTGAGTATATAGCTTATCAGCTTTGGTTGCAAATTCCATTTCCCATCATTATTATCGTAAATACCTTGGCCTTTTCAAGAACAGAGGTATATTCTCAACCCTCAATGTATAGCTGCTGCTCATGGAACGGTCTAATTTATTTCTTGACATTAGATTAGAATAATAAGCATGCATAAGAATGAGAAGGCGTTATCTTCTCAATTACAAACTTGTATTAAAGATAATATATATATATATATATATATATATATATGCTCGGCAGCTGCAATTGTCTGGTGTGTGTGTATATAGTTTATATACATCTTCCTTCAGGTTCTAACTTACATGATACAACACTCGAGCACTGACCCCTTGTGGTCGATCCTTGTCTCTTCTTCACTGCCTGAGAAATAAAAACAGCTTTCTATAGTCAGGGAGACAGGGACTTCATTACAAGACTCTAAGCAAATAGCAACTGCTAGTGTAAGCAAATATCCCCACCTGGGTCATATATATAACAGCTCATCACGACCATGCTAGTTCCACTTCAATCAACCCAATCAAAATTCAAGACACTGTTAATAGTCATAATAGACAAACCAATCTCCTCGAGAAAAGATGCTAGACCACATCTCATGAACTAATGAATAGCACATATGTATCATAGTTTGCCTATAACTACAACCTTGAATGACCATAAAAAGTACTCAACATAGAGTAATGCGGAAAACTCAAAACTGAATTGACATACCTTCTGGAGGTTGAGCTAGTTTCCGATTATGTGGAGAACTCATTTCTTTCTTCAGTTGAATTAATACATCCTCCATTGTGTACTCCCTTTGCCAATCAGCAAGCATGGGAAAAAGTTGTGGTTCAACCTGTAATTTGGCATCACATAAGCTTAGTTACAACATATAATGGCATAAAATGTAATTCAAGAATCGAGAAGCAAATACCTACCATACCAGTTTCCGGATTAACACCGCTCATGTTTATCAGAGTTTGAAACCTTACACTTGGCGGTTTATCAGGATATTCTTGACCACAGAAAAGTTTCAACTGATAGATGCGTCCATCATGAATGGTCTGGTATGCATAAATTAACGGTATGATGTCAGTTTCCATCTTTCATGGCGCATTTTTAGCAATTGGAAATGCCATAATCAAGCACTTAATATAAAATAGTCAAGGATTGTACACCAAAACACAAAAAAAGAAGAAGCTAAAATTAAAACTGTGACTTGCTGGTCCTGTTGATTTTGTGGTTATTGTTATCTTGTTAGTACAAGTTTTCTCTTTGGGCTATTGCCTGGTGCTCGTAAATGGCTTTGGCCCGAAATTCTTTGGCCAAATCCTGTGGGCTTAAACATTGGGGTGTCCACTTTGTGCAAATACTTTCAAATGTTATGTATCCATTTTCCCCAAAACCCTCAGTTAAGGGGGATGTAATGCGGAACAAAGTTCTCATTTTTCTTTACCGCAAATGCCAGCAATTATGCTTGCATAATCCTGAGTTAACAGCAGATGTCATTAATAACCACCAAAGACAACTTAAAAGTTGAAACATAAATGGCATCACATAAGAAAACATAGCTAGAGCTAGATGTCCACATTATACGTTATTACCAGAGTTACCAAATACTCTCATTGACCTAACGAACCACGTATTGATACTTGTGTACCTAAACATCGTACTCTCACGTGCCAATACTTTAAATTTAGCATACCGCACTATTTCTTTGTTGTTTTATCTATAATTGCACAAATTATCAATATTATAACTTAATATTAAATGCTCAAATATTACATTTATACTAAATTATCTATAAAACAATCAATTTGTTGATTCAACTAGAACTCTTTTCATAAGTTTATTATATTCAAACTAAGAGAATTTCTAACCATAAGAACTTATATGAAGATACCCTAGCGTATTGTTTTTAACTATGTAACATATCGCATACCCGTATTCGTACCGCGTACTGAACGAATCACGTTTCAAGTAACACTGGTTATCACATTTCGACATATAGGAGGATAGGAGAAATGACTGCGATAAAGAGATGATATTAGAGTTTAGAAGAAGCTGTTCAGTAATTAATCATACAATATCTCTTTAAAGACAATACCTTACAAGTGGCTCACCAATAGGAACAATATTAGTTTTTAACCTATTAATTTGAGTCAAACATGTATACTATCTCCACTTCAACTAAGCCAACTCAAGCATGTGTATATGCGACTTTTGATCTCACTCTCTAGTCTTGATATCTAGTTACCAGACTTTGAATTAAGAAATCTAGATTTAGATAGCGTGATTATGATCAACAAAATAACAAGCCACCATACTGCCATTATCACAAACTCCACAATATATGCCAATCTGAAAAGAAATGCAATTCAAGTGTACAGTCAATGTCAATAGCGTGGAAAAGAAAACCAACGTTAGGAGGACCAATTATAGTCCCAGTCCATGACTGCATGTATAAATCATCAGCATCATCCATTCCATAGCTGACAGTTCCATCCCCAATTCCCTTTTCTCCTCTCTCAAGTTCTTCTAGTAATCTAAAGTTCCTCGGAACTGGAAATCAAAAAGTTTAGTTAGTCATCCATACCATGTGAGATAAAGATACATTATGCAAACACCTACTAATACTGATGGAAAAATAGTATAAGTTGACAAATGAAGATTTACATAGAAAGTTTGTACGAGCTGCATAGTGATATTATGATCACGCAAACACTTTTGTTGACCATTATAAAAAGAGCCCACAGAATACTTCAGTTCTCTGACCAAGATGGACATTCTGATACACATATAGCTTGTGGAATCCAATAATAATAGTTTTTCCTTTAATTGTACTGTATTGGAGTTTATGATCACAAATTATCATGTGAGTGAATTATTAGCATATAAAATTTCAAACTATTTTATACTATCCAACTCAAGGTTGTACCATGACCAAAAACCCAAGGTTGTACAAAACTAAAGACGCTTAATGGCCGATAGTAAGGGATAGTTTGAGAAAACAAACAGCAGAGTAGTGTGAAATTGTTAATGAAAACATCATGAAAGGGAAATGACCTTCAGAGTCCTTTCATATATTTGTCTACAGACATGCAATATCAAAGAATCAATATGCAAAAAAGATTAATATTAAAGAAATAGTAAATAAAATTTCTCTCGTCTTTCCCACCTTTTGGAAATAAAGTTTGTGTCCATTTGTTTGGCAAGCATTCCTACAAATCAAATATATGCCTGAATAAGTAGATGACCAAGGGATAGGCAAAATGTGAATAATACAGGCTTTGATTTGCAATCCATAAACTGTTTGTGAATCTACTTCCCATATGCAAATGAGCAATTGAAAGTGGAACATCACCCTCTTGGCATGGATTGGGTCACCTAAGATTGTTTTAATTTTTTTTTCTGAGTGTTGGGCTGTGGACATTTGGGTCGGTCAAATCTTATTTATTTTGGGCTTTGCGGGTCAAACTCATTTTACTCTTGGTGTATTGGGCTGTTTTCTAAATGTTTATTCGGCCTGGGCCGGAGCTGGTAGTGGGGGGCAGGTGGCCGATTATGAACTAAAAATTATCCCTAATCTATGGGATTAGCAGGCGGCTGATTGAGGTGATGGGCCCAGCCGTCTTTAGCCTCCTTCATTAATGTGAAGTTGACATAATATTGACTGGGTGGAGGGCAAGTATGAAAAGACCTGCATGCAGCTAGCTGACGTAAGCATCGGGGAAAAACATGCAAGTTGGTAAGATGATATATGGGTACAGGGCACTGCATAAAAGAGAGGTAACGAACATTTTTTAATTCTTTCAAAAAACATTAGAACACACAACCTCTATTGTTAATCATTTTTTCCGACCTGTACTTATTCTCACACCGGAGCGATCCCCGGCGGCCCAAAACCGTCGAGATCCGGTGCTGACGTGTTCATTGTGCAGGAGTAGACGCGCTTTTCGTGATTGAGGCGCGTGGCGAAATCTTGGCGTTAACATTGGCGCTAGAAGGAGGGCTCTAGTGTTTCTGGTTTTCAATCACAACTCATTGAACATCTTACATCGGAAGTTATGGTGACACTAAAACAGTTACAGCCGAAGGACAGCCAACAACTGCCAGTTCTTCTTTGCAAAGAATCTCGGTGAAAGATAGGTTGGGCCCTTCGGTAAGTATCCATGATAGACTTGGATCACAAGAAGTTCTGGTAGAGCCTCATGCTAGAGGTCATGGTGATACCAAGAGGAAGTTATTTCCTACTGCCTGCAAAAGTCCTGACAAGGGTCGGAAAAGGATGGTAGATACATCGCTTAGGACCCCATACCGAGAAGGTCAGGCAGACAAAATTTCTACCTTGGAAAAGATGGCACAAAAAATCGACACGGCTTTGAAAGCACTTCTACAACAGAGGAAGGAGATTTCTAAACAGATGGTTCTTGTGGCTGAGAAAGAAGACGAAGCTTCCAGTTACACTCGACCGAAAAGACGGAGTAGGTCACATGGTCGAAGAGCAAGGAGGGATGAATATTCCAGGCGGGCTGATAGTGGGTCTTATAGCCATTCTCCTGACATAAAATAAAGTATGCCACAAGAATATTCTTCCGAGACTTCGAAAAGAATGCCTCGTATTGAGTATCATAGAGACAGTAGAAGAGATGGGCGACGAAGCCGGTCAAGAAGTCATTCTCCAGAGAATCCGAAGAGGGTACACCACACAGGGAGTTCTCGCTCCCGCCAAAGTAATAGACGAATTCCTTCGGCATCGTTTAGCCCGGATGGAAAAGATCGGATTAAACACAATAAGACTAATTCTCCAGGGAAGGAAGTTGCTTCTTCACCTGGGAGGGTGGAGGACCTAGCGAAAGAGATAAAGGAGCTTCGGAAGCAGCTAACAGAGGTTCAACAAGGGAAAAAGACTTCGGACAAAAAGGCGTCTCCCTTCTCATCGGAAATTCTTAAGGAGAAAGCGGATACCAGCAAAAAGCTACCTCATATGGAAAGTTATAACGGCTATGGAGATCCATTTTACCACAGCCAAGCATTTGACAGATTGATGGGTTATTACGACTATTCAGATGCGGCTAAATGTCAGACATTTGGATTGACGTTAAGGAAGGACGCAAGACAGTGGATGGGGACTATGGCTTCGGATTCGATCGCATCATGGGCGGATTTGTGTGACAAGTTCCATGCTCGCTTCGGGAGCAATAAGAGAAGGGGAAGGCCCACGGGATCGTTAGCCCAAGTAAGGCAATATTCGAGCGAGACTCTGGGGCAATATGTGAAGAGGTTCCGAGAAGCTGTGGGGCAGGTTTCAGATCTTAACGATCTTCAAGCAGTAGGGTTGTTCCAGAATGGCTTAGATCTAGTGAAATCAGAAAAATTGGTAAAGAAGCTGATGTTCAAGCATCCGAAGAGTCTCGCCGAAGCATTTGAAAAGGCCGAAGGTTTTATCGTGGTGGAAGAGGCGATGGCTAGCTTGAAGCAGAGCTCTTCGGCAAGAGCAAAGGAGAAAGACCAGGAGAGGCCAGACAGTAATCAGAGAAAGAGTAGTGTTGGTAATGATCGGTTCGAGGGGAATCAAAAAAGGTATAGCAATAACTGGATACCCAGGGGAGATCGTCAGCCCATTCCGACCCAGAAGGTGAATAAGGTATATACGCAACTCAACACGGATAGGGCTACCATTTTGGAACAAATAAAGAACCAACCATACTTCGAACAGCCCGAAAATAATCCCCGACCAGGGTCCGGAGATTCTGCTTTATACTGTAATTACCACCGGACGGTCGGACATGATACGAATTCCTGCTGGAGTTTGAAAGAATTCATTGAGAGAAAAGTTCAAAGTGGTACTCTGATACAGTATGTAGCAGGGCGAGAACAACAAAGAGACCAGCCGAGGAATAGGGAGTTAGCTCAAGTTGCCCAGCCTGTTCAACCAGTGCCGAACCAGGCAGTGCGGCATGTTGTAGATGTGATATATGGGGGAAGCATGGGTAAGGTTGCAGGTAAGAAGAGAAGAGGGTATCTGGACTCGGTGATGACTCTGGCAGATAAACCTTTGAAGGCCGAAAGGACGTACCCGGGCTCCATAATCTCTTTCACAGATGAAGATTTCCCTTCGGAACCTATCGAACCACACAAAGGAGCCTTGGTGATCACTGCACAGGTTGGTTCGGTGGATATGAAAAGGATGATGATCGACAATGGCTCTTCGGCGGATATACTTTATGCTCATGCTTATCACCGAATGCCTCTGGATGGTCAGAAGATGGAAATTGGGCAGGAGGCCCCTCTGTATGGTTTCAGCAACGATCCGGTCAAAGTGGCAAGAACCATTGAGCTGCCGGTTGTCTTCGGGACGGTTCCCCAACAGGTTCAAATTATCTGCAAATTTTACGTTGTACATGTAGATTCAGCTTATAATGCCATTTTGGGAAGGCCTACCTTAACAGCTTTGTAGGCAGTTACTTCAATCCCCCACTTCAAAATTAAGTTTCCTACGCCCCGCGGAGTTGGCGAAGTCGCAGGAGATCTGGACTTGTCAAGGAGGTGTAATCGGAATGCTCTGATCACTTCGGGGGTAGGAATCAGTAAGCAAAAACACACAATGGCCATTGAAGTGGAACCATTTACAGAGAGTGGAACAGAACCATTAGTCATGCCAGTGGAGGAGACTGAGGAGATCGAATTGATCCCGGGAAAGAAAGAAAAAACGGTGAAAGTCGGTTCGGGACTGCCCGAACCTTTCCGGACAAACCTGACGGAGTTACTTCGGTGTTATGCCGATGTCTTTGCTTGGGTTCCTAGGGATATGCTGCGAGCAAGTCGAAAAGTGGCTGAGCACAGATTACAAGTGGACCCAACTAAGAAGCCAGTACATCAGAAGAGGAGAATCTTCGCAC
This sequence comes from Panax stipuleanatus, assembly GCA_020205555.1. Classification (NCBI taxonomy): domain Eukaryota; kingdom Viridiplantae; phylum Streptophyta; class Magnoliopsida; order Apiales; family Araliaceae; genus Panax; species Panax stipuleanatus. The sequence continues at coordinate 136,159,483 of CM035119.1, read as the reverse complement.
CAGAAAGACAGAAAATAATTGATGAGGAGATCACCAAGTTACTGGATGCAGACTTTATCTTCGAAATTGATTATCCAGAGTGGATGGCGAACGTGGTTCTGGTATAGAAGCATAATGGCAAATGGCGAGTTTGTATAGACTACACCGATTTGAATAAGGCGTGCCCGAAGGACTTCTACCCTCTGCCTCATATTGACCAACTTATTGATGCAACTTCGGGGTATGCTTTGCTTAGTTTTATGGATGCTTTTTCGGGATATCATCAAATTTTCTATGTGCAAGGAAGATGTACCGAAGACAGCTTTCATTACTCATCGGTCGGTATATGCTTATAAGAAAATGACATTCGGTCTGATCAATGCGGGGGCTACTTACCAAAGGGTGATGAACCACGTCTTCAAGAAGCAGCTAGGAAAAAATATGGAATTTACGTTGATGACATGATTGTGAAAAGTATGTCTGTTCGGGGTCATCTGGACGATCTGGAGGAGTGCTTCCAGACAGTTCGTCATTATAATTTGAAGCTGAATCCGACTAAATGTACTTTCGGACTGGGAGCAAGCAAGTTTTTAGGATATTTGGTCAGCAAGAGAGGTATCGAAGCTAATCCAAAGAAAATCCAGGCTATTTTGGACATGAAGTCCCCACAGTCGTACAAGGATGTCCAGCGTTTAACTGGTAGGATAGCATCATTGCGGAGATTCATGTCTAAATCAGCGGAAAGGTGATTGCCGTTCTTTAATACATTGAAGGGACCGAAGAATGCGAAGACGTTCCAATGGACTTCGGAGTGCGAGGAAGCTTTCCAAGGAATCAAAAGGTACTTATCTTCGGCACCTCTGTTGGTGAAGCCAGTTCCTACTGAACCCTTGTATTTGTATCTGGCTACGAGTTCATTCGCAGTAGGAGCAGTTTTGGTGCGGGAAGTTGGGGGTAAGCAGCACCCGGTTTACTATGTGAACCATGCCCTTAGGGACGCAGAAACCAGGTATCCAAACCTTGAGAAGTTTACTTTTGCTTTGATCACTGCCAGTAGAAAGCTTCGGCAATACTTCCAAGGTCGGATAATAGTGGTATACACGGATCAACCACTGAAGAAGGTGTTGGGAAAGCCAGAGATTTCAGGGAGACTTGCTGCATGGACGATGGAATTATCCCAGTTCTTCATAGAGTATTATCCCCGGACAGCTATTAAAGGTCAAGCCTTGGCTGATTTTGTGGTAGAATGCTCGTTTTTCGAAGCTAATGGCAGCATGAACGAAATGGAGGGATCTACGGGAACGGTGGCTACACTTCAGCAGGTGCACGATTCTTGGACTTTATATGTGGATGGATCTTCTACTTCGGATCTTGGTGGTGCCGGGATAATTCTAACAAGCCCGGAGGGATTCAAAATACAGCAAGCCATCAGATTCGAATTCAGGGCAACAAATAATGAAGCTGACTACGAGGCGGTATTAGCGGGATTGCGTCTGGCCCGGAGTCTGGAAGTTCAGAAGCTGATTATTTACAGTGATTCTCAACTGGTTATCAAGCAAGTTTTGGGGGAATATGAAGCTCGAGGTTCTAAAATGGTTAAGTATCTTGCAGAATTGAAAGATCGACTTCAACACTTCGGCTCGTGTGAATTTCAAGGCGTTGGTCGGACTGATAATTCAAACGCTGATGCATTGTCGAAACTGGCTACAACTGAATCAAACGCTTTTGACGGGATAGTTTACTTGGAAGTCTTGAAACAGGCTAGCATCCAGCATAAGGAAGTAATGTGTATAGAGCGGTCTAATTGTTGGATGACCCCATACATAAACTATTTAACAAATGGCGTACTACCTTCAGATCAGATGTTAGCCAAGAAGGTAAAATATAAAAGTGCAAACTTCATACTTATTGATGGAGATCTATATCGAAGGGCTTATTCATCCCCATTATTGAAGTGCTTGATCCCATCTGAAGCTGAATATATCCTTCGGGAGGTTCATGAAGGTATCTGTGGTGATCACATAGCCGCGAAGTCGTTAGCATATAAAGTGCTTCGTCAAGGTTTTTATTGGCCAACAATTTTCAAAGAGGCTACTGATTATGTGAAGAAATGCCCGAAATGCCAGTTAAATAGTTCAATCCCACATCAGCCACCAGAAGAGCTATACTCGATTTTATCTCCTATACCCTTTGCTGTCTGGGGGGTAGATATACTGGGTCCACTCCCGAAAGCGAAAGGTCAAGTCAGTTTTGTTATAGTGGCAATTGATTATATGACTAAGTAGGTAGAGGCAAAGCCGCTTCGGCTGATAACGAACAAGAATGCTTGAAGTTTCTGAAAGAATCAGTAGTTTTCCGATTTGGTATTCCTATGGTGGTAATTTCAGATAATGGACGCCAGTTCGTGGAATCAAAATTTGAGACGTTCTTGAAGAAGTTAGGGATTCAGCATCGAAAGACTTCGGTTGCCCATCCACAATCTAATGGGCAAGTGGAGGTAACTAATAGAATACTCCTGAATGGGATCAAGAGAAGGCTGGATGACGCCAAAGGAAGATGGCCTGAAGAATTACTTAGTGTGTTATGGGCTTACCGAACTACGCCAAGGACTACAACAGGAGATTCCCCATTTAGACTGGCATACGGTTCTGATGCTCTAGTTCCGGTGGAAATTGGATCTGCAAGTCTTCGGGTAAGTCAATTTAAAGAATTATACAATGATGAAGGACTCAAAGCTAACTTAGATCTGCTCGAAGAAGTCCGAGAGGCAGCCTTGATAAAATTGGCCACATATCAACGTCGTGTTGTTAAGTACTACAACAAAGGGGTAAAGCTTTGGAGATTCGAAGTTGGGAATTTTGTTCTTCGAGAGGTGGAAGCTTCTACGCCTCAGAATATGGGTAAACTTATGCCAAATTGGGAGGGCCCTTATGAAGTCATTAGCGTATCAAAGCCCGGAACTTACCGGTTGCGAGCCTTAGATGGGTCTGAAATTAAGAATACTTGGCATGCTGGAAGGCTCTGCAAGTATTTTCAGTAGAGCTAGTGTCAAAGTCCAGAAGTCTGTAACTACCACGACAATTGTCAATAAAAGTGGCTCTCTTTTTCTCTCCAATAATGGTTTTTCTTCGTGCCAGTTATAAGGTTGGATCCCTTCGACTCCTCGTAGCGAAGTGGAATATCTTTTGGGTTGAACCTGTTCGGCTCTCGGAGAGAACGAGGTTGCCAGCTTGATATAAGGATGGATTCCTTCATCTCTTCGTAGCGAAGCGAACTATTGATGGTCCAACCCGTTCGGCTCTCGGAGAGAACGTGGTCACCAGTTATAAGGTTGGATCCCTTCGACTCCTCGTAGCGAAGTGGAATATCTTTTGGGTTGAACCTGTTCGGCTCTCGGAGAGAACGAGGTTGCCAGCTTGGTATAAGGATGGATTCCTTCGTCTCTTCGTAGCGAAGCGAACTATTGATGGTCCAACCCGTTCGGCTCTCGGAGATAACGTGGTCTCCAGTTATAAGGTTGGATCCCTTCGACTCCTCGTAGCGAAGTGGAATATCTTTTGGGTTGAACCTGTTCGGGCTCTCAGAGAGAACGAGGTTGTCAGCTTGGTATAAAGATGGATTCCTTCTTCTCCTCGTAGCGAAGCGAACTATTGATGGTCCAACCCGTTCGGCTCTCGGAGAGAACGTGGTCACCAGTTATAAGGTTGGATCCCTTCGACTCCTCGTAGCGAAGTGAAATATCTTTTGGGTTGAACCTGTTCGGCTCTCGGAGAGAACGAGGTTGCCAGCTTAGTATAAGGATGGATTCCTTCGTCTCCTCGTAGCGAAGCGAACTATTGATGGTCCAACCCGTTCGGCTCTCGGAAAAAACGTGGTCACCAGTTATAAGGTTGGATCCCTTCGACTCCTCATAGCGAAGCGGAATATTTCTTGGGTTGAACCTCTTCGGTTCTCAGAGAAGGATGGGATTATCCAATTGTTATGAAGCCGAATAACATTACAAGTTTTTCGGAACTAATATTCTTATTAATAGATCGGTGAATTATTCATTCTAACAATGGAATATGGCACTCTTCGTTAGTGAGTAAGTCTCGTCTCATGATTTTACTTGACTTTGTTCGAAGTATTAAAGTTAAATCACATACTGATTGGATAACAATATAATTTAGACTGAAAAGAAGTAAAAAGAAAAAAGATAAGATATATTTCATTAATCATGACGAAGAAATTACATTATTCTTAAAATTTATACAAATCCATAAAGGATAGATTATCTTCGCCTTCACTCTTCATCTTCGTCGTCGGAAGAGTCGAGGAGTAAGGGATTCAGAGTAGCAACAGCCAATTTCGATTTACCCTTACTTCGAGCCGCCTCGTAACCCTCTGCATACATTTGAACTATTTCATTGGTTAAGGTAGGAGACTTCCGATATTCATTTTGAATCTCCTTGCGAAGCTCTTCGGTAAGGGGGGGGCCCATTAGTTTTAGTTCACGAAGCTCCTTTTCAACCTTCCCTCGAAGATCAAGATGGTGTTCTTCGGATCTTTTGGCATCTGACACAGCTAAGACCAGATTCCGGTTATTATCAGCTAACTGTTTATTGGCACGCTAAAGTTCTTCATTCCGTTGCATTATTGCGTTTTGTGAAGCTTCAGACGCGACCAGTTGCTCTTTCATTCTGGCAAGGTCATTTTGAAGACCCTTACAGTTGAAGCGGATATTTTCGTGTTCGCTTCTTTCCTTGGCCAGTGCAGACTTTAAAATGACGTTTTCTCTTCAGGCCGCCTCTTCCTCGGCTTCGGCTTCTTTATACCTCTGATAGAGACGCCCGAAGATTCCATTTGTCTGCAGTTATCCTGAGTTAATAAAATGCTTAAAGAAGATATTTATAAGCAGAAATGATCAAAAACTTACTCTAGCCTGGTTGGCCAAGCCTTCTTCCATCAGATCAGCAATGGTGCTGTTGCCGAACCTATGGTCATCTGTATCCAGAACGAAAGAATTATAGAGGTGCAGGGGGAAGTCTTCGTTCTGGTCAGGCCGTAGGCTGGGCGATCGAGAAGCTCCAGGCATCGACCCGAAGTAAGGAGGGGTTGATCGTTGAGGAGAGGGCATTGTTTGGTTGGGTGGAGGAAGGTCGAAAATTATTGGAGCTGGAAAGGATGATTGACCATCAGAAGTATGCTTCTTCTTTCGAATAAGAGGAGAACTGGGTTCAACCTCGAATTCATTAGTTTCGGCAGGAATGGAAGAAGATTGGTTAGTTGTAATATGTGGTACTCTTAGCTCTTCGGCGGTGAGGGGGATAATTTTTACCTTGGCTTTCCGTTTTTTTGGTGTGAAGGATCTTGGTTCTTTTTTCGATAGGCATGTCTAAAAGGCTTTCGGTAAGGGCTGGGACGGGGGCATGTTGGGACTTTTTAACAGCCCTTTTTTTCCGACGAAGCTAGCTGACCCCTTCAACAGGGTTTGAATCGATAACTGGGGGGTCAGCAGTTTCTTCTTCACCGTCTTGAGCTTCAGGAAGGTCTTGGGTTGGTTTAGCAGCAAGAAACTCCTCCAATTCTTTCAAATCGGAGGAGGTAGGCTTAAAAAGAGATATTGCAAAATTGAAAGATGAATTTCAGATTAGATATTAAAATAAGATTGAAGAAGCTACACAAACGGTGATTTCGTACTTATATTTATGGTTGTACAACCATGCTTGTTTGCTGAGGAGTCCGAAGCTCCATTCTTTCAGAGGAAGCTTATTCAACAGCGTCACTATTTCGTTTCCCCGTTCTTGTGTGAGATCACTGAAGTCTGGAGAAAGAACATGGGTAGCGGTCCAGTCAGGGATGGAGGAGATATCTGGTCCATTGATAAAGATCCAGTCCTTATGCCACCCTCGGTTGCTTGAAGGGGTGTCTATCAAAGATCTGCTTTCAATCATAACGTTGGACGGTTTGCTTATCCCCTTGAAGCCTTTCTCCCTGGATTGGCCCACCACAAAGAGGGAAAAGAAGAAGTCAATAGACGGGGGGATACTCTACTCAAAGCACCAAGCAGCGAACGCAAAGATGTAAATATAAGAGTTGGGGACCAGTTTGGCCAGCCCGACTCCCAGAAACCCTAACATGTTCAAAATGAAAGCATGAAGAGGGAAACGGAGTCCCTTCTCCAAAAGAGTGAGGGGCATAGCAACGTAACTATCTAGGCGTTGGTACATGCGTTCAGTGGGCGAAGGGGCTCGTAGTTGATAATTGGGGGGATCTGGTACCGATCTCGGATGACTAAGATATCCAAATCGACAACCGAGGAAGGGGTGTTGGCATGGGCAAATTTCTTAGAGTCGGTGAAGTCAAAAGGGGTTTCTGAAGAAACGTCTTTAGATGAATCGGTGGGAAAGGTCTTGCTGGAGGAGGATTTGGATTTGGGTCTCGCAGCCGGGATAGTTTGGGTGGGATTTTGGGCGGTTGGAACAGAGGTTTCAGAGGTTGGGATGGTGTTATCGGTGTTTTGGGCAGCCATTGTTGACAAACAAACTGAGAAAGAAAGTCGGAGTAAGAAGAAAGCTGGAGTACTTCGAATTTCAAATGAGCAGGTAAAGTTATCTGATTTGGGGGTTTGAAGATTTTATAGCGTTGTCTTTTTGAAGGCTCACGAAACCCAAAGGTTGCACATTTAATAGAGATAATGATGGGAAAGGCTAGCGTCTGTTCTTGGAATTGAAGAAACCATCATTTACTTTTGAATTTGAAGAGTTGGTATTTGCTTTTGAATTGAAGAGATGATCTGCATCCTGTCATGGGCCTCTTATCGAGTGGGCTTCACTGGATCCACTCGAACTCTTTTTGGTGTTTGGATCGGGCCCTTATACTCTTTCGTCAAACACTTTGTTTGACAAAAGACTAGGGGGCAATGTTGGGCTGTGGACATTTGGGCCGGTCAAATCTTATTTATTTTGGGTTTTGCGGGTCAAACTCATTTTACTCTTGGTGTATTTTACTCTTGGTGTATTGGGTTGTTTTCTAAATGTTTATTTGGCCTGGGCCGGAGCTGGTAGTGGGGGGCAGGTAGCCGATTATGAACTAAAAATTATCCCTAATCTATGGGATTAGCAGACGGCTGATTGAGGTGATGGGCCCAGCCGTCTTTAGCCTCCTTCATTAATATGAAGTTGACATGCAAGTTGGTGAGATGATATATGGGTACAGGGCACTACACAAAAGAGAGGTAACGAACATTTTTTCTTTCAAAAAATATTAGAACGCACAACCTCCATTGTTAATCCTTTTTTACGACCTGTACTTATTCTCACACCGGAGCGATCTCCGGCGGCCCAAAACCGTCGAGATCCGGTGCTAACGTGTTCATTGTGCAGGAGTAGACGCGCTTTTCGTGATTGAGGCGCGTGGCGAAATCTTGGTGTTAACACTGAGTATATAAATCGTCTTTCTACGAATCGTCTTCCTCTTCCTCTCCATCGTTGTCTATTTAGGAATAACACAAATTATTACTATTATTAAATTTTTTTAGGAATATTATCATAAAAAGAAAACCAGTAAAAAGCGCAGAGCTGTGGACAAGTAAAGCATCCCAAACTCAAGAATCATAAAATCTTATGTAACTGAAAGCAGCTTCCTGTACTTTATATGGTGTGATTCACAACAAATGAAATTACTTCAAAGGCAGTCATACTTTACAAAAATGGCACACAAAACCACATTTGATACCTACCAAAACTTTATTTTCAGCTGGATAAAGAAAAGTAGCAGCTCAGCCTTCAGCTTAATTAGTACTCTCTCCATCCCATAATAATTGTCGTTTTAGCTTCATGCACATAGATTAAGAAAGTCATTTAATGCTATCATTTATTAATTAAAATTTGTGTAAAATTCCATCACCACCCCTTTATAGGAAGTTGAAAATTATTAATACAAGGGAGAGAATTTTTTGGGGCAATCAGAGAAGGTAGGGGTGATATAGAAAAGTAAATAATTTATTCTCCTAGAAAGTTGTTAACAACAAATAAATTGGATGGAAAAAAATTTCATCTAAAACGACAGTTATTATGGGATGGAGGGAGTAACAACTAACAACCTTGAATATTAATTACCACAATTTAACAAACTTCGAAAATGGTTAACTACTTCAAGACTGGAAAAAAACTTTAAATTTAAACAATTACGGAATACCCACAAGACAGATTGATCAAATTCCTAAAACCCTAATCAGGGTAAAAACCTCAACACAAAAAAACCTAACTTTGACAAACCCAGATGCAATGTAACGATAAAGAAATAAAATTACAGCTAAAAAGGATAAATTGCAATGAAATAAAGAAGGGTATGTTGAGAAATTAAAGATTTTGAACTCACCAACAACACTTGATCCTTCTAACCCCATTTCTTGCTGCATTCAGGGAAAAGGATGGGACTTTTTAATGCTAGGGAGATTATTCGGAGAGATACTTGGTGAAATGTTTGTGTGTGTTTTGGTGTGTGAGAGAGGAGATAACTGAGGTGAGGAAGGTAGAAATGGTTCCAACTACCGGAAAAAGACAGTACTATCGATTATTAACAGGATCCCGTTACCATCAAAATTAATTTTACGATAAGTTGATAATTGAGCAATATATTATTGACATCAAAACGGAGATTACCTTCCCCTTTACGTATTGAAGTGTATTAGTTAATTGATACTAATCACACCCCAAAAAAGTACTTGCAAATTCTAGAGATAGGTTGTGTTTGATAAATCTGGCGATTAAGATCTGAATGATTATGATGTCTTAATAAATTAGATCATCTGAATGGTTATGAGGTCTGAATCTAAAAAACTGTTTGATAACTAAAAAGTAAGTTGTCTCCTAATGACACTATTTTACTATTTTAAAGGGTAAATTTTTATATAATAATTTTAAATATTCAATTTAATAAAAATGAGTGAATAATATTGTTGAATATATTTATATAAAAAAAAATTATCAAAAAAATTTCATTAAGAGGTACCTCTTAATTATTAAGATTTTATTTTCTGTCTTACCGATTAAGAGGCATTCAGAGGTAATAAAAAAAACAAACAGCATCATGCCTCTTAGCGAATAAGAGACAGTCTATTAAGAGAGAATCAGATGTAAACAAAGATCACCATACTATAGTATTTGGAATTTTGGATTGGACAAAAAGAAAATAATAACAAAGAAACAGAATTAGAAGGAAGGAAATATCGTATGTTGAGTACACACCTTCCTTGATTACTGCGAAGGTTTGAATTCTCACCTTAATTGGTACACAAGGGATAAGAATAATCATTGTACAATTATTTGATGACTTGCATTATGTATGTTTAGTTACTAAGCGTTTAATGTGTTTGGAGGTTTAAAAATTCAAACACATTTAATAATTTTATTCGTTTGATAATGGAGAATTTTATTTCAAACATTTATTTTACTCGGACTCAAACTCAACCCATTAAAATTAGTACCCTACGTTCGGAGATTTGAATGCTGCAAGTGGCACAAACCCATTGTACCTGTGTATTTGAACCGTTCCCTCAAAAGAACATTTCCTCTTACCATCAGTGGTCAATAAACAGTGCCGAAGTCAATAATAAATTTCAGTGGGGTCAAAAGTATTGTTAAACTATAAATAATTTGACGGAGTTCAGGATATATATATATATACGGTCTGGATCTTAAACTCATTCATGTAAAAGCTCACCTAACTCACCCTCCTTTAGCGACAGACCGGGTGACGGTTTGGTCCATCGCTATATATACAATTGTCGTCTTAACTTTTAGCGACGGATAATATATAGCGACGGACAACATATAGACGACAGTTGTATATATAGCGACTGACGAACCGTCGCCCGGTCCGTTACTAAAGGGGGTGAGCTTGGGTGAGCTTTTAGGTGGGTGAGTCTAAGATTCTTATCGTATACATATATATATATATATATATATATGTGTGTGTGTGTGTGTGTGTGTGCGCGCTATATTACAATGATAATATAATAAGTAATAATATATGGTATATAACTATATATACACTATATTGACTTATAATTGATTTTTTTAGGTACAACTGTTCATAAATAATTATTTCATTCATTATTTTTAAAAATAATATAAATTAAATTATTATTTTATTTAAAATATTAAAGATATATATATATATATATTGAGAGGATATGAGTCGTATGTGGTTAAAATTTGAGTGACAAAGTTATAAATTTTCAATTTGACCCTGTATAATATAAATTTTATAAAATTTTAGTGGGATCAATTTATATATAATACTTAAAATTTTTAAAATTTATCTTACATTATAAAACAATAAAAAAAATTCAATTGAATTAATTGACCCCACAATCTTATATGTGACCTCACCACTGTCAGTAAATCACTATGATTAGGAATACTAGTATTTTGAATTATTTTTTAAAATATTACTCCCGTCGTTTAAATTTATTTGTTCTAATTTTTTTTTATTCAAATCTATTTGTCATTTTTTAAATACTATTTTTGACTTTATTTTTTCAATAATACTCTTATTTAACTTTTTTTAAAAAATATTTAAAATAACATGACATACATTGAAAAAAATAAAATTATTAACTTTGACATTAGAATCACAATCACATTCATTTTTTCTCCACTCTCCTCTATTTTATTGTTCCAAGAAAGAGTTGAGAGATTAAATAAAACAAAAACATAATAATAATAGAGTAATTAATATGGGTAATTTAGAGATAAAAAAAATCTTAATAGACGTGTATTTTCAAACTATGACAAATAAAGTTAGACAGTGAGAGTAACATTTAAAGTTAAACATATTTATTCCTAAAAAATAAAAAAAATAAAAAAAATAGGTTGGAGAATTGAAGAAAGGTTAATAAGAAAAACAATCTTTTAATTAATATCGGAAAAAACAAACATAACATAGGATTATTTTAAGTTATCCATAAAAAATCTAAAAAGCAAATATGTAAGTAGAACTATTTTATCCTAGGATTAATAGTCTTCAGATTATAATCTTTACAAACAAACATGGCCTTAATGTTAAGTATATGTTAAAAATATTCATATTTATTGTCAATTCATCAAGTAAAAAACACTGACAAAATTTTTATTTTCAATAAATAAATGTACCAAATTGTCCTTCCAAGTACTATTTTGAAATGAATAGTACATGGATTAAATTGAAAACAAATTTGTATGACCATGAATTTAACTCGACTATATTAAAGCTCTATTAATTTTCTCCTAACTTTATTAAATATTGTTTATCACTTCTTATTCAAACTATTAAAATATATCATGGATTAGTCAAAAGAAATTTTTAGTAAAACTTCGGTTATGAATTTTTTCAAAAAATGTTCTATTTAACATTAAAATTTTAAAAAAACAAAAAATTCTTTATTTGTGATGGGGAAAAAGTTAATTGAATGATGAAATTTGTAGTGATTATCTTTTTTTTTGTTGGTATAAAATATTGTTTTCAAGTAATGTTACTGACATAACGGTTTGATTTTGAATATAATATTCTAGATTTTTTTTATAAAAAAAGCCTACTAGCTAGTCATTGTTGAACAATTCTAAGCATGAGATGAACCAGAGAGAGGGAGAAAGTGAGCGAGATCATATATTTCCAATGCGACTGGAAACACAATTGATTTGCGTATAGAGCAAATTATTTTTAAAGATTTTATTCCCGTAGTTTCAAATCAACTTATAATCATTTCTTTCAAATCAACTTATAATCATTTCCTCCCATAAGAACCTATATGTGTGTGTGAGGATAAACTAGACTAATTAATTAATGCATGTTGAACTGGGAAAAACAAGTAGTTAATACATTAATTTGTACGTATATAATAGAGATACACAATACTAGATCTTCATACTCTTTGGTTATTCAAAACATTGGCGCCCTTAGGGCAACTCCTTTTCTCAGTTTTTGCCTCTTTGGTGATATTGATACTGGTGGATCTTTACTTCTCTCATTCTCTAAGCTTTCATCCTTTTCATTAATTTGATCATTGCGATATTTGGTAGTTTCTTCTTTGTGTTCACCTCTATGGGTCGCGGTGTTGGGTTTGTACGAAATCGTGACGCAATCAAATTGCAAAAAATTAGCGGAAGCATGGTATATCAGAGTTTAAAAAATTTCTACAAAACCATTACCCGGATCATCCTTTATGCAAATTATTAATTTAAAACGATAAATAAGAAGTTATGGAATCATACCCTTGTAGAACGAAGCTTCCACAGGTACGAGTTCAACTCCTTGTTCTTCGAGATCTCCTTGAATTTTCGGGTTAGATTCCTTCCTTTGATTAACGTTAGCCACCCAAGTGTTTGGCCTCTAGAGGTGATCCACCAAGGAAGAAGAATTATCAAGAAGGAGGGTGTTTGGCTTAGTTTTCTATTCTCTATAGAAAAGGAGTACTCTCCAACAATTGGAATTGCATCATCTAATATCTATTATAAGACTCCTCTTATATAGATATTAGTCAACCCTTCTAATCCTATTAGACATGGGATTTCTTTTAATTAATTAAACTCCTTTAATTAATTTAGGCTTCCCACCACATGGGAATAATTAATTAAATTCATTTAATTAATTTGTCTCCTAATCTTATTAGGAATGAATGAGAGTACTAAATATTAAATTAATTACTAAACTCCTTTAGAAATTAAAATAATAATAATTGTAATAATATTAATAAGACTCCTCTTATTAATTTATATTTAATATTTTCAAAATATTAAATAATAAACATTAAGCTATTTAATTTATTCTATCACCATAGATTAAATTAATTATACTTAATGCATTATTACGATTATGCCATTACCTTCTTAAATAATTATTCTTCCTTTTATGGTGTGACCCTTTAGGTTCTCCATATTAAACCGGTTGTGAATAAATCAATTAAAACAATTTTAATCTTATTTAAATAAATAAATTAAACTAATAATCTATTTAAATAAATAATATTTATTCTACAATAGGGATAAGCCTCCCTAGCGATCAACGACTTTCCAGATAATATAGATTTCAACATTAATCATAAAAGAACCTGTGAGTTAATAGTTCCGTACAATTCAATCCTTCCACCATTCAATGTCCCAATTAAATATAAGACATGGATTTACTGTCAAGTCTTATTTTATTTAATTATATATATTTCGATTAGAAAATGCACAACTCCAAATAATGCAAATTAGAAACTCCTTTCTAATTTCATTTCACCTTGGCCAAGAATTCCTGGGTTGTCATTTAACGAATCACATAGGACATATCTCCTCTTTTACTAGAGGTGGTAGATTCTTTATTGATCATTCATTATCTCCATATGTAACTCATTATACCCAAGCATACCCTATATATGCCTTAAAAGGTCTTAAGGAATAAGTCAAAGTATAATTTGTTACATACAAGATACTATGATGATCTCAAGTCCAAGGATCACTTGTACTACTATCACATTAGGAATTCCTATTGACATGCGAGTAAAACTCCATTAGGTATTCCATAGCGAATCACGTTCAGTGAACTTATTCTCCAATAAGCACCTACATACTTGCTTTAGTGTCTCCACACAAATGATCATGAGATCAATCATCCTCATCCAATGAGCAAGCAACATATGTACCAATCTATCCGGATTTACTAATCCCCTTTTTAGTAATCCCACGATTGGGAACTATTTTAGTTTTAAAACTTTCTAAGAATTTAGATCTCATTAGCATGATCATCATCATGATTCTAAAAGCTTTGCTTAAAACTATGAGTTATTTACATATTATAAAAACAGCAACATGTAGATAATTAAATGCCTTTAATAAATGAATATTTTATTAATAAATAAATAAGATTGTTTACAAAGTACGTGCTTTATCATCATACATGATTGGCTTGTATGCACACTACTATCAATCTCCCACTTGCACTAAAGCCAATCGCCATGGTATCTCATACCCATCTTCTCTAAGTGACGATCAAACTGCTGTTGTGTTAAAGCTTTAGTAAATGGATCTGTAATGTTGTCTTGAGAGTCTACACTCTCCTTTTTCAATGATTTTTTTTTTTAATCAAAGTGCCGCAACACATGTTTAGATTCAAGATGAGACTTAGGAACTATTCCTAGTTCTGTAATAAACTTTTCATCCGAAACATCAACTTGCAGCTTCACTTACAGTTATATACTTTGTCTTTGTCACTAACCCAGCAACTTTTGCTGTTTGAAACCTTTCCAATTTACTGCACCGCCTTTTAAGGTAACGACTTACCATAAAGTGGATTTTGCTGTCGTCTTGGTCAGTCTGAAAACTTGAGTCTGTTTAGTCTTCTAGTTTAATTCAGACCCATCATGTGTCATGATGACATCCTTAGTGTCAGTTAAGTACTTTGAGATGTTTATCACTGTCTCACAGAGATCTTCTCCAGAATATGACTGATCAACATCAAGTCTTGTATATTTCATTGCATACATAATAGTTACTTATGCGATCTCTCTTTTACTGAGGACAATTTTAGAGAGATACACTCCATGGCTCATCATCATGAGGCACCTTTTGGAGTTGCCATGCTAAACGCCTTTAACATCTAATGAATATACGTTTCCATGGGTTAAGCCGAACATCCTTTTAAATCTATTAATACAGATTTATATCCCCAATGTGGGATGTTCTACCCAAATCATTCATGGAGGAATGTTTAGACAACTTTATTTTGATCGATTTTAGCATAGAAATTTCATTCCCTATCAGTAATATATCATCAACATATAATACAAGGAATGAAACTGCGCTCCCACTAACCTTCTTGTACACACATGGTTCATCGTCATTTTTGATAAAATCAAACTCTTTGATTGTCTCATCAAAACGAATGTTCCATCTACGAGAAGCTTGCTTCAATCCATAAATGGATCGTTGCAGCTTACAGACTTGATTTATTCCAACCTTTGAAACAAATCCCTCTGGCTGTGTCATATACACATCCTCCTCAAGTTTTCCATTGAGGAAGGCCGTTTTCACGTCCATCTGCCAGATCTCATAGTCGTTATAAGCTGCAATCGCAAGCAAAATCCGAATGGACTTGAGCATAGCTACTGGTGAAAAGGTTTCATCATAGTCAACTCCTTGTCTTTGTTTGAAACCTTTTGTAACCAGTCGGGCCTTATAGGTCTCTACCTTGCCGTCCGCTCCAGTCTTTCTTTTAAAGACCCATTTACACCCAATAGGCTTAATGCCTTCAGGTGGTGAAACCAAAGTCCATACTTTGTTTTCATACATGGAGTCCATTTCAGATTGCATGACTTCTAGCCATTACCCTGAGTCTTTATTACTCATAGCCTGTTCGTAATTCAATGGATCATCATCATTCATGATGTGTACCTCATCGTCATCCTCTATAACGAATCCATACCTCTCAGGTATCTTCGGTACTCTCCCAGATTTACGAACAGGGTGTGGCATAGTAGGTTCTTCTACTTGGTCAGGTACCTGACTTTGATCCGTGGTAATTTATGGTTCTTGAACTTCTTCAAGATATATCTTACTCCCACTGACCCCTTCATGGATAAACTCCTTTTCCAAGAAGGCAGCATGTTTCGCAGCAAACACCTTTTGATCAGTTGGATGATAGAAATAATACCCTACAGTTTCTTTAGGGTATCCCACAAATCTACACTTTTTGGATTTAGTCTGTAGCTTATCATGTTCAAACTTTTTGACATAAGCTGGACAACCCCAAGTCTTAACATGCTTAAGATTTGGTTTCCTCCCCTTCCACATCTCATATGGAGTCTTTGGGGCGGATTTGGTAGGTACCTTGTTAAGTAGGTATGCAGCCGTTTCTAGGGCATATCCCCAGAAGGAAATTGGAAGGTCGGTAAAACTCATCATGGATCGAACCATGTCTAACAGTGTTCGATTTCTCCTTTCAGATACTCCATTTAACTGTGGTGTACCTGGAGGAGTCCATTGTGAGATTATACCATTTTCTTTGAGACAATTGAGAAACTCACCGCTTAAGTATTCTCCACCTCGATCTGATCGAAGTATCTGTTTGTTTCTCTACTTCACTTCTGAACTCTTTGAACTTTTCAAATGATTCTGACTTGTATTTCATTAAATACACATATCCAAATCTTGAGTGATCATCAGTGAAAGTAATAAAATAAGAATACCCACCCCGTGCACTTGTTGTCATAGGTCCACAAACGTCTGTGTGAATCAATGCCAACAACTCTGTAACTCTTTCTCCTTTTCCACTAAAAGGAGATTTAGTCATTTTACCCATGAAATAAGATTCACAAGTTGGATATGATTCATAATCAGATAACTCAAGGAGCCCATCTTTATGCAACTTGGATAATCTTGTTTCATTGATATGACCGAGTCTACAGTGCCACATGTAAGTATAATTAATATCATCTCTTTTCCTTTTCTTAGTTTGTTCAATTTGAAAAATATTTTCTTGTAAGTCAAGTGTATAAAGTCCATTTCGCAAATTTCCAATACCATATAAAATATCGTCTTTATAAATAGAACAACTATTGTTCTTTATAACAACGTTAAATCCTTCCATATCCAATACAGAAATTGAAATAATGTTTTTAATAATATTCGGAACATAATAACAATTATTAAGATAAATGAACTTGCCCGAAGGCATTGCTAAATAATAAGTTCCTACAGCTAATGCAGCAACCTTTGCTCCATTCCCCACTCGTAGGATCACCTCATCATTGTTCAGCTTTCTACTTCTGACCAGTCCCTTCACATTATTACATATGTGAGAACCACAGCCGGTATCCAATACCCAAGTAGAATTTTGACTTTCTGAAAAATTAATTTCAATCATGAACAAACCTTGATTGGAAGTCGAAGCTTCTCCAAGCTTCTTCTTTTCCAGAAACTTCTTGCAGTTCCTCTTCCAATGACCCGGCTCGTTGCAATGGAAGCACATTCCTTTGCTAGCTGGATCAGATTTCT
The DNA here is from genome assembly GCA_020205555.1 of Panax stipuleanatus. Classification (NCBI taxonomy): domain Eukaryota; kingdom Viridiplantae; phylum Streptophyta; class Magnoliopsida; order Apiales; family Araliaceae; genus Panax; species Panax stipuleanatus. Next base: position 136,142,507 of record CM035119.1, on the reverse strand, counting down.
TTTGTTCCTTTATGTTCACTTTGCCCTTGGTCATCCGAGATCGGAAGAGCTCCTTAGATATCTCATATCTAGCAGTCCTACTTTGTTCACCATACAACTCCTTGAGGTGAATCAACATAGTAGGAGCATCCATATTTTCGTGCTGACGCTGAAGCTCGTTATTCATGGATGCGAGCATGATGCATTGAGCCACAGATGCATCATCTTGCCACTTTACAATGGTGGCAATCTCTTCCTCAGAGACTGTTTCTGGAACAGTTCCAGGGACAGGTGAGTTTAGGACATAAGAAATCTTTTCAGCAGTGAGAACTTTTCTCAGATTTCTTAGCCAGCCCGTATAATTCGGCCCGGTAAGCTTATTAGCATCAAGTATGCTTCGCAGTGAAATTAGTGATTTTGACATTTTTAAAATTCTGCATGTGAAAAACAACATTTTAGTAAACATTCATTTTATTAATTTTGCATACCAAAATAAATTTAGGTCTTTATTTTAAATTGGTATCTCCCACTATTTTTATCAAACTATATTACCCTCACTTATATAGTTCGGCAACATCTAATTAAAGATTTGCTAGTGAGAATAAGGATCCCATTTCAAATGTATATAACCTTGTGGATAGCACAAGAAGCGATACACAAATAAATAGGTAGACAACTCTTGTCAATTACAACACTATATAACTCCTTTTATTTTGCCTCTTAAATCATAATGGTCAAGTGTGTGCACATCCGAACTAAAATGATTTAAGTTAAGTCCAGCCTAGCACTTCCATAAATTCAAAAAAGAAAAATGTTCGTCCTTGTGGATAGCACAACAAGACTAGATCGTTCAATTTTCTTGATAAGCATCAAATGTGATTAATTAACATCTTAAATACGCAATACTCGCCTTGTGGATAGCACAACAAGCTCATATTAAATATTTAATACTCTATTAATTTATCATGCTAGAAGGCGACGTTCGATATTCCAAATATCATTTAAACGCTTCGGACTTAATATTATTTCTTTGAGGGGTTTGTTATTATTTGTCTCATCTTGTTTAGCGCGCATGCACATATATATATAAAATACGCGTCATTTTATTAAACATGCGAAGCATGTTTGCATAAAATATAATATATATAATATTTAGCATGCAATATAAAATATTATATTCTACCCGGATTGATTATGGACTTTTATTCTAGTTTGGTTCACTAGAGCCACCAAGTGAACCAAAAGGTCAAACCTAGGAGTGCAAGAATTTAAATTTAAATATAACTATTACATTTAAACCCGGGCTCCATACAAACGGGTCTTCACGCGCTCCTTGCTCCTTGGTCTCTAATTTTTAAAGATAATTCTAACTATTTCTATTACATTAAACTATTTAATTTAAATAGAAACCTTGATCAACAGTCAAGGGGAAGTACATAGGAGGGAGATAGAATTTTACATCAAGAAAAAAAATTAGAGAAGACGAGGTACGCAGACCCCATTTAATAAAACCCATTCATTCAAGCATTCAACTAAAATAAAATCCAATCACATTGGTCAAATAGTCCATAATCAATCCCCATTTATTTTCATACATATCACCATATATATCAATAAATAAATATTCATCTCATGAATTAAAACATTCCATATATATATGAGTATCATTTAATGGGCAATTTTAAATTGCATGAAATCCAATTTCAAGATTAAAATAAACTCTTTATTTTAATAATAAAATTATTTAGAATATAATATATAAATATATCATTTTTTTTTAAATATAATTTTATACAATAAAATTATGCCCAATAAATTATTTTAAATACATACCCATATGTATATGAAATCAAAAATAAATTAATAATTGCATAAAGATTTGGCTCTGATACCACTGTTGGGTTTGTACGAAATCGTGACGCAATCAAATTGCAAAAAATTAGCGGAAGCATGGTATATCAGAGTTTAAAAAATTTCTACAAAACCATTACCCGGATCATCCTTTATGCAAATTATTAATTTAAAACGATAAATAAGAAGTTATGGAATCATACCCTTGTAGAACGAAGCTTCCACAGGTACGAGTTCAACTCCTTGTTCTTCGAGATCTCCTTGAATTTTCGGGTTAGATTCCTTCCTTTGATTAACGTTAGCCACCCAAGTGTTTGGCCTCTAGAGGTGATCCACCAAGGAAGAAGAATTATCAAGAAGGAGGGTGTTTGGCTTAGTTTTCTATTCTCTATAGAAAAGGAGTACTCTCCAACAATTGGAATTGCATCATCTAATATCTATTATAAGACTCCTCTTATATAGATATTAGTCAACCCTTCTAATCCTATTAGACATGGGATTTCTTTTAATTAATTAAACTCCTTTAATTAATTTAGGCTTCCCACCACATGGGAATAATTAATTAAATTCATTTAATTAATTTGTCTCCTAATCTTATTAGGAATGAATGAGAGTACTAAATATTAAATTAATTACTAAACTCCTTTAGAAATTAAAATAATAATAATTGTAATAATATTAATAAGACTCCTCTTATTAATTTATATTTAATATTTTCAAAATATTAAATAATAAACATTAAGCTATTTAATTTATTCTATCACCATAGATTAAATTAATTATACTTAATGCATTATTACGATTATGCCATTACCTTCTTAAATAATTATTCTTCCTTTTATGGTGTGACCCTTTAGGTTCTCCATATTAAACCGGTTGTGAATAAATCAATTAAAACAATTTTAATCTTATTTAAATAAATAAATTAAACTAATAATCTATTTAAATAAATAATATTTATTCTACAATAGGGATAAGCCTCCCTAGCGATCAACGACTTTCCAGATAATATAGATTTCAACATTAATCATAAAAGAACCTGTGAGTTAATAGTTCCGTACAATTCAATCCTTCCACCATTCAATGTCCCAATTAAATATAAGACATGGATTTACTGTCAAGTCTTATTTTATTTAATTATATATATTTCGATTAGAAAATGCACAACTCCAAATAATGCAAATTAGAAACTCCTTTCTAATTTCATTTCACCTTGGCCAAGAATTCCTGGGTTGTCATTTAACGAATCACATAGGACATATCTCCTCTTTTACTAGAGGTGGTAGATTCTTTATTGATCATTCATTATCTCCATATGTAACTCATTATACCCAAGCATACCCTATATATGCCTTAAAAGGTCTTAAGGAATAAGTCAAAGTATAATTTGTTACATACAAGATACTATGATGATCTCAAGTCCAAGGATCACTTGTACTACTATCACATTAGGAATTCCTATTGACATGCGAGTAAAACTCCATTAGGTATTCCATAGCGAATCACGTTCAGTGAACTTATTCTCCAATAAGCACCTACATACTTGCTTTAGTGTCTCCACACAAATGATCATGAGATCAATCATCCTCATCCAATGAGCAAGCAACATATGTACCAATCTATCCGGATTTACTAATCCCCTTTTTAGTAATCCCACGATTGGGAACTATTTTAGTTTTAAAACTTTCTAAGAATTTAGATCTCATTAGCATGATCATCATCATGATTCTAAAAGCTTTGCTTAAAACTATGGGTTATTTACATATTATAAAAACAGCAACATGTAGATAATTAAATGCCTTTAATAAATGAATATTTTATTAATAAATAAATAAGATTGTTTACAAAGTACGTGCTTTATCATCATACATGATTGGCTTGTATGCACACTACTATCACGCGGAAACCTGTATATAACAATTATGACAAACAATAGTTGTCTTACATTTTTGAGATTATATACGTTGTTTTCATATGCGTACTCACTCTCGTTCTTATTCTAAAATATAAGATCAATATCGACTTTTTAAAATTAAGTTGAGATATTTTCAACTTTAACATTGACGACTTTTTAGAATTTTCATATATGTACATGCATGTAAGCAATGCATGCAAAAAATGCTACTCATTAATTATAACATTTATTATTACCTGAAGTGAAATGAATCACACATCAATTTTAAGTTTAAAAATATCTCATATTGATTTTTAAAAACGTCAGATTTGTACTTCTTATATATATTTCGGGACAGATCAATGGAGTATAATTACAACTTCAATATGATGCACATATAGTGCTTATATTCTAGAAAACATGAAACCAATTTTTGTTGTTTGCATGGTTCTTTTTGAGCTAATTACACCACCAGGAATTGGAAGGAGGAAAATCCAAGAGATGTAGAGAAACTAGTTAATTACCTTGCATGCTATACTGCAATAAACCGAGGTTTGCAAGCTTCTTTTGCAGATGATGCAATTGTGTAGAAATCTCAAATTATGCTGTTGATTGTGATTTTGTTGTGGAGGTTGTTGTTGAGGCCTTTCCTTCAAGAATATAACTTTATCTTTATTTGTTAGATAAGACTGCAGTGTATATATATATGAAAGTATACTTTAGAATTATATATACGTTCACATTGAAAACTAAAATTCAATTGAAAGTATACTTGGAATGAAAATACCAACATATATTTTCCCACCAGGATATACGTACTGTGACATGGGAAATTAAATAAATCCAAATATTCAAGAATGAGAGAATAATATATATGATTAAGGGTCTGCAAATGGTACTCGATCTAAGGTTGATAGAGAATTGAATGCCATGAACAAATTTAAAATTCTTTTGGTTTGATTTTCAGTATGTGGCACACAATTTGTGAGAAACTGTTTCGTGCGTTATATACGGATTTATCCAATTAATTTCAATATATCCCCTTTGCTTTGTTCATGAATGAGGGGTGACATTTGATTTTTATTTTATTTTTTAAAACTTTGTTGTACTCATTATATTAATTATTTGTCAATATATATCTTAACAAATAACTACAAACCTGAATGCGAGAACAGTTGAAGAACTTGCACAAATCTTGACAATTAATAACTTCACAGTACATATATCTCCGTATCTGCATATATTAGTACGTACTTAGAATTTCAATATATACCTGCTTGTCATATGCATATATAATAAAGATATAACTTAATTTTAAGAGTACCTATCATATGCATATGCATAAAACATTTAACTAACGAATTTATGTATGTGACAATAATTTTAATTAAGAAAATGATATTTTTCCCATGCCACCAACAAAAGAGAAATTAAAAAAGAAGAAGAAATTGAATTACATTAGTATTCTAATTCCTATATATATATATGGGTGATAATCCATAGCAACCGGTTGCTGAAAATACTGTTCAGTAACCAACTTTTGGACTATTGATCTGAAGGAGCAAATGCTGAGATCGAAAATATTCCTCCCCTGCCGCATGAGCCTGTTGTGGCAGGCACTATAGGCCAAAAAGGGTCCGCAAAATTACATGCATGCCCTCCTGTTATCCAAATACACATGGCTGTTTACAAAAGTAACCCCATATATGTTCAGTAATATATGTCATGTTCACAAGCTGCCGGTTTGCTCATTGTTGACAAGACCGTTTGCGGGGCCCACTGACATTAATGAGACAGGTTGCAAATAAAAGTCTTGTCTATTTACAAAACTAACCCCATATATATTCAGCAATGCATGCCATGTTCACAAGTTCCCGATTTTTGTTATCATTATTATTATTGTTATTTTTATTATGATGATGATGATTATTATTGTTATTATAACTATAATTATTACTAAGATTATTACTATTATTATTATTAGTATTATTATTGTTATTTTTATTTTTATTTTTATTTTTATTATTAGTAGTAATGCTATTATTATTATTATTGTTATTATTATTATTATTATTATTATTATTATTATTATTAAGACTACTACTAGTACTACTATTATTATTGTTATCTTTATTACTAATAATAATAATACTACTACTAATAATAATAATAATAATAACAATAATAATAATTATAATAACAATAATAACAATATTAATACTAATAATAATAATAATAACAATAATAATAATAATAATAACAATAATAATACTAATAATAATAACAATAACAATCTAATAATACTAATAATAATAATAACAACAACAACAACAACAATAATAATAATAATAATAGCAATACTAATACTAATACTAATACTAATACTAATAATAATAATAATAATAATAATAACAATAATAATAGTACTACTACTACTAATAATAATAAAAAAAAAACAAAAAAAAAACAATATTAATAATAATAGTAATAATTTTAATAATAATTATAATTATAATAACAATAATAATCATCATCATCATAATAAAAATAACAATAATAATAATGATAACAAAAATCGACAACTTGTGAACATGACATGCATTGCTGAATATATATGGGGTTAGTTTTGTAAATAAGCAAGACTTTTATTTGCAACTTGTCTCATTAATGTCAGTGGGCCCCGCGAACGGTCTTGTCAACAATGAGCAAACCGGCAGCTTGTGAACATGGCATATATTGCTGAACATATATGGGGTTACTTTTGTAAACAGCCATATATATTAAGATAACAAGAAGGCATGCATGTAATTTCGCGGACCCTTTTTGGCCTATAGTGCCTGCCGCAACAGGCTCATGCGGCAGGGGAGGAATATTTTCGATCTCAGCCGTTGCTCTTTCCGATCAATGGTCCAAAAGTTGGTTGTTGAACAGTATTTTCAGCAACCGGTTGCTATGGATTATCACCCTCTATATATATATATATATATATATATATATATATATATGGGTAAGCATCCGTAACAACCGGTTGCCCAGAGCACTGTTCAGCAACCAACATCTTAGCCATCGATTAGAAAAACCTACGGGTGAGATGTGTGGGATTTGTACCCTGCCGCATGAAGCTGATGCGAGAACACTACAGGACAAAAATTTCTAGGCTATATTACTGTTATGCCCTCCCCTCATATATATATATGTATTATCAATTCAAAATTTAAAAGCATAATGATGACTGCCACATGAGCCTCATGTGGTAGGCATTCAATGAGCATATATTATTAGTATTACTGTGACCTGCCGCATGAGCCTCATGTGGTAGGCTGACATGAACAATGAATGGCTTGCAGTCTTTGACCGAAGCATGTGGCTTTTTGTCCTCTCCCCTCTCCCCCTCCTTTATATGTTATTTGTGTTCTAATTTCACTCTCTCATGCCCCTTCTTCCCCCCTGCCGTTCATTATTCCACTTCCATGCAACTTCCCTCCATTCAACTTCTAATCCAGTAACAACAGAGAAGAAATAAAAAGAAAGAAGAATAGATTTTCATCCGATACTCTACAACTTGTCAACTTCAAGTATTAATTTTGTAAGTTTTTTTTTCAATTTTAAATAAATAAATATTTTATATATTATGATTGTTTTGTACAAATATATTTATGATAAAATAGAAGGTTAAATTTTAAGGGGAAATTATCAACCATTACTGTGATTATATATATGCATGTGAATTTTTGAAATTTTTTATAATTTATGTGTTTGAGCAATTATATAACTATGTGGTGATGTAGTTATTATGATTATTAACTTATAATTAAATAGTTTTGAATAATATATTGTAATGGAGTTTTTTTTTATGAATGTTTATTATGAAAATATTATTATTTTAATGTTGTGCATTATTGCCCATGGGCATAATGCTTCATTATTTTAATGTTGTGCATTATTGCCCATGTTAAAAATCCGGCAGCTAATGCTTCATTGCCCATGGGCATAACAGTAATACTAATAATATATGCCTACCACATGAGGCTCATGTGGCAGTCATCATTTTGATATCACTGTTCCTCTTACATCTCCGCATGCTTTTAAATTTTGAATTGATAATACATATATATATATATATATATATATATATATATATATATATATATATATATATATATGAGGGGAGGGCATAACAGTAATATAGCCAAGGGATTTTTGTCCTGTAGTGTTGCCGCATCAGCTTCATGCTGCAGGGTACAAATCCCACACATCTCATCCGTTGCTTTTTCTAATCGATGGCTAAGATGTTGGTTGCTGAACAGTGCTCTGGGCAACCAATTGCTACGGATGCTTACCTATATATATATATATATATATATATATATATATATATATATATATATATATATATATATATATATATATATATATATATATAAGGAGCTAATCCATGGCAACCGGTTGCTATAGCAACCAACTTTATTCCAGCCGCTACTCCTTGTAGCGGCTTATGTATGAATTTAAAAGTCAAAGCAATTAAGTACAGTGGGCCCCATTAGGAGAAAAAAATCCCCAAGCCGCTACTCCTAGTAGCGGCTCTTTCAATTTTTTTGTCCCACTTTTTTTGTCACTTCCATTATATTAACCTTTTAAAATTATATTATTATAATAATAATATTAATTGTTTGATTTATTAATAATAATAAATAAAATTATAAATAATAATTAATTGTTTGATTTAATAAATATAATAATAATAGTAATTGTTTTATTTAAATATTATTACCTTAAATTAAATTAAATTATTACTATTATTACTATGTATAGTGGTTGGGGAATAAAATAATAATAATAATAATAATAGTATTAATAGTATTAATAATAATAATAATATAATTATAAATAAAATTTGACTCTTGGCATTGTATTTTGACTCTTTTTGTAGAAGGAACGTTAGAAGTATAAAAATTGAAAACAAGTTTAGAAGGTATATCATTAGAATTTCTAATGACTTCAAGTTATATCATTAGAATTAAACATTAGAATTAAACGTTCCTTAGAATTTCTATACTTCTAAACTTCTAATGACTTCAAGTTATGTATATCATTAGAATTAAACATTAGAATTAGAAATATAAAATTAAAAACAAAAATGACATATATAATGACTTCAAGTTATATATAGCATTGTAACTTGTTTTCAATTTTTATATTTCTAATTCTAATATTTAATTATTTATTTTTCTTCAGAATCACTATGGGATATTTTAAATTTTAAAGTTGATGGGATTCGTTTTATTTTAAAAATTATAACTAATCAGTTAATAGTATTTTACATAATATACAATTATTATTATGTGTGTAGTGTGTTTTTATATTTATAATTCTAATGTTTAATTCTAATCTATTAAATATACTAAATTGCAGTACATAACACCATTGCATGACACTTGTCATTCCCAAATAGCAACACATGTCCTACCTAATTAATGTGCTCATCCATTACTAATTTAATAATAATTAATGTACTCATCCATTACTAATTTTTATATTTCTAATTCTAATGTTTAATTCTAATGATATACATAACTTGAAGTCATTAGAAGTTTAGAAGTATAGAAATTCTAAGGAACGTTTAATTCTAATGATATAACTTGAAGTCATTAGAAATTCTAATGATATACCTTCTAAACTTGTTTTCAATTTATATACTTCTAACGTTCCTTCCACAAAAAGAGTCAAATTACAATGCCAAGAGTCAAATTTTATTTATAATTATATTATTATTATTATTATTAATACTATTATTATTATTATTATTATTATTATTATTATTTTTATTATTATTAATACTATTATTATTATTTTATTCCCCAACCACTACACATAATAATAATAGTAATTGTTTCATTACATTAATTATTATTAAATTAGTAATAATTAAATTATTATTATTATTAATACTATTAATACTATTATTATTATTATTAATACTATTAATACTATTATTATTTATAATTATATTATTATTATTATTAATACTATTAATACTATTATTATTATTATTATTATTTTATTCCCCAACCACTATACATAGTAATAATAGTAATAATTTAATTTAATTTAAGGTAATAATATTTAAATAAAACAATTACTATTATTATTATATTTATTAAATCAAACAATTAATTATTATTTATAATTTTATTTATTATTATTAATAAATCAAACAATTAATATTATTATTATAATAATATAATTTTAAAAGGTTAATATAATGGAAGTGACAAAAAAAGTGGGACAAAAAAATTGAAAGAGCCGCTACTAGGAGTAGCGGCTTGGGGATTTTTTTCTCCTAATGGGGCCCACTGTACTTAATTGCTTTGACTTTTAAATTCATACATAAGCCGCTACAAGGAGTAGCGGCTGGAATAAAGTTGGTTGCTATAGCAACCGGTTGCCATGGATTAGCTCCCATATATATATATATATATATATATATATATATATATATATATATATATATATATATATATATATATATATGATTTGAGCAACGGAGAGACAAAAACGTACAACTAACCTTGACATGATTGTGATGAGCGTGATTAGGAAGACAATTATAACAGAAAGATAGAAGACAATCTATGCAGAATCCATCCACCTTATTCTTCTTAGTGTTGGTGTTTGCATGAACAATACACGGATTGAAATAGATAGTGGTGTACATAACTTGCAGCCATTGCGGAACTTCAAATTTTCTGCAAATTTAAAAGCATGCATGACATGATGATTAATTAACTTTAAATTGTACGTTAATACTACAATTTATTTAATCAAGACTGAAATCTGAACAATTGTATTGTATCGGATATAATATATATATATATATATATATATATATATATATATATATATATAATATTAGATCTCAACTAATTATATGAAAATTAAATAATATAGTTGATCATCTCAACAAATTAATTCTGAATGACAGGCTGATAATAAAGAAAATGAGAAAACCAAAGAATATTTGTACTTCATCATGTTATGGTGGTTGAAGTCCTTTGACGCCAGTGGTCTTTCTCATATATAGTACTCCTTATGAGACTCTATTACGTACACAGTCACTATTTCTCTCTCTCTCTCTCTCTCTCTATATATATATATGTCCCAGATTAATAGGTAGATGTAGGGTTCACTTGATTAATTTTCGGTGGACGTTTCGTGAATGTCTAAATATTATCGTGAAGGTAAAAACAAGACCCATTTTGTTACGCAATTCATCAAAATTGTAGATTAAGTTGACTGCAATACATATCCCTATATTTGCTGGAAATATAAAAAAAAGGATTTAAAAATAACAATCCTAATCAACTAAATATATTTCTAAATTAATCCAATGGAAAAAATATTAAATTTAGTGTAATATGATTAAGCAATTTTGAATATCAAACATCTTCTAGCAAATACTAGACCATGTTTTGTATTGAATTTCCATTATTTCACTGTTGTACTCAATTCATATAGTTCATTTGATTCTAATGCTTTCAATACAACTTCTTGCCCAACTTTTGACTATGTTTTAAAAGTAAAAGTAGAAATATATATTATGCATTGCGAAAATCTTATACTTTATCATAATTGCAAAATATATATAGTAATACAAGATATGGGATAGAATTATAAGGGCATTCCACTTATTATATCTCTCTCCAAAAGATTATAACTATTATTTATCCACTTAATTGACAACTAAAAAATCGACACAAACATTTATAGTATCTATCAATTTCATTTAATAAAAATGACTTATAAGTATAATGTTTTAGTACAAGCTAAGTATTTAAGAATGAAAATTTAATGCTACAAATAAAAAGTAAAATATATTGATAATATTATGTAATCTGAGGGCTAATGACTAAAACTTTTCAAGTAATGTTGTGCTACTTTAATATTTACAATACACATTTTTTAGATTATGGCCATATTCATTTTTTAGAGAAAATAATATATTTTTTTCACTATTTACTGTCCTTTTAACTCTCTGGCATTAGAAAATACGAACACAAAATAAATTCCATCATATTCAATTCGAATTTTATAATCAAAACTTGGAATACCTAGTATGCCACATGACAAATTAGAATATAAGATACTTCACATTCTTATACCTTAAGAAATTTCAATTATTCTACTTTGTACATAAATAATTATTGATTAATTTGAATTGAAAGTTCATTACAATATTTATTAATCTTGCTAATTAAGTAGTTGTTAACTTGTTACTAGTTTTTGTTTTTTTTGTTTAATTGAGGTTTTTCATTCTTCGAGCCTTAAATTGTTTTTTTACTAGTGAAGTTGGTATTAATTCTACCTAGTTACAACTGTAAATGTTGAAGGAGTATTTTCAACTATAAATCTTATTAAGACATCATTGCATAATAGGATGAGAGATTGGTAAATGAATTTTTGTGTCACATACATACAAAGAGACATTTTTAATACTATTGACAATGAGCTTATTTTGAAACGATTTTAGTATATGAGAAGAGGATAATTGAAAATCACTTATTTGCAAAAATAATAATTGATATTATCATATTTAACATTTTTAAATTTTATTATTGTTCTTTATTTTTCTTATAATATTTTGTATTAAATTTCGAGTACTTTACAGAACTATACAACATTTAGAAAGTAATTACAAAAAAAGTGCATCCACAAAATAATTACAAAAAAAGTGCAAAAAATTCAAACCATTCAATTTCAAATTAAATAAGGAAACCTAAAATCAAGGATAATTAATAATTCAAATTCAAATCTTTTGGATCTAACAACAATTTCAAATTCACAATTCAAAATTCAAATCAAAATGAGAAAATTAAAAACAAAAAATTATGAAGGAGTTAATGTTCATCATTCTCCTCCACCGCCTCCCGCCGCCGTCGCTGTCGCCACCACCGCTATATCGCCGGAGTTGCTATTCTGATTTTTTTTTTGACGATTTGGTTACCCACAAAAATTAAAATGGTTACCTTTATACGAAATTTGGCTACCAACTGCATCACATTCAAAATAAAATTGGTAATCAAATAAAACTGAATTGGTTACCTTATCAAAAAGTTTGGTAACTAACTGCATGAAGTTTGGTTACCAACTGCATCACATTCAAAATAAATTAGTAACCTAATAAAACTGAATTGGTTACCTTATCGAAAGGTTTGGTAACCAACTGCATGAATTTTGGTTACCAATAAATTGGTAACCTAATAAAAATGAATTGGTTACCTTCATACCAAGGTAACCAAACCTTTATACCAAGGTAACCAAACCTTTATAACAAGATAACCGAACCTTCATATTAAGGAAACTTTCATATTAAGGTTCGGTTACCTTGGTATGAATGTATGGTTACCTTGGTATGAATGTTTGGTTACCTTGGTATGACTGTTTGGTTACCAACATATAAAGGTTTGGTTACCGGTGGAGGTGAAAAATGGACCGGTGGCGATGGGAGGCGGAGGGAGGAGAAAGGAGGCGGGAGGAGAGGGAGGGGGAGGGGGAGGGGGTGGGGCGTGGGGGGGGGGGAGGAGAAAGGGGGGCGGGAGAGGGGGAGGCGGAGGGGGGGAGGTGGTGGGGCGGGGGCGGGGGCGGGGGCGGGAGGAGGGGGAGGGTGATGGGAGGCGGAAGGAGGAGAAAGAAGGGCTGGGAGGAGAGGGATGGGGTGGGGAGGGGGCGGGTGGAGGAGAAAGGGGGGCGGGAGGAAGGGGAGGAGAAAGGGGGCGGGAGGAGGGGAGGCGGGGAGGCGGGGGGCGGGGGTGGGGTGGGGCGGGGGCAGGGGAGGGAGATGGGAGGCGGAGGCGGAGGGAGAGGGAGAGGGAGAGGGAGGGGGTGGGGCAGGGGAGGAGGAGGAGGAGGAGGAGGAGGAGGAGGAGGAGGAGGAGAAGGGAGGCGAAAATGGAGTGGAGAGAATCATGGGAGAGATAAGAGAGATAATCGTGACCATAAGTAAAGGGATAAGATTGCACTCTTTTTGTAATTAAGTATTGCATATGCATTATTTTTATAAATATTTTATTTATGCATTTTTTTTGTAATATTTTATTAAAATGTACTATTATATGTAATTGTTCCTTAAATTTTTACTCAATAAAAGTCCTGTGTCCACCACTGCTTGGAAGGGAGATTTTTTGGTGGGCCATTATTATCCATATTGTCCCCAGCCGGATTTAACATTTGGGATAACGGCTCATACGGATCCGGGAGTGTTGACGGTGTTAGAGCAGAATAAGATAGGTGGGCTTCAATTTAAGTATGGGCCTGGGGAAGAAGAGGCTAATTAGGCTGATGTTGAGCCTGTTCCTGCGAATAAGGATTTCTCCATTTCAAATGAAATCGAGATGATCTATTTTATGGTCCATATCTAAAATGTATTGAAATGTGATGTCATGATAATAAAAGAGAGAGATATGATAATTAAGAATGTACAAAGAATGGAGAGTCTCCATGGAGAGGATCCTAGTCCTGTTCCTGTGCTCTTGTGATCAATATTGGCGATATTCTTCATGTATCCAAACCCACTCACTTTTTACTGTCAATTTTGATTTGAGTCCCGTTAAGTATTGTAAAAGTTTTATGACAAATTAGGATCGTGACATATATCATTATATGTTATAGACAAATTTTAATTTTTCGTGATTGAAATTCCTTTTAAAAAGCTCAAACTTTACAGTGTGTTATTAAGTTTTAAATAGACAAAAAACTTCTATAGAGTTCTTTTTTTATAAAAAAATTTAGAATCAAATTTTATATATTCCTCGTCGTAACGTTGTACATTACAAAATAATAAAATTAATATAAGGATTAAATAGTAATATAAATGTAAATTAAGTTTTCTTTGATTTAACGACATAAGTTTTCTATTCTTTTCTTTTCTATTATAAATTAAGTTGTCTATCTTTTTTCCTTTTCTTTCAATAACTCAAAAGCATAGTAGCGTACATCTTGGATAGGATAGTAGTAAAATCATTAACAAGTGAGTACCAAAAAACCGAAAAATCTTGAGAGAATTTTCTGCTCCCTGTGCCTCTTGTTTGTAAGAGAGAAGAAAAAAGGGAGTAGTAATAGAACCAAAAAAAAGAAGAACAAGAAATACATATATACTCCTAACTTTACAAGATGGTTGCAGATCATGTCGAATGATGAACACAAAGTGTGTTGGCTAACCCCTCTCATGAGCCAAGGTCTCAGTTGCAGTTTTCTTCAATCCAGGAGCTAGAGAAAAAATGCCTGTATGGACCACTATATATCCCCAGATAAACAACCTGTACTAATTATTAGCAATTCACATGCATTGGCAGACTTCATGGACCGACCGATATATATATATTCTTGAAAAAGGAGTTGGACGGCAAGACCTTGACAAATTAATTACTACGAACAGACTATGAGCATATTGAGCGCGCATACTGAGCCAGAGTTCACTCAAACAATTACAAATGCTCAAGTATTTAGCCAAGAATCTCAAGCCATGTCTGCAACATCACACGCACAGCAATATATATATATATATATATATATATATATATATATATATATATATATATATATATATATATAGGGGTTGCATCCACAGCAACCGGTTGCTGGGAACAACCACTTTATATGAGGTTTGGGAATTATTATTATAATGGAGTCCACCGTACTTGAGGGATAAATTGAATCAAAAACTTCTACAAGGAGTGGGTTGCTCCCAACAACCGGTTTGTAGATGTCATCAAGAGTACAGTTGTAGATTGTTAGAACCATATATATATATTACCTCCGTCCCATAATAAGTGCTTTTTTAGCTTAAATAACACATATCAATACATAAGTTAAAATGATAAAAATACCCTTAATATACTTTGTTTGTTTTGTTTAAGATTTTTTTTATTGTATTTTGGTCTCTCTTTCTCTTTCTTCAACCTTTCAACTTTCCAATAAATACGCAATAAATACCATTGGTTGCATAAGGGCACATATGGAAAAATATTATAAAAATTGTATTGAAATTCTAACACATCATTTATTTTGAAAAAAAATATTAAGCCTAAAAAAGTACTTATTGTGGGACGGAGGTAGTATTAAAGAGAATGAAGCTCCGAATTCATTAGAAATCTCCATAAAGCAACACAATAGAAAATATGAGTACTGATTACACAATTTAATTATATATAGGAAAGTCTAATTATAGTTATCTTAACTAAACTATAGTCAAGCAAACTTAACTACTACCTCCGGCCCACAATAAGTGCTTTTTTAGGTTTAATATTTTTTCTCAAAATAAGTATGTGTTAGAATTTCAATACAATTTTTACAATATTTTTCCATATGTGCCCTTATGCAACCAATGGTATTTATTGCGTATTTATTGAAAAGTTGAAAGGTTGAAGAAAGAGAAAGAGAGATCAAAATGTAATAAAAAAAGTCTTAAACAAAATAAACAAAGTATATTAAGGGTATTTTTGTCATTTTAATTTATATATTGGTATGTGTGATTTAAGCTAAAAAAATATTTATTATGAGACATAGGTAGTAGTAACAAATTGTAATAGAACACAACACACGGCTCAAAATTACTTAACAATATATTCCCTATCCTTATCCGGTCTTATAAAGTCTCCTGAGCTTCATTAATTTCTTATGTTAATGTATGTGACTTCGAGATGCAAGTAGTGTTCGGTGGGAGATTAACGAAACCACTTGTGTGCATGTGCATGTTTCGATAATAAATTTTCTTTATCAAAATATATAGCACAACACCAGTACAGCAGTACTGGAAGTATTGATAAAGAAATATATATCGAATATTATGGATACTTCAAGTCTTCAACATATATATATATATATACACTTCTGTCCTATCCTAAAATAATGAGAATATTATGAGAATAATACTTCAATATATATTGTTGAGATATGTTTTAAGTATTTAGAAGTTCTTGTTAGTCAAGGTTTGTTTTGTTTAGTCAAATAAACTCCTATGTTTTAGGAGAGTTAAACAGTCAGTCAATTTGTTGAGTTTGTTTTAGTTAGACCAAGTCCTCAGTTGGTTCACCACAATCTCAGGGTTGTTGAGATGTGGTTTTGCATTTTCAGTGGCTATTTAAAGCCAGTTCATTGATGCTAATAAAAGATGTCATTTTAGCTGAACTTGTAAGCATGTGTTTTCTAACATTGTGGTATCAGAGCCAGAAAAGGGCCTGAGTGTGAGAGAGATTAAACATTGTGTGGGTGTGTGTGACAAGAAGAGTGTGAAAGTGAAAAACAGAGAGTGTGTGTGAAGAAGACAATTTGTGTGGGTGTGTGTGAAGAAGACAACTTGTGTGGGTGTGTGTGAGAAGAAGAGTGTGAAAGTGAAAACAGAGAGTGTGTGTGAAGAAGACAACTCCGAGAAGATGGCCAATGATGGACAGAATTTGCTAAGCATCCCCAAGTTTGACGGTGACTATGATTACTGGAGTATGCTCATGGAGAACCTCCTCAGATCGAAAGAATACTGGAGTAATCATAGATCCGGGATACACAGAGCCTTCCTCCACAGCCGTGTTGACAGCCAGCCAGACCAAAACTCTAGAAGAACAGCGATTGAAAGACTTGAAGGTTAAGAACTACCTTCTACAGTCCATCAACAAGTCCATTCTGAAGACCATTACTCAGAAAGAAACTGCCAAGCAACTGTGGGACTCAATGAAGATCAAATATCAAGGCAATGAAAGGGTTCAAAGGGCTCAACTCCAAATTCTTCGCAGAAATTTTGAATTACTGGAGATGAAGCTCGGAGAATCAGTAACCGACTACTTTGGCAGAGTGATGGTTGTAGCTAATGATATGAGAAACTGTGGAGACGACATGCCAGATGTAAAAATTGTTGAGAAGATTCTGCGTACACTCACAGAAAGATTCAACTACATCGTGTGCTCAATCGAAGAATCAAAGGATATTGATCGCCTCACTATCGATCAATTGCAAAGTTCCTTGCTTGTACATGAGCAAAAATTCAGAAAAGCTGGAGGAGATGAGCAAGCACTGAAGGTGTCATATGAAGACAGAACAGGAGGACGAGGGAGAGCACAAGGAGGCTTTAGAGACAGTGGAGTTATGAGAGGCAGAGGTAGATGTCTGAACAGAGCAACCATTGAGTGTTTTAAGTGCCATCAGTTGGGGCACTTTCGATATGAGTGTCCAAAGTGGGAAAAGGCTGCCAATTATGCTGAAATAGATGAAGAGGAAGAACTGCTTCTAATGGCTTTTGTGAAAGAGAACAAATCAAGTAGAGAAGGGGTGTGGTTTCTTGATTCAGGCTGCAGCAATCATATGACAGGGAACAAACAGTGGTTCGCTGAAGATTACAGGCACTCTGTGAAGCTTGGAAACAACATGAGAATGGCTGTGATGGGCAAGGGTTGTGTCAAGCTACAAGTTGGAGATGTCAAGCAGGTAGTGTCTGACGTCTATTATATTCCTGAACTGAAAAATAATCTGCCCAGCATAGGTCAATTTCAAGAGAAAGGTCTAGCTATTCTAATTCAAGATGGAGCTTGCAAAGTCTATCACAAGACAAGGGGTCTTATCATGCAGACAGAGATGACAACAAATCGTATGTTTGTGGTGCTTGCACATATAGCTGCCCAACAATTAAATTGTCTCAACACTACCACAGAGGACATCACTGAGCTATGGCATCAAAGGTACGGCCACTTGAGTCATAAGAATCTCTGTACCTTGCAACACAAGAATTTAGTGAAGGGACTGCCTCAACTTAAGCCTACAAACAAAGTCTGTACAAGCTGCATAGTTGGAAAACAACACAGAGATGCCATACCTAAGAAAAGCAAGTGGAGAGCTTCGAAAAGTCTTCAACTTATACATGCTGATTTGTGTGGTCCCATAACTCCAACTTCAAACAGTGGAAAAAGGTACATATTAAGCTTTATTGATGACTATAGTAGGAGGATATGGGTGTATTTTCTTGTTGAAAAGAATGAGGCCTTTGCGATGTTTAAAGTATTTAAAAACTCTGTTGAAAAGGAGAGAGGATTGTATATTTGTTGCTTGAGAACAGATAGAGGTGGTGAGTTCACCTCAAAGGATTTCAACGAGTTTTGTACTACTCAGGGCATCAAAAGACAACTTACAGCTGCGTACACACCCCAGCAAAATGGAGTAACAGAGCGTAAGAATCGTACTATAATGAATATGGTACGATGCTTACTCACAGAGAAGAAGATACCAAAGTCTTTTTGGCCAGAAGCTGTGAGATGGACAGTCCATGTTCTTAACAGAAGTCCTACAGTAGCCGTAAAGAACAAGACACCGGAAGAGAGCTGGAGTGGTGTGAAGCCCAATGTTGATTATTTCAGAGTGTTCGGATGCATAGGCCATGTGCATGTTTCGGATGTCAATAGAACAAAACTTGAAGACAAAAGCTTCAAAGCCATTTTGCTCGGTGTCAGTGAAGAGTCCAAGGCTTATAGGCTCTTCGATCCTATTGCAAAGAAGGTAGTGACCAGTAGAGATGTCGTGTTTGATGAAGGCAACAGTTGGGATTGGAGTGAAAAAGAAACTGATCTAGAAGTGCTTACTTGGGGTAAGAATGAAGAGTAAGAAAGTGCAGCAGAAGATGAAGGTGACAGTGAAGCAGATGAAGAGCAAAATGATGCTAAAGACGACAGTAATGAAGCAAGTTCTAATAGCAGCAATACTCGTGAAAGTTCACCAGAAGAAGCAGCTGAAGCTAGAAGAGTTACAAGGCTTCCAACATGGATGAGAGACTATGAAAGCGGGGAAGGTTTGTCTGAAGAAGAAAATTTATAGAACTTTGCTATGTTTATTTCTAATGAGGATCCTACAAGTTATGAAGAGGCTGCATTAAGTCTTAAATGGAGAAAAGCAATGGATGTTGAAATTGCAGCCATAGTGAAAAACAAGACGTGGGAGCTAGTGGACTTACCTATGGGAGCAAACAGGATTGGTGTGAAATGGGTATATAAAACAAAACTTGATGAGAATGGGAAGTTTGAAAAGTGTAAAGCACGGTTGGTGGCAAAGGGCTATGCACAAGTGCACGGGATAGATTTCAGTGAGGTGTTTGCTCCAGTGGCTCGTTGGGACACAATCAGAATGGTGCTAGCATTGGCGGCTCAAAGAGGATGGATCGTGTTTCAACTTGATGTTAAAAGCGCTTTCTTGCATGGTGAGTTAAGTGAAGTTGTTTATGTGGATCAACCCCTTGGCTACATAAAAGAAGGTGAGGAAGACAAAGTTTATAAGCTAAAAAAGGCACTTTATGGCTTACGACAGGCACCAAGGGCATGGTATTGCAAGATTGAAGGATACTTTGCTGAGTCAGGCTTCGAAAAATGCAGCTATGAGCACACACTATTTGTGAAAGTTGAAGGAAAAGGTAAAATTTTGATCATAAGTCTTTATGTTGACGATCTTATTTTTACTGGAAATGATTGTGTTATGATTGACAATTTTAAAAAGTCAATGATGCATAAGTTTGAAATGACGGATTTAGGAGAAATGAAATACTTTCTGGGAGTTGAGGTTAAACAAGGAGCAGGAGGGATACATTTGTGTCAGAGTAAATATGCTAAGGAAGTGCTAGACAGATTCGGAATGACAGAGAGTAATCCCGTGAGGAATCCAATTGTGCCTGGTTCAAAATTGTCAAAAGAAGAAGGTGGAGTTGAGGTAGATGAAACTCAGTACAAGCAACTTGTTGGCAGCCTCATGTATCTGACTGCTACTAGACCAGATCTTATGTATGTAGTTTGTCTCATCAGTCGATTTATGGCTCATCCAAAAGAAGCACATTGGGCAGCAGCTAAAAGGATTCTACGTTATCTCAGAGGAACTGTTGATATGGGAGTATACTATAGAAGAGAAGTGCTTGATGATTTGATGGGATATTGTGATAGTGATTATGCTGGTAATGTTGATGATTCTCGAAGTACAACTGGTTTCGTGTTTATGTTGAGTGCTGGGGCAGTATCGTGGTCTTCACGAAAACAGCCTATTGTAACATTGTCGACTACGGAAGCGGAATATGTTGCTGCTGCAGCTTGCGCTTGTCAGTGTGTATGGATGCAAAGAATTCTTAATAGTCTTGGCTATGATCATTGTAGGTGTGTTACTTTATTTTGTGACAATACTTCTACAATTAAATTAACCAAGAATCCTGTGTTTCATGGTAGGAGCAAACACATCAATGTGAGATTTCATTTCATTCGAGATCTTACAAAGGATGGTGTTGTGAAACTTGAATTTTGTGGGAGTAGTGACCAGCTCGCGGACATATTCACAAAACCCCTAAAGTTAGAAGCATTTGAAAGGCTTCGGAAAATTCTTGGAGTCGTGGCCAAAAAGGAAGTAAACTGAACTGCTCTCAGCAGCTTCAGTTTAGGGGAAGGATTGTTGAGATATGTTTTAAGTATTTAGAAGTTCTTGTTAGTCAAGGTTTGTTTTGTTTAGTCAAATAAACTCCTATGTTTTAGGAGAGTTAGAGAGTCAGTCAATTTGTTGAGTTTGTTTTAGTTAGACCAAGTCCTCAGTTGGTTCACCACAATCTCTGGATTGTTGAGATGTGGTTTTGCATTTTCAGTGGCTATTTAAAGCCAGTTCATTGATGCTAATAAAAGATGTCATTTTAGCTGAACTTGTAAGCCTGTGTTTTCTAACATATATATATATATACTTCTGTCCTATCCTAAAATAACGAGAATATTATGAGAATAATAATTCAAGAAATATCAACATAATGAGAATATTATGGATACTTCAAGTCTTCAACATATATATATATATATATACTTCTGTCCTACCCTAAAATTACTTCTCAACTATTAAACTCCGTGAAATTATAAATTTCATGCATTTAATTAATTCATTATATATTCACAGCCAAAAAATACATGAAAAGCTAGGCCGTTTATGTAAATGATCAGAAGATAACGAAAACCATTCTGGACATGAAAATTAATGTTATTAGGCCATTCCAGTTACACATGCATGCAGTTTCTTGGTGTAACACCATCATCAATTTTAATGCTTACGACGAATGGTGCGTGATTGTGGAACATGAAGGGGACATGTAGGGGTTAGGTCAAGTTTATAGCGATTAAAGTAAAAAATAAATAAATAAACATGATTATGTAATTAAGAATGAAAATTCTCTTGTACGAAATTTCCTAAGAGCAACGAATTAACTTAAGGCGGGAGTAGTAGGCTAGCTACTACAACTTGTGGCTTTTTGGTGTGGAATAATTAAGTTTGATTCTGCTTTACAAAATATGAACACTTGTTACTAACCTCCTTTCTTAAATTATATATGAATGCAAAGTAACAAAGTAGTAGGAATTTATGTGGAGAATATATATATTATAGAGTTTTTTTTTATAAGTATATAATAGACAAGTCGTCTTTCTTTTGTTATTAAATTTTTGTTGCGCAATATATTCGTAAAGGACCGTATTCCATATATTAGTGGAATCCTGTTCTATGGAAGTCGGGGTTTGATGGGGTCATTAATCTTGTCAGCTAGTTAGTTGGCGCTTTCCATCAGAAATTCAGAAAAGTATATGGGGATAGGAAAATTGAACCACAAGAATAAAATAAATTTGTTTCCGTAAATAAATAGATTGTATTGTCCATTTGATTGCGGGAACAAATTTATTTTATTCTTTCGGTCCAATTTTCCTATCCGCGTAAAAATACTCGTTCACTATATATGGTGTTGTGATCTTGAACAGGAAAGTACAATGCATATTGTTTCTCAGTGTGTACTGAGAAGACATGCATCTACCATAATGCATTAAGATCAAATTCTACATTTTGTAACTATACTTCCTGCACATGCATGGATCAGCAAGCACTGAGCATGCATCAATAAACAAACAAGTGACAAAAACGTACAGTGCGCAACTTTATTATTTCCTCACCAAATATATATATACCATAAAAAAATAATCAGTCCTTTGACCGATCATCCGGTTTTTTATGGCGAAAACTGTGGTTCTGGCCTTGCATTGGTACTGCTCTACATTATTTACAAAAATAAGAACTAATTAGCAGCTAGATCTAATTGATCAACACAAAAATTCATTTCTAAAATAAAGAAGAAGCTGGTAGAACATCTTCTTCCTCTTTCTGCATCCGAGCTGTAGTAGTTAGCCTATCGACTAATATGTCTAGGGCTTCCTTCATCCACCAATGCGGACAAACTTGTTTTGCTTCAGCCACACTCATCTATATATACAAGAAAACAAAATGTGTTTAATTAATTATTAAGTACTCGATCAATCAAATATATATATATAGAAGAGAGTTAACATAATTGATACATTTTGCATACGTATAAATTTACAATGCATTTTGATCATATATATGCAACGCGCGTACCCATACTCTTTGTCGAAAATTCTTTTCTGGCCAGAGATCAAGTTGTTCTGTGACAAGCAAAGGGAACATGCAGCCCTCATGGTATACTCCGCGGCTTTTGCTTTTGTAACTCCATTTACCTAATTCATGCTGCAAATTTATTTAAGATATATGTCAATTAAATTGTTAAAATTTTATTAACTAGCTAGCTAGCTACCAATTAATTATTAACGTATCGATATTAATTAGTAACCATTCTAACTGTATGTAACTAGCTTGGAAATTAAGTATTATATATCAACCTGGACATCTCCAAGAACACCGGCTTCTTCAAGGGATTCCCTACAGGCTGCTTCTTCTACGGATTCATCAAGTTCCCAACCTCCCTGCAGCAGGCGATTCATGATCACATTTGGATAATTAGGCTAATTAATTACCAAGAAATTACAATAATAACTATAATTAAACTGAGAGAAACACAATGTTGCATGTATATCATCTCATAAAACATCAATCAGTGGACTAATTATTTCTTTTATTTTTGTTTCTCTTTTATAGGGCATGCAGCCAATTAATTACTAGTCTTTTTGGCTCTCGTTGATTGATGGGTTCATAAGTCCCTAATTAATAGTCCTCTATACATACTCATCATTTTTTCGAAAGGGGTCTTGAATTCTCAATAATCAAGGATTATGTGTGTGCGCTATATATATATATATATATATATATATATATATATATATATAGAGAGAGAGAGAGAGAGAGAGAGAGAGATTGGTTACCTTAGGGAACATCATTCCTTGACCTTTCTGTGAACTGATCACAAGGACTTCTAATTCATCATCATCAGTAATCATGCCTTCTTTCCCATTTTTATACCTATATGGAACACATCTGCACATACATACACAACAGTAGGAATAAATCAAGTCAATATATACTGAGACTGAAAATTGACAAGAAATAGAAATAGAAAAGTATGTATATGTGTATACATAAATCGGAGAAAAATAGAGAAGGGGAAATTAAAAAAGTTGAAAGATTTGAACCGAAAATAAGGAGAGGAGATTGAAGTAGCTAGTACTAACCCTACAACAAGGCGGCAACCTTTGTTGTATTTCTGTAAACTCCTTCCTGTTCGAGACTCTAAACACACCATCCTCTTAAGTAATAGTTTATAAAATGGACACCCAAAAATAAAATATATATATATATATATATATATATATATATATATATATATATATATAACTCAATCTAGAGATCTAGCTAGAGGGCTATGACAGATATATGAAGTCCCCTCTTCAATCAAAACAAAAGGATTAATTAGAGATATCTCAGCTTTCTCATTCTCTTTCTCTCCCTCGATCTGTATATATGTATGGTAGTGTAAGTGTGTGTGTGTGTATATTTATATAGGCAAAGTTTGAGGAGAGAGTTATTATATAGAGAGGAGAAGAAACAAAAAAGGCGGGCGTTTGGAGAAGTGTGTTAGATTCGTGTGTGTTATATAGTAAATTAATTGAGACAGAAATAGAATGCTAATAAACAGCTAACACCGTGGATGCTTGGTAGATTGACTAGAAAAATGTCAATTTTATTATATTTTAATACTAGAGTATTAAATTTAACCGAGTTAATTGGACCGTTCACGACTCTAAGTCGTTAGGTGTTAGCTACGTACTCTGATGTCCGAACCCAGTTGTCTCTTTCTCGGGTATTTCTTAGAAATCTCTCCTACAATATTTGGAACAGCTGTTACATGATGTTTTAAAAGAATTGATATTTTCACAAATAAATTTAATAATTTCACATATTTCGCTTCACATAAATAGTAAATGGATGAAAATATTAATTCTCTAATTTAGTTCTTCATCAATTAATTCTACGCGGCTAATTTTGCCTTAGTCTTTAAGTCTTCAACGTAGTGTACTTAAAACATCGAATACATGCACATGCAACCATTACATTAATTGTTCTCATCTTCATCTAGTAACGTTTTTGCAAGAATTGCATTTAATGGGGGCAGCTTAGTAAATTGACTTGCTTAAAGGAGGGCAATAAGGTAAAAACGTTACGGTACTGCCGCCACAATTTGTAACGGCAGGCAGTGTAGCACATTAGCTTGAGAGGCTTGAGAGAAATATATGAGTCAATTGACTTGCCGCTACAGTTGATATTGGTGCTGCCGTTATAGCCTGTAGCGGCATGGATCTTATCTCATTCAATCCATGTCATCCAATTTCGTCGAGATCAACGACATAGATTATATGGTTGCTGGAATAGTATTCGTATCAATCGGTTGCCACGGATGGAAGTCCTGTGTGTGTGTGTATATATATATATATATATAAGGGTGTAAAATTAAATGAACCAAACGCATTGAACTTATATATTTGGCATTCATATTCCTAAGATCGAACGGTTTAATAGAGCTCCCGTGACCAAAATATCTCTTCTTATAAAAGTCTCCGTCCGTAGTATTAAACTGCGGACGCTAGGTATGCCCAAATGTCCAACTAGATAACAACACCGTTTGTAAATAAGTCTCGTCTGTAGTATTAAACTACGGATGCCAAATTAATTTTTTTTTAGTTTTCAAGGTTAGATCAATTCCCAAGATTGCAGTCATTGGTGTTTGTCTGGAATACCGGATACTTGGAATGGATTGTTATATGCTTCTCTCTTGAAGATTAGAAAAGGATCGTGGAAGACAATTAGAAAAGAAATATTTAGAGATTGCATATTTGCATTCAATATGCTGACATAGTTTTTCACAAAGGGTGAGGGTTTAAGTTGACCAAGATGACAAATATATCATTGAGATAAGACTGTAAAATTCCAAAACGTATATCACTGACATTCAATATAATCGGAGCCTTGAAAACTAAAAAAAATTGAATTTGACATCCGCATTTTAATACTGCATACTTGACTTATTAGTTGTCCATTTGGCCATACCTAGCGTCCGCAGTATTAAACTGCGAACGAGGACTTGCAAAGGAGGGGCATTTTGGTCTTCTGTCCCGTCCGCAGTATTAAACTGCGGAATACTGAAAACTAAACTGCGGACGGACCATCTATTTAACCGTTTGATCTTCAGATTTAAGGTCACGATGTGTTGTAAGGGTAACATTAAGTTGACACCGTTAGCTATGGATCGGTCCCCATATAGGTAATGATTCATAACATGTATTTGTTATGAATCAAAAATAAGCATACACCATCTTCTATTGTTCAATATAAGAAGTGAGATTAACCTCCTTTCATGTTTTTTTTCGTTCATCCATGAAAGAAGCTATACGAACTTTTGATTTCGATTTCAATGACTCCTCATAGTCAAACATGTTTGCTGCAAAACAAGGGTTAAAAAATAATAATTTCTGATCACACACTCCCTTACGTGTTTCGCTCAAACAATAAATCACTCAATTACGCTCGTGTATACACTCAATGCTGACTTTTATCCTTTAATGATCTCACCACTATTGCCTTTTTTCCCTCAAGTATTTTTCTTTTATGTTATTTTCTTGAACTAATTACTAATGAATGTAATCTATTACAACCAATCAAGGGTTTATCAAGAACAATTTAAATTGAAAGTATTTAGACGACCATGATGCACACGGTCTGGAACACCTTTTCTTGGATTAATTGCTTCTATTGGCCTTGGTTTATTGTTGATTTCAGATTGACTTGCTTCTTGTATGCCTTTAAATTCCGGGAAAGCTTGTTAACTTTGCGAAATGTTACGGTTTTCGTCCCTGTTAATTCAGAATTGATAATGATGTATTCGTATGAGGACGATTGATAGTTGCGGATTTGAAGCAATGATTAACGCTGCGAATTTGGGTTAACACAAAACAATAATATGCGGATTTTTTTTTACGCAACAAGAACAACAAAAAGATAAATAACATGATAGAAACTTAATTTTGATACCATATGATATACTCCACGACACGCTTGTATAAGGTGGTCGTCGCCCGAATCGTTCTAGCAATGGTTATGGGTGGAACATTAATGACACTTTGACCCTCGCCTATATTGAAGTGGTAACATTAGTATAAGCAACGGTTAATGTATGGTAGAAGATGCCACAAACATCTATGGATTGATACTTGATAAGTCGGATTGATCTTCACGAACACACTGATAAGATTAAGAGTTCTTGAAAAGAACGAAGATAGAATACCCTCAAGTAATCTAAAAAGAAGAAGTATTATTAAATCAATCAGTACCAAAATCATTGGCCTTAAGGCCTGTTAATTATACTAGTACAATGACTTAATTATGGTAATAAAAACCCTAAAACTATTGTCCTAATTTTACCCTAGTAGAAGTCTCTAGAACTGCAATCAAAATAAGTCATAACGCCCCTAGAATCATGCTAAATTATTTAAAACAAAATACAATATAAATTTGACTAATATTTTAGAAAACAAAATATTCTCTAATTCTTGAATTGGACTTGTATCAAACTGATCCAAACTTGTGTTTCATGCTCCTTAGCCTCCTCCTTGGGTCTTCTTGAATTAGTTTTAGCCCAAACATTTTAGATCAATTTATTTAGGTCTTGTTTGAACTTTTTAGTTCTAGCTTTTGTAATTGGTTTAATTGGCACTTGAATTGGATCAGCCCAAATTTTATCTTTGCTTCTCATCCATGCCCAAGCTAAGTATACCTTCATTATTCCTTTTTTCTTAAAAATAATTTTGTCTCGTTTGATGTGACCCTAATGAGAATCGTATCAAATAGAATAAAGAATTAATTAGAGGGACAAAGAGAGAGTGTGTATATAAGTGGGAGCACAATTAGTCATCACGTGGAGATCCTCTTCTGCATTATTGGTTCCATAATTTATGAAACTGTATTTTACATATAACAAAATATAATTTTGATTTGTTAAGAGTTGTTGGCACACGCTATAGTCTATACTGCATAGAGAGACCAAATAGAAATAGACATTCAATACTTTTGAGAAAAATCCATGGAATAGTTAGTCCAGAAATTGATATGTTCGCCTTTCCTCTCATTATGATAAGGATGATGATATTCACACCTTCCACTTGACCAAAAACGTTATCAGAACTCCGGAATCATTCCTCTTTCCTTATTTCTCCCAATATAAGCTATGAAATTAATACTAATTTTTTAAAATATAATTATATTCAAAACTGATATTAATATATTTAATTTTGTCAATACAAATATAAAAATCATTATCTATCGAATTGAGTTATAATTTAGTGGTGGATCGAATATGAAAAATATAAATAAAAAAGAGTTATAAATAGCCCTATAATATAAATGTACTTCTTTGACCTGAAGGCATCTTTAATACTCCCTCCTCCGTCCCTTAAAAAGGGGCTCAATTTGAGTTTTTTCTTTTGGTCAAATGGAACAATTTTAGAATTAAAAATTAATCATATTTATATTTTCAAACCTATGAAAATTAAATGTGATAGTAAATTTAACATAATTTCTTATAGGTGTAGTTTCCCCACTTATATTTACAAGAAAATAACACAAATTTTGATTACAAAAAAGGTCAATTTGACCGGGAAAAGAAAAATAAATTAAGTCAATTTTTACGAGACGGAAGGATTAACTTAGAAAAGTAGAACAATATTTTTTCCTCATTTTTCATAATGGAATTGTAGGTGGTTTTTGAAAATATATGAGTATAGAAAGAAATAGTTTAGTAATGTATAACATAACATATTAACACGGTCTCTACTCCCTAATCCCTAGTCCCTAGTCCCATGTCCAACACGAGAGTCCAAATTTGTGTGGGATAAAGATTAGTGAGTCGGAGTCATAAGGAAGACCTGTGGCTCTGTGGGGAGTGGTGGGGCGCGTTGGGTGAAAGAAATGGTCGAACTCACGTGCAGTGGAAAAACTTTATTCTCGCCTAACTCCCCGCCACCGACCGTGAGAAAGTTTTGGGTCCTACCATATATGCCATGGTGGACTATTTTGTCTCTTTATCTCCAGATGTACTACTTATTCATTAATACTCTTTTTAAAAAATAGGGAATTACTACTAGTTTTAAAATTAGATTAAACACTGAAGCAATAAATAAGAGTAGTCTAATTAATTTATCAATATTAGATTTCTTCCATGAATAAACACTGAGAATGAATAAGGGGGATAACTATGAAAAATGGACTAATAATGTATATTTCTCATTAAGAAGTAGAAGTAGTATTTATACTTGTTGCCAGGTTTACATATTAATTACTCTTAACTTGAGGAGTTAAATAATTAGTAAATCTATTACTACTAGTGGTGCACAACAGGCCGGTTTGGTCTGGTCCGGCCTGGGCCTGTCAGACTTTAGCCGTTGACCAGGTCAGGCCTTGATTTTTGGGCCTTCAGGTCAGGCCTATACCACCAAATTATGGTCTGATGAGGCTTGTAGGTCAGGTCTTGGGTCAGGCCAGGTCTGGTTCAGCATTTAAAAAAACAATTTCACGTGGCCTTGTCTTGTGGCTTGGGGCGGATGGTCAGCTGGGCTGCTAAGGGCCTGGGGGCGGGGCCTGGGGAAGTGTCGAAGTGGGCCTGGGAGTGGGAGGGATCGTGGCATGGGAGTTTGGCTGGGGGGCTGCGCCAGTGAGCATTGGAGGCTTGGATAGTTGACCTGTTAGTTAGATCATATATTAATAAAATTAATAAACTAAAATGAAATTAGTTAGATCATTTATTAAAATGGAATGCTAATACTAAAATTAATAAACTAACTCATATATTAATAATAAAATTTAATCAACTAACTTATTAATATTAAATAAACTAGGTAATATATTAATTAGATGTACTTGTAAGAAATCAAGAATGAATTATTAAATGTATTAATTAAATGTACTTGCAATAAAATTTTGTAAAAATAATGCAAGATTTTTGAGATTTATTTTATTTTAACATTCTACTACACACCAATATAAGTTGAATGATTAGAACAAAAATAAATATATTTCTCTTAAATTAAAAGAAAATATAATTTAGATGTAACTGAATATAAAATAAATTGATTTCTTAAATATATGTATTGTGACGCCCCCAAGTTCGGACCGCCATAGTCGTCTCGAATTCGGTTCGTCACGTTCTAACCATCTAACAATGATAACTAAAACATACATTCACAGCGGAAGATCTAGAATAATATACAATGATTTATTATATTTATTCCCCCAAGTCTCGCAACCTACGGTTCTTAATAGATTACATAATAGTATCAAATAACGACCTATTACATAATCTAACTTAAGCTTAAACATAGTTCCAAATCAGTCTTAATACATCATCTTAATGAACATAATACAACATCATAATATTTAGAACATAAAAGGGCTAGCTAGTCGGTAGCCTTGCCCTTGCCCTTATCGACGCCCGAAGGTCCACCCTGCTCTGCCTTAACTGAAATGTTTTTAGAAAAAAGCAAGAATGAGCACAAATTGCCCAACAAGTAATATACAATAAGGGTGAAGAGTTTTATAACACGAGTTTAAAATATCAAGGTATAATTTCGATGATAATTCAGAGTTTCAAGAATAATATCGAGTATCAACAATTCTCAAATCAAATCTTTAGAATATGAAATGATAGTTCATTTTAGACCAACAGATATATATGAATTCATGGGCAATCAACGTATCCAACTAGATAAAATAATTTAAACTGAGCAGTCACTAAGGATAATTGAACATCTACTAGAATTATCAATATTAAACTGATAACCCAAAAAAAATAAGTACGATAGATGATCAGTCTACAATACTTTATGTTATGCATAACACCACAGTAATTTTCACGCGTGCATTAGGGCTTCCAACAATATACACTCCCCTTACCATAAGGGTTGTTCAACTCAGTTTTTAAGATTTTCGCACCAGTCAATTGGTTTGGATAGTTTTCTAAATATGCATATAGTCTAGCCGAATCAAATGGCATGGATACTTTCACAATATTCAAGAACAATACTAAGTTCGACATGAATAATAGCTTTCATAAGACTCAAATGGAATAAGAGTTTATTCAATAAACATACTAACTCAATTTAAACGAGTAAGTAAGAATACTTGCTTACAATATTCCTTGAATAAAGTAAATACAAGGATAAGATACTTGCCTTAAGCGTAGTCTATCCACGTAAAGTTAATCAACACTTTCGAATCCTATTTATAATGTATTACATGTATAGGATGTTCATTAGCTAAACACATTCGGTACATAGCTCAATATGACAGTTAACTATACATAAGGTTCTTCTTTAGTCATAAATCTCTTATACGTTTGTCACTACGTACTCGCACTTACACAAGATCAGTATCTAAGTTGTTACGAAATCAAATACATAGTTGTATCATGTATGGCATTATAGCAATTCATAACACTAATTCAATTATGTCTTTCTTATTCATGGAGTTCCGTTTATGAATTAAACATCGTCATGTTATAATGTCATCTTATATAATCATATAACAGTAGAGGTCAAACCAAGTCTAGCAGCTTTAAGCAACACTATGTGTTAGTTAACACAATCAGAATCAAGCAAACTTCATCAGTTCTGTTTCCAGACTAGCGCAACTGCGCCATGGTCAAGCCTAGGGTCGGCGCAGCTGCGCTGCCCCCTAGCCCTGGCCAGGCCAAGGTTGGGCTGCTGCCTGTATATTCTGTCCGGCACGTATGCAAACATCTACACATAGTATATACTTATGTCTAAGGGTTTTTTCATGTTTATCAAGTCAATCAAAGTTCCATCTTTCATGTAATGGTTCCAAGTTTAATACCTTTAATAACTTAAGGTCATTCATGGTTATGAAATCACATAGTCCATCATGCTGGTCATTTAAACATATGAGGTGATCACATAGCTTGTTTTAGGCATGCTCACAAGTATTTATATTATAATACCCAAATTTTATGAATAAGATTTAATTTTCTTTATATATTATTTTGAAATAGTAAGGTGTTGATTTGATAAATGTAATAAGTTATGGGTGAAATGTGCAAAGTTTACAAAGTAAGTAAGTGGTTATAAAATATTCGTTGTATCGGGAAATATTCGTTTGGTCGAGAAATATTCTTTTTGTCGGAGAATATTCGTACGACGACGCAGTTATTGGTGGACCCCACAACGAAATGAATGTCGGATATAGAAAGCGACAGAAGTAACCTTTTTATAAAAATAACGGCAAAACTATTACCATTAGTACTGTTGAAATACCTGGTGGTTAAAATACAGTAATACATGGTGTTGCACAGTAGCACACGGTATTGCACAGTATTTTGAATTATTGATTCTTACATAGGAAGACACTTACTCAATTATTATTACAGTAATTACTGTTCAATATTTTATATTATTGATTCAATAATTGCATAATATTTTATTGGTTCAATATTTGCTACGTTGATATTTTATATCAATAAGTGCTACTTTGTTATTTTATATTATTGATTCAATAATTGTCATTGTACATTATTTCAAATTATTAAATTAATAATTCATATTATTTGAATAATATTATTAGATAGCATTATTGATAATGTCTAAGGAAGTTTTGTCTAGAAAAGGGGTTGATTAATTGCGCGCCAGTAAGGAGAAATCCTTATCGGAAGGCCCCCTCTTTCCTGGGAACGACCTAGTTGTCAATATTGTAGTTCTGTAATATTATTTGTGAATAATTAATTTTTGATATATATAATAAGAAAATATTTATTCAATGTGGATTTAAACGGAAGAACTTTTAACATGTAACATTTGTTGAAAGTTGGTATTTTATCTTGTCCGATAAAATAATTCATTCAAATATATTATTATAATATTACATTATAATAGTATGATGTGATTATATAATAGTATGATTTTTATAATTTGAATGGTAACATTATTATAGTAAATTCATGATATAAAAGTTAAACGAGGTGGAAGAGGGCAAATTAAATTTGAACTCTTATGATGCAAACAATGATGTCATCGGAGCGATGAAGTAAACAAGGATGTCATCGGAGCGATGAGGTAAGCAATGATGTCATAGGATCGATGATGTAAGTGATGATGTCATAAATTATGGCGAAAAAGACTATTTTACCCTTACTCTACCGAGCCTATAAATAGAAGTTCATTTTTTCATTAGTTCTCACCAATTCACTAAAGCTATAGAGAGAGAAAGTATAGAGAGAATAAGAGAGAAAGAAGAAGAGTATTCTGCTATTATACTAGTGCAGTCTCCAAATTTTTAAGGTAAGGGGTATTATTTCTTTCGTATTCATGAAGAGAGTTATTTTCTTTCAATATTCGTAAGGGTTGTTATTCCATTCTTTATTATTCTGTTGGAATAACCTGTCTACGCAGACTACCGCATGCATGGTGAAATCCTGTTGTTATTCCATTCTTTATTATTCTGTGGGAATAACCTGTCTACGCGGATTACCGTATGCCTGGTGAATAACCCTTCGTATTCAGTTATTATTAAATTATGAAAATAATCTGTCTGAGCGGACTACCGCCAGACGGGTGAAAATCCAATTGCAGTTTCGTATATTGTTTCCTTTCAGATTCCTAATTCTAAACTTACTACGGTAAGTATTGCTTCTAGAATTCCTGAAATGATCAGAAATTTCTTGAGTTTTGTGCTTCATCTAGTATCATTTCACCGGAATAATTTTCTGAACTTTCTCGTGAAATTCTTATCTTTTCATGTCGAGTTACTATTCACGAGTTACTATTCATGATAAAAAAAATTTATTGTATCCAAGTTTTGAACTTCATTCTTGAATTTTGCTCCACAATTGATTATTACGGAGTATTATTGAACTTGGATAAACTAAATTACGAATCCCTAATCCTTGTCCTTTATCTCACTAGATTCGTTCCTTATATTGTATTTCATCATCTTCAGTCCTAAATGGTGATATAACTGAATATCTTTGGCCTGTAGTGCAAAGATGAAAGATTACTTGATGAATATCTTTGGCCTGTAGTGCAAAGATGAATGATTACTTGATGAATATCTTTGGCCCGTAGTGCAAAGATGAACAGGTGTTGAGATGAACATGACCAACTGGTGATACAAATGAATATCTTTGGCCGTAGTGCAAAGATGAATATTGATTGATGTTACATGGATAAAATATTGATGATGGACTTTTAAATCATAGAAGATAGTAGACTTCATTCTCTACTTAACTCTTCTAATGAATTGTTATTTCCGCTGCGAATATTGATCTAAAACTTGTTGTCCATTATATTTTATCTGAGTTATTGAAGACTAACGATAATTTATTATTCATTATCTTAGTAATAATATTCTTTACTGGGCTAATTGAGCTCACCCTTTTCTTCCATTGTTCTCTTCAGGAAATGAGAATATCGCGGGGACTAGTCGGGGAATAGAGTGATGGTCAGAGTTAGATCAGTAGAAGTCCTCACTATTCTATAAAATAGTGGGATAATGATTGTAATTAATAAGGAGTGAATTTGAATGTTTATATTTCGTATTATATACGATTTGTATTGAAATTCACAGTTTGTGTGGTCGTAGTTTGTACGACCGTATGTTATAAAAGATTGTATTTGAATTCTGTACCATTAATTTGGCGACTCGGAATGGGTTGGTATTAAACCTATTTTGGGGGCGTCACATATATCATATACATACCACTAGCATCGTTACAAACTTTATTCATGCCTCATTTGTGCTTAACTTATTTTTATGGCATATATCATGGTATATATACATGTATGACATTTTAGTGAGATTAAGAGCACTATTAAATATGTCGAAAATATCAGAATATGAATCTCGCTATAACATGTCGAAGTCTACTTCCAAAACTTATATTTTGTTTAGTAATGTCCACTAATGAGATCAACATGCTTACGCTACATTACGACATATATATATATACACAAGTCAACATGTTATTCATGCATTTCTAAACCATATAATCATGCTTACAAAGTCAGAATATCAACATGGCATGTATATTTCAAAGTGCATTTATAAAACTCAAAGTTTAATTTTAAACTATAAGTTCCCATTAATAATGTATACTATCATAGCGAAACATGCTCATGCTATACCAATGTATTCATATATACATGTTAGTCATGCTTGCATGCTTTGTCTAAGTCAAAATAACAAATTTACACCTAACAGATCTTAGCAGAATTAGAAAACTGGTTTCCTGCGCCTCAATACAAAACTGGCGCTGCTGCGCCGTGTTTGGTCTGCACCAGAGAGCTTCCTGCTTCGGCAGTTTCCAATCCCAACCTCAATATTTCTCAACAACTTTTCTTCCAATCAATCACATTATAGTTTAAACACGTTTGTAAGTCTATATAACAACTAAACAAGCATTTCTCACTTCAATTGTCATCAAAATCCACAAAATCAATAATTTAAGAAATTTGCAGAAAACTTGAAATGAAGAACATGGAATGTAGATTATACCTCTGTTAACTAATTGAGCTTGCTGAAATCTCCAAACTCACAATGCTGCTATATCACTAATGCAATCTTACTCTCAATATACTCTCAATATCTCAGCAAATGAATTAGAAGGAGAAGAGGCCATATATATAAAGTTTCAGATACACAGACAATGAAATCCTCCATCGAATCAAACTAATGGTTTGAAGAATTATTTGAAAGTTAAGGAGGAGTTGGTAGTTAGTTAGTGAAATGCATCATGAAAGTCACTCCCCATGAATCATTGCTATGATCTTTGCTGAGTTTGAGGAAAAGAGTAGAGGCCTTATGGCTATGCACGTGAAGGAATGTGAGAGGTGACTCTCATTATGGGACAAGATAATGAAGCTCAGCAATTGGGCAATGTAGTATTAACACTTAGTCATTTTACACATACTATATACTTAAGTTGTATTCATGTGCATATACCATATGCTTAGGTCATAATTTAGTGTCACAATGTAATTCACATAAATTACACTTCAATGTAGTAAATTTACCTTGCACACATATAATTCATGTACATTTTATCATACCAGTATAATTTAATCGAGTATTATCACATTACATTATCTCATCTATCATTCAATTATATTAGATATTGAAATAATCATCAATTAGCAATTGTTTACTATATATTCAATAGATACTAATTTAATGTCTACACACTCACATTGTCACATAGTCTCATGATGTATTCATATTCCTATTTAATTAGTCATAACGTATAGTTTCTATATATAATATAGTCACATTTAACATCACATTGCACTATATATATAATATAGTTATAACCAATATACTTTATGCGTTTAATTACCACATGCTTGCACATAACAATTACTCGAGCAATTATAATTATATTAATAATCTACTCATTTATGTTTTATTAATCTCCATAACAATGAATTAACATTTATATGATTAATTATCACAGTAATTAAATATAAATTTTATTATATTTATAAACAAGTCACTTATTATTATTCTATTACTTGCAATAATAATAAATCATCATACTATTAATTAATCACCATTAATATTCTATTCCTCATAATAACAATTAATATTGATTAATTGTTCACTTAATAATTCCTTCATTAATTCACTCATTAACGTTTTTATTCTCGTGTCACACAAGGCATTCAACGAGCTTATCATAAACTTCACATTTTTCTCAATTATTATATGTTTAATTTAAAGTAATTGAGTTAGCTCATCTCATAACACATAAATATTTATATTCAAATAAATATCCGACTTTCATTAATATATTCATTTAAAAATATTCAAAAATTCTCGAGTATTACATGTATAGTTGTTTACTATGCACTTCGTTGAAAATACTGTAGATTACACTTTTATTTTTTGAATATAAAGTTAGTTTCTATTTTATTTTCTTATAGTACTAGGATCGGTTGGGCATATATTTTGTAAAGTTTAAATACACATATATGTTTTTATTTATGGTCATTAAACATTTACATAGTTATATCTCAAGTATTATTTCCAATTAGTTTTCTTATTGCTTTATTATTATTTTTTAAAATTGCTACAACAGAATATCTGAAAAATAACCAAAATTATAAATCCCCCTAAAAATTTAGCATATCCAAATTAATGAAGAACTTGAGTATTTACAAGAAACTAACTTATTGTTAATATTTAATATTAAACGTTAGTTTATTGATGTATTAATTAATGTTAATATTTAACATTAAAGTAACAAGAAATGTTAATAAAATTTTATTGTTAAATATTAGTAATTTAGTATTTACAATAGATTAACTTATTATTAATATTTAATCAACTAAGTAACTAACTTATTATTAATATTAAATATACTAACTAGTTATATTCATTGAAGATGTATATTAATTAAATGTATCTACAAGAAATCAAGAATGAATAATTAAAATTTTAAACTTTATTGATGTATTAATTAAAACTAATGTATTATAATTTATAAATTACATTAATGAATAAGTAAAAATTTATAGTTTATTGATGAATAATTATAAATTTAAAGTTCAAAAATTACAAATAATTAGACAAAAAATCATGTAAGGCCTCAGGCCAGGCCCAAGGCCAGGCCAGATTTTTATTTAAAAATATCGGCCTTTTCAAGCCTTCCAGGCCGGGATTTGACTAGGTCGGACTCAAGCCGGACCAAGGCTAGGCCGCAGGCCTCGGACCTTTTGTGCACCACTAATTACTACTAACTTCTAACTGCAGTATACTAACCGTGGTTAAAACAGTAGAAGAATTAATCAGTGGGTTTGAATATTTATATAACCAGGAGCGCTGATCAGGGAAGAAAAAAAACCAATAGTATTTCTAATTCAGAAATGATGATCAAACTAACTTGTGTGGGTCACAATCACATGCATCGATCAAATGTCTAGAAGATAAAAGAGTCCTGACTCACCTTTTGCACATAAATATTAATCCCAAAATTCCATAATAACTGTCGTTTTAGAAGAAAAAAAATTCAATTTATTTGTCGTTTACAATTTTTTAGAAAAATAAATTATTTACTTTTTTATATCACCCCTACCTTCTCTCATTGTCCCAAGAAATTCTCTCCTTTGTATTAATAGTTTTCAACTTCCCATAAAGTGGTAATGATGGAATTTTACACAAATTTTAATTAATAAATGATAGCATTAAATGATTTTCTTAATTCATGTGCATGAAGTTAAAACGACAGTTATTATGGGATGGAGGGAATACTAATTGCAAGGAGATTGAATCTGCATGCGAGTTGCCGAGTAGGAGTAGGAGTAGGTAGGGACAACCACCCCCACAACTACAGACAACTTAAATATGGTCGGTCGGAGTCATGCCACTTTTGGCAATAGAAACTTCCTTCTGTCCGTTTATGTCATGGTATACCAAGATTGAATCTGCATACCGGTTGGTTCTTTTGAGAGAGAGTTATGAATGTAATGTCAAAGTTGAGATAAAGTGCCCCCCCCCCCCACCCCACCCCACCCCACCCACACACACACACACACACACACACACGTATCTATATCTATATATTCCTACCAGACACGACACATGACAATAACAACAGGTAATAGAGATTTAGATTTGTGAATGAATGAATGAATGAAGGTTAATAGGCAAAACATGATGGAGCAGCCAGCAGCACCAAAAAAGAAGATGCATATTTGAGTGTTGCAGTTCACAGCCAAGTTAGAAAGATCAAGCAAGAAATGGAGAAGATGAATCACCCATCACTCGAGCAGCCGCCACAGAAGATAATTAGACCCCTCTTGGTGAAACCTGACAGACCCTTTCCACTTGGGAATTCCTACACTTTTATATATTATCAGGGAATTAGAAAGAGAATTTCCTCTCTTCGTTTCTGTTTCTTCTTCTCTCTCCCCTCTCAGTATGATGAAGCCAGTAAGCCAGGCATTATATAACCTGATTATGCTAAAATAAGTTAATTATTATTGGCTTCTCTGCATCTGCTGCATGTATTTTTCTAACCGCTCGGGCTGTCTAGGAGAATATTAGGTTAAAAAACAAGATTTATGAATCAATTCATAATCTTTTCCTTTCTTTGTTAGGGAAACCAGCCCAGGTTTGTCCTCCTGATAAATGAGACAAAAACTTTATATACTTGTGCCTTCAAAAGTCATTTGCTCAAATATCCCTTTGTTCTTATATTTTGGGACGGAGGGAGTAGTATCTTTTGGTCATGGTCCTCATTGGAACCCAACCCAGGACATGTCATGAATTTTCTGATTGTGTTGTAACAAATAAACTATTCAGGCTTTCAAAATCTCCTCATTATTTATAACTCCACCAAAATTTCATTCTTGTTAATGATTTTGTAAGAAGAAAGATTCTATAGAAAAAGAAGAGGGTTTACAGCTGAGGACTTAATAGTCCTGAAAGATAACAATGGTAAAACCATAAAAACAAAAAACTTAACAGAAGACGATCATGTCCTGGAGAGAGAATCCCTCCTCTAAGCACTCCTGGCTCTGCTGCAAAACATCAAAGAGACGCAAAGAACACTACCCCATCCCACATAAATTCAAAGGATGAAATTGATTTTTAGATCCAAGATTTTAAACCCAATAATATACACCCTACTATATTAGGCTTGCACTGCAGAGTCTCCCAAAGCTACAAACTACCACGCCAAATAGACAATCAAAAGGTCTTATTTCTTCTTGCTCAGAGATAAACACCTGGTATAACTACAGATAACATCACCATTATAACGAATATTTACTCTTAAACAAGAAGGGGCACACCCAAGACTCACTAAAAAGTCCCACACTAGCTCCTGAACCAGACTCCCCAAAAAATCTCAAACTAGTTTAAGAACCACAATACTGCTGGATAGTGCAAAAACACATGAAGGCAAGAGTATAATAGTACAAGTGTTACGCTGCACGCCAAACCAGAAAAAAGGCTTCTCATTCTTATTATCAGCTTAGCTACAAATTTTGAATATGCTTATATCAACAGACAATGTCTTCAACGATCATCTATAACTATAAAACATACCAATCCTTACTATATTCTGAGACTAGGTGAAACATTACCTTCATCTGTAAAAACTCTGAATGTAACTAATAAACATCATTTACAAGCAAAAGAAATTTGTCCAGCTGCTCTTTTAGTAGTATACAGATTACAGATGTACCTAGGCTAGCTAAAATTTTAAGAAACATAACTACAGTTTTAAAGGCAGAAAACATTCTAACTTGAAAGAGAGAAACTAAAGTATAAATAAAGTTTAAAATAAATTATAAAAAAAAAGTTGGTAAAGGAGACATACATTCCGCAAACAATGAAGCATCAACGAATCAATTAAATCTCCAACATGATGAGCGAAAACTTAATTTTGAGAAGCAATTGATTCTTTTGAAGAGAGTAACTTCACCCTCCTCGTGAGATCTCTCATCACATCTATAATTACCGACTTCTTTTGAATTCTGAACTGGATAGCCAACTCTGTCGAACTAGAAACATCATTCTTCAATAGGGATTCATCCTCCATTAACTTTGTGGGAAAGTGCTCAAGTGCAATCACGCATAGTGCAATACAAGTACGAAGAACGGCCACTTCATTTGGTATACCTAGAGGCGCCTCAACTGATACTGACTTTAGCATATTTAGATCATGATTATGTACTGTTTCCATATCCCTTGCAAGGAGCACTCTCATGGCAGCCAACAACCGGCCCTCGACTAATTCTGGTCCTCCCAAGCTGACCTTTTTGGGGAAAGAAGAAGACGACATAAATAAGGCAACAATTCATGCTCAACATTGTGAAATATAACTAGGAGACATGATGAAGACAATAGTTGTCCATTTAAAGATAAGTGAGCCATCTATGTCCATACAAAAATATATTAGCTTACAGCATTTTGGACTAGACTAAAAGGAGACAGAATGTTGCGGTCAATTTGGAAGCATAGGTCTTCATAATTGAAGAAATGTTACTGATCAAAAAAAAAATTGAAGTCATGAAGGTCAGCAGTCTGATCATAGTTTTTTTAATTTTTAATTTTTGATAAGTTAGCAGTCAGATTAACAATAGAAGTTTGCATTAAGCATGGTTTGTGCATATATCAAAGAAAGGATCATTTGACTGAAAGTTGGTTCTGAACGAAAATAAAGTGGAGAATGAACCTTAAGAAGAGGATTCTCTCCATCTAAATTTAGCTTGGATAATATAAGTTGCTGCCAAGGAGCTGGCGTAGAAAAATTGGGGGATGAAACTCCAGCAGCCATGCTTGCAGCATCCAGAAGAGCTCCATCATACTTGAGTTCAATACAGTCATAGGAATTTGATGGTATCACAAATCCATAATCTAGAAGGAAAAGATCATTGTTCAAACAACCATAGTTAAGTACTATATGATCATCTTGTTTGATCTCAGTTCCAGCAACAACCTGGTGTGCATACAGACAACATATTCAGTTAGTTGATATTTCAACAAATTTAATTTAAAAAGAATGGTGACTCTCTAATTCTGCAACATAAGTCCTATACATTAGTCAAGAAAGATAATAAAAGTAATCATGCCTTTACTAGCATCTTCGCATTCTCAGTGCCTTGTTCCTGAACAATTCCGGCATTTG
Source organism: Panax stipuleanatus (assembly GCA_020205555.1). NCBI lineage: Eukaryota > Viridiplantae > Streptophyta > Magnoliopsida > Apiales > Araliaceae > Panax > Panax stipuleanatus. The sequence continues at coordinate 136,100,772 of CM035119.1, read as the reverse complement.
GATTGAAGCTGTGGTTGCACATATCAACTAGTGGAAGCATCATGGGGACACTAATGCGGGCACCATCTTGGAGTATTCTCCCATACAAGCGGAATGCTCGAGATGAAACCGCTGACATGGCCCAGCCTAGGGAAGATGCATCTACATCCTGGCCTCCAAAAGGATGATCATCTGCTTTCAGATTTTCAAGTACACGTTTCACTTCTTTCTCGAAATCAAGAAGAAACCGGCATCTCTTGTTCACCTGTATGTCGTAATATTATCTATGTTTAATATATCGCTCCGCAATCAAGCGGCACTTTTAAAAAAACTTCACACAAGGTATGGTCACTTAAAGTTGATTCAGAGGATACTAAGACGAAGAAAAATTCATAAAAGTAGTTAACGATGAAAAACTAAAAAAAGGTCCTACTTCAGCAAGTTCAACAATTCTAGCCCAAAAAAATCTAGTTAAGCAGGAGAAAATCATCCTTACCCTGCATCATGCAAATACCTGGTAAAGAAGAGGAGAGTACTGCAACTTCTTGATATCCTCTTCAGGAAAGAAGATTGGTACGTTATAAGTTTCTGGAAGATTGCTGATGTATGGCCACCAGAAAGAACCAACTTTTGCCCTTTCTTGCAGAAGTTTTAATCCCAGTCTCATAGCCCACAGCTCCTCTGCCAAATGTTCCAAATGTCGAATTTACTCTCTATATTCAAAACTCAAACTAGCCTAATTTGCAAAATAGAGCTGCTAACCTATTTAGCTAAAGAGAGAAACCAACATACCAATGTGTAGTAACCATGATTTTCAAGCTTGAAGAATTTACATAAAATAAAAAAAATCAATGAAAATATAAAACAGAAAAATAATCATTCACAAACTTAAGAGTGGCTTTACTATGTAGTTCAACACTCAACAATGTATATTTCTAATACTCCATATCACGAATGTCCTTGACATTTTCCAGCGTCCTTGACATTTGCCAGCAGCGAAAGATAGCATTGCACCAAAAAAAAAGGAAGCAGAAGATAACATTTTGGAGTGAACAATGCATCATTTCAACTAAGAAAACTAAAAGTAAATCCCATGAACAAAATCTTCAATATAATAACTACTAAACAAAACCAAATTATCCAAAATCAGGTAAAATATGCTAAAATGAGACAAACCCAATTGACCAATTCTTATATTATGCCACCTCAAGGAAATCGTTCATAATATATATTAACCCACCAACTTTCACTAATACTGCACAACCCCATTAGCCAAATTATCTCAGCATCCACTAAATAATGCTCCAAATTAACAAACTTTTGAGCACAAAATACTCTACCAGGAACTTGACCGGCCAAGCTGACCAAAACAGAATAAGCATCATCTCCACCATCTTCTTCTACAGAGGACCCAGACCGCAATGGTATGTGGTGGGGAAGGGCAATAAGGTCAGACCCTTTTGGAATTTCTTCAGAGGCAACCAACCCAAGGCCGTAGGGCTCCCGTTCTGCTATCCTGACCGACGGATGGACGAAACCCCCTTCTTTCCGGACCCAATTGATGAGGTCAGGTGGGTGTGGCACAAGCCGGTCGGGATAGAAAGAGGTGGGAGAAGCGGCGCAGGTTAGACGACGGAAGTGGGATAGATAGGCTTTGGTGGTTGTGGTTATCAAGTAAAAGTCTCGGGTCGCCATTAATGCTATCTTGTTCGGACTTGAGCTTATGAAGCTCGACATTTTGCCTACTGCCAGTACCCTCTACCCAGTACTCAACACCCAACGTGCAGAAGTTGTAATTAGTTTTGGTTTTGCACCCTGTTTGGTGATTATTTTTATGATACGTATTATTTTTTGGTTTTCATTTTTTTTATATTGGAGAGAGAAAAAAAGTAGCACAACAAAAATAGTACTCCAATATTGCTGATTTAGATATAACAAAGAAGGATAAGGCTTTGGAACGAATATTTCGTTTACGAGCATATGTAGGGTTCAGTGTTGAAGGTTGTTGATTGGCCCAATTATGTATCATCATATATTCGTAATTAGTATTAAATATTCCCATCCAATCAACAACTTTCAACACTGGACCCTACATATGTTCGTAAACGAACTGTTCGTTCCAGAGCCTTATCCTAGCCGAATACTATTTTTATATAAGTTTTAATATTTTTACATGATTCATGTAAGACTTTTTTCTTTTTTTTTGAAAAAAGTATCTTTACTCTATTGTGTGGTTGTCGTGTTTTAAACAATTAATCATTATGTTTTTAAAATATTTAATTGGCCCATTGTAATTTTTAAAAATGTGCAATCAAGTCATTCTGTCAAATTTTGCTCACGTACACGTTAAGAAATTGGGCTAATTTTTCTACGTGACTTTTGAAAAAAAAAAACAAAACCAATTATTTCTTACATGGCAAGCCAGTCAGCCAAATACTTTTATGTTTTATTTTCTTTCTTTTTCTTTACCTAAATATTTATAAAAATAATGTTACTATCACATAAATATTACACATAACTCTCACATAAACACACAAATATACTGTGGGTCCCGCATGTCAAGCGGAGACCCGCAGTATGTATGTGAGAGTTATGTGAGAGTTTTTATGTGATAGTAGCATTGCTCTATTTATAATATGTATAATATTATTAAAAATTAATTTTATAATATGTATGTTTTATTTTAAAAATAAAAATACTTTTATGTTTTAAAATACTTATAAAATAATAATAAAATTAAAATAAATATTTTAATTCATTTTTCTTATAATTTTTTTTTTTACAAAAAAATAAAATTATTAATTATGTAAAAAAAAATTAAAATAATTATAAAATTAAAATAAATATTTTAATTAATTTTCTTTATAATTTTTTCTTTTTCTTTAACTCTTTTCTTTTCTTTTAATTATTATTTTTATTTTAAAAATTAAAATTAATATTAATTGTATCTGGATCTAGACAGAGGAGGGAATTATATAGTAACTCAATCATATAGTAGATCTAGATCTTCTTCTTCTTCTTCAACAAAAACGTTGTTGCAGAAATATAGATGTCTTTTGTGCTTCCACCTTGGGTTCTCTGGCTGCAAGCTGCCTACAGTCTGTGGACTTTCCTTACGAATGCCAAGTTCCTTCGCATGGCTATATGACCGTATCTGGTTCAAACGCCGAAAATTCATACTCTTTGATGGCATCAGCAGAGAAACCGGCGGTGATTGGCAGGATTACGACACTACAGAAGAAAAAGAAACCCATAAATTCTCCATTGAACACAATTACGACATGAGGTTCGAGCTCAGCAACAAGAAGTACAGATTCTGTGCATCTTTCGAAACAGGAAAACCCCTCAAGTTCCTTCATTTTGCGAAAAATCACCTGCTGGTGACTCAGGATATTATTCTGATGGGGAAATTCCATCTGGTCAAAGCAGTAAAGCCAGAAGCCAAATTGAAGTACGTTCTCATGGGAGGATTTGGGTTGGTGGGTTAGGGTTTCTGATTTGAAAAATTCCGCCTAAATGCAAAGAGTGCCCTGTTCTTGACATTGATGAGTACACATGAGCTTGATGTGGTTACTGAGAGTCCAATAATTTCACCTGGTTCTGGATCAAAGAATACTTCCACAGCAGATTCGGAAGTTCCAATCTTCAAAAAATTGACTTTTAGTACTCTGATCATAATAATTAAAAGAAAGGAAAATAGATAAAGGAAAATAAAAAATTATAAAGAAAATGAATTAATTATTTTACCTCTCTTAATTATATTATTTGTGTAATTTATTTAAGTTAATTGTATAATTAATTTTAATTTTTATGTCATTTGTTTAACTAATTTTTGCTAATTGTATCAAATTTTTTATTTTATGTTAATTATGTACTTACCTTTTTTATATCATTAAAATATATATTAGTGTTAATTTTTTAAATAAAATAATTATTAAAAGAAAGGAAAAGAGATAAAAGGAAAAGAAAAAATTATAAAAAAATGAATTAAATATTTATATTAATTTTATTATTATTTTAATTATTTTTTGTCATATAATTAATGATTTTATTATATTTTATTTTTGTTGGAAAAGAAAAAATTATAAAGAAAATAAATTAAAATATTTATTTTAATTATTTTTTTGTCACATAATTAATGATTTTATTTTTTTGTTGAAATTAATAACATGTTGTATACAAATTTTTTGATATATTATTTAGAATTAAAATAAGAGAGTTATGGCGTTTGACCAGTTTATTATGTGCACGGGTCGGGTTGACCCGTCTGAAGAAAGAAGATGAGCCACCTTAGCATTTACAAATTATTTCTTTTATTTTTATTTTATTTTTGAACTGCCATGTGTGTAATAATTTGACGTCCGTCCAAGAAATTGGACGGAATAGCTTGACTGTATATTTTTAAAAAGCACAATGGGTTAATTAAATATTTTAAAAATACAGTGACTAATTACTTAAAACAAGACAACTACAATAGGTTAAGGTGCTTTTTCCCATTTTTTTATATGAGAAAATATTATATAAAAATATTAAAAATACAAATAAAAATATCAATTTTCTACTACTACTATAATATCTCACACTCACAGTCAACGTCAATCATTTATTTTTTAAGGAAACCCCGCTCCCCCGCACCCACAAAGAATTTCGGAGTCCTCAAATCATGAAAATGAAGAACCCAATGTATTAGCCAACTCAGCCCCGTATATTTTATCAAAACTCTCCACTCAACTTACTTGTTACTTGTTAGTTGTTATAAGTAGGTGTTCAAAAAAACGGTAAATTCTGTTTTTCGGAAAATCGAATCAGTTCGGATCGGTCGGTTCGGTATAAAAGTAAACGGTTTGATACCGATACACGGAACCGGTATATACCGGATTTTCGATACCGGTTTCGATAAGAACTTTGGGTCGACCGATATATACCGAACCGATATATACCGGTTTTTCAATTTTAGTTTTTTATAATTAATCATAATAATAATAAAATAATGATTATAATATTAATATTAATAAAAATAATAATAATAAAAATAAAATAATAAAATTTTTATTTTTTGATTTAATTGGTAAAAACCGATACAGACCCGATTTCGAACCGGGTATACCGGTTCAACCGGTATCGATATCGATTTCGGATTTTGGCTACTTTCAGTTTCGGTTCGGTCCGATTTTTACTGGTTGCACACCCCTAGTTATAAGCTATAGATACATACTCCCTCCGTTCCTAAAAAATTATCGTTTAAAGTTTTAACACATGGATTAAGAAAGTCATTTAACACTAGAAGAGTTAAGCAGAGAATGAAGTCTACTATCTTCTATGATTTAAAAGTCCATCATCAATATTTTATCCCTGTAACGTTAATCAATATATATCTCAAATCAAATATTCATCTTCGCACTACGGCCAAAGATATTCATTTGTATCATCAGTAGTCATGTTCATCTCAACACCTGTCATCTTTGCACTACAGGCCAAAGATATTCATCAGGTAATCATTCATCTTTGCTCTACAGGCCAAAGATATTCAGTTACATCACCTTTTAAGAATGAGAATGATGAAAAATATTTTTAAAAAAACGAATCCAGTGAGATAAAAGACAAAGACTAAGGATTCGTATTTTAGTATATCCAATTCAAAAATACCTCGTAATAATCAATTATGGAGCAAAATTCAAGAATAGAGCTCAAAACTTGGATACAATCAAAGATAGTAACCTTAACAAGCAATTTGAAAAAATAGAAGAAAATTTAGTTTTTCCGTGAATAGTGTCGTATACGTGAATAGCGCCGTATACGTGAATAGTAACCCCGACGGAAAAAGTAAGAATTTTAACATAAAATTTATGACAATATTTTTGTATAATGATATTGAAAAGAATGACATCATTTACGAAAGAAAATAACATCCCTTACCTCAAAAAGATAGTACCTCTGACTGGAATATCGGATATAATACCGAAGGAAACTTGCACTGAATACTAATACTCAAAGTATAGAAATACTCACAAAAATACGCTCGATATTATAGAGAGAGAAAACTTCTGATTCTGGTGTGATTTTCAATTCTAACCTAAACACCCTATTTATAGGAAAAGCTTACGATGCCAAAGGAGACTAAATGAATAAAATATTTTTTTTTCCTCCGCCGCCGGCTGCTGCCCAAAATCAGAATTTTCAACAAAAGTGGGGCCCACCTTTTTATTAAAAAAATATTTATTTTTCGAAACTTCAATAATTCATAACAAATAGCCCCTTTGTCAGAAAAATACAAATTCTATGTCTTTTCATGGGAAATTTAATTCTCTACAACTTTGCAGAAGGAAGTTTTTTCAAATTCCAAACATAAATTATCCGGAATCCATAAACAGATGATTTCTCACACCAAAATATTGATAAAACTCATCAGCGCCAATTCCTTCTTTAATATCCACAAAATAAATATTTTCTTATCATATAAATCAATAATTAATTGTTCACAAATAATATTATAGAACTACAATATTAACAACCAGGTCGTTCCCAGGAAAGAGGGGGCCTTCCGATAAAGACTTCTCCTTACTGGCGCGCAATTAAATAACCCATCCTAGACAGAACTTTCTTAGACATTGTCAATAATGCTATCTAATAATATTATTCAAATAATATGAATTATTGAGTTGATAATGTGAAATACTGTGCAATGACAATTATTGAATCAATACTACAAAATATCAACTGTAGCCATTATTGAATCAATCATAAAAAATAGCAACGTAGTAATTATTGAGTCAATAAAATATCAATGCAACAATTATTGAGTCAATAATATAAAATATCAACGTAACAATTATTGAGTCAATAATATAAAATATTGAACAGTAATTACTGTAACAATAATTGAGTAAGTTCCTTCTCACGTAAGACTCAATAATTTGAAATACTGTGCAATACCGTGTGCTACTGCGCAACACCGCGTACTGTATTTTAACCACCGAGTATTTCAACAGTACTAACGGTAACAACTATGCCGTTATTTTATAAAAAATGTTATTTCTGTCGCTTTCTATATCCGACAATTATTCCGTTGTGGGGGCCCACAAATAGCTGCGCCGTCGTACGAATATTCCCCCGACAACAAGAATATTCCACGACCAAACGAATATTCCCCGACAACCAGAATATTTTATAACCACTTGCTCATTTTAAAAATGTTTGCACATTTCACCCATAACTTTCATATTTATCAAATCAACACCTTACTATTTTGAAATAATATATAAAAAAAATTAAATCTTTATTCATAAAAGTTGGGGTCTTACATAGGTCCTCTTAACATGTGTCATAGGGCACATACTAAGCACACAGTTCAAGATAATATTTTCTTGAATTGTGTGCATATTCCCTTGATTTCTATATTTACACCAAGTTCAAGGGAATAGGCACACAATTCAAGAAAATATTATTTTGAACTGTGTGCTTAGCATGTGTCCTAAGGACACATGTTAAGAAATTCATATATATATATATATATATATATATATATATATATATATATATAGGATAAGATTCTAAAATGAACTGTTCGTAAACGAACATATGTAGGACCCCGTATTGAAGGTCGTTGATTGACCCAATTATGTACCATCATATATTCCTAATTAGTGTTAAATATTCTCATCCAATCAACAACCTTCAACACTGAGACCTACATATGTTCGTACATATGTTCGTATACGAACAGTTCGTTTCAGAATATATATATATATATATACACGAATTCAAAACTTAAGAATCTATTCCTATTAGTATTATTTATTTATGGGTAATGTTAAGTATTTTAAAAAAATTATTTTAAATGTGTTTTAAATGATATGATATTAAATAAAATAAAATGTATTTATGACAACGTCAATTACTAAAGACTTATTCAATTAATATATTTTTTAGATTAAAAAATTAAAAAAATTAACATTATATTTTATTTATAAATCTTACAATTACGATTTAGATAAAAGAGTAAAATACACTGACATCCTATGTAGATAATCATAATAACTCTTACCACCACTTTAATTTTTTAAGTAACAGTCAGCACCTCTCTAATTTATAATATGTAATATTCACTACTCCTAGTGTGGTTGACCAATTAATATTCAAAAATATTTTTAATATAATGTCTAATACACCCTTTAAGTTATAATATTTAATATATCCACTAAATATAAATTTGTATATTATAATTTTAACTTAACTTGATCTAATTAATTAAATTATGAACTTGTGCAATAAATAACATAAATGTGAACAAATAATAAATATTTATTTTATCAAGAAAATAAAGTCATGCACTTTTTGCTAATTAAATTTATTAAAGATTAAAATTTACATAATATACGTTCAAATATATATTTTTGTAATTTAAAAGTAAAATTTTAATAGCCATAAAAGTACAAATTAACGCAAAAAAAATATAATTCTTTTTCTCAAATATTAAAGTTTACGTAAAACAAACTTATTATTACCGAACGAATCTTATTATTCATATAAAAAAATATTAAAAATTATATTAATTATTTTTCTCAATAGAAGTCACATTTGGGCATAATTATTTACAATAAAAATGAAAAATGTTGTTTCTCAAAAATATATATATATTAAGAGAAATTTTTTTTTACAAGATAAAGATTGTAATAAATATTATTATATTTTTTTATTTAATATTGCACAAAAACAACATCAACTTTATACTAAAAAATGTAATCAAAATCATAAACATCTTAAATCTTGAATATACTAAAGAAAATTTACCATATATAAATCATAATATGAAACTAAGAATTCAAATAATATTTTTTTTGTTAAACACCAAAAACTAAATTATCAACATACTCAATCACTCTAATTAGAACAGATTCATTAATAATTTAATTTAAGATTCTTAATATTTGTATCACTCATTCAAAAATATGTGTTAATTAAACTAAATTATTTGAATGAGATAATCTTAATTCAAATAAAACTATAATTAAAATATCTTGTATTAAAAAAGGATAATTACATATACATAGTATTCAAGAATTAAAATTTGATAATATACAAGGTTAAATATATAATTTTATATATTTAGTCAATCTTAAAAATTTGCAAGAGTAATAATTGTTACTTAAAAAATTAAAAAAAATGAATATTATTATGATTATCTATAAGAGATGTAACTGTATTTTACTCCAGATAAAAATATTAATTACCATAACACAATGTTAGAGTAGACAAGTTTTGTTACTGTAAATTATGTCTGTCAAATTTTAAAGTGAACCGTGCACCGTGTCCGTATAAAGTCTTATCGCTACTCTCTCCGGTAACATGACTTTTTAGAGTTATGTATAAGAACCAGCTGTGTCCGTCCGTGCCTCCGGCACTATTTAGCTTTGGACGGTGAGATTTATTTCAAACTTTGGACGATTCAGATGATTAGATGATTTTTGGGTTGAGCGAGAAATTCAAATTCAGTTGTGTTTTGTTATATAGATTAAAAAAATAATTGTATAATATTAAATATAATACTTTTTATCATATAATTATCTCATATTATTTTATCTGTAATATTTTTTTTATGAGAAATAATTTTTAAAAAATTATAATTAATTTTCCTAGATGATATAAAACGTTATTTAGAAAAAATAAAATCAGAGGGAGAGAGTAGTACAAATGAATGGACTCACGCGCAAATGCATATATATATATAACAAAATATAAATAATTTTAAATTTTTCGCCAAAGTTTGGGATAGATGTCGTTGTCGATTGCCGGAGTCACGGCACACAGAGAGAGAAGGCAAAGACTTTACTCAACACATCAACCTTGTTTCCACTCGTCGGTTAAATAATCAACCAGCCACAGACTTCTAGAGAGAGAGAGGAGAAGACTGTAAAGAGAATTGGGATAGCATGTCAGTGAGATTCATAACCCACCAATCATTCTTCACCGCCGTCCGATCGGGAGACCTGAAATCGGTTAAAGAAATCATAAAGAATGAAGGGTCCGACCCGGATCATCCAGCTGCTGCTGCTTCGATCTCTTCTGGTCTAATGGAGTTACAGAATGATAAGGGCGAGACAGCTCTGTATGTAACTGCAGAGAACAACCATGAGGAAATATTTAGCTACTTGCTCAACTTCTGTCATCTTCAGATTGTCAAGATTAAGTCCAAAGTATCCGGTGTGGATGCATTTCATGTTGCAGCCAAACACGGCCACTTGGGTATTCACACATATTTTAATTTCTTTTTCACTAGTTTATTCTTGGTGCCCAATCTGTTTGATTGCGTTCAATCACTCAATCTGATAATTTGTTATTGTTGTGTATCTTTGTGAGTTTTCAGTTGTCGTTTTGTATGTGGTTCGTGTTTGATTTTGTATTTTTGATCCACTTTATTTGCTATTGATGTGAAAATTTTCTGCCTGGTTTCGCAATGCTGCAAATGATCGGGTTTTAATAATAAACAATTTGGTGTTTGGATCTCTTTTATAATGTAAACGAATTAAATTTGAGCTTAAGTTAAAACTTGTTTAATGAGTCAGCGAGTAATTGTGTGCTAGCTAGGCTCAGAGCTCCATAAAATGATACTATAGTGGTAAAGTTAAACCATTTCCTTCTAATTTGCTGAAGTGCAAGTCATAACTAATTTAATATTTTACTAAATTTGATCACACTTGATATACAACTTTGAAAAGTTATATAATGTAATATTTGTTATTTATTAAACAATGAATGATATTTTGTTGCATTATCATGCAAAATATAGAACCTTATGGTGCAAGTTTAAACTTTTCTATTATTTTTTGCTTAGTTCATGAACTCATTAGTTTGGCTGGAGGTTTGTGCTTAAATGAGCTGAGTTTGAACATAGTTTCTAAATTTGCACACAAGATGAGCCGAGTACGGATAATGGTGAGGGTGCTTCTGCCTGGTTCTTTTGTAGCATTTCTTATTTCGTCAACACACATGGGTTTTCAGGCTTTTCGTATGATATAAGTTGCATTCAAACCTTGAAAAGTATAATACACTATCTGGCCTATTAAAGGCATAAACATCATAACTATGGCTCCTTAAGAGACCATTAGAAAAATAAATATATATGTGAACTATATGTCAACCAACAGTACTTTGGTAGTTTCAAGCTCTGAAGCTGATACTAATATGCATGTATGCATGAAAATGCATTGATCTCACTCTCTCTCTTTCTCTATGTGTGTGTGTGTATCAAGTTTGTATCTAAATGCTTTCTACTCAAGTTTGTCATTCCAAGTCATCAATAGGTCCAGATCTTTCATTCATGGACAATAACTGATTTGATTAAATTATATTCGCCTCTGGGTCTGTTTAACAAGTAGTTATTCTCTGTTCTTATGTGTTTTGTTCTGCTGGCTAAAGTAGTTTTCTGTTTACTGCTCATCTAGGGATTGTGAAGGAACTTTTGGGCATGTGGCCTGAGCTTTGTAATTCATGTGATTCCTCAAACACTAGCCCCCTGTATTCAGCTGCCGAAAAGGATCACCTGGAGGTAGTGAATGCCATTTTAGATGCTGATGTGAGCTCGATAAGGATAGTAAGGAAGAATGGGAAAACTGCATTGCACAATGCTGTAAGATATGGACGCCTTCGTGTGGTAAAAGCACTTTTAGACAGAGATCCAGAAATTGTTTCCATTAAAGATAAGAAAGGTCAGACTGCACTTCACATGGCCGTAAAAGGTCAGGATACTGATGTAATAGAGGAGATATTGCTTGCTGATCATTCCATATTAAATGAACGTGACAAGAAGGGAAATACAGCTGCGCACATCGCCACAAGGAAATGCCGTCCACAGGTATTTATTTATGCTGATTGCTGACATTTTTGTGAGGAACTGTAACATACTTGTTTGGATATCATCTTCTTTTGATCTACACTAACTTCTGACGTGCCTCTCTCTCTCTCTCTGTTATTATATGGTTTGCATACTTCAACACTCATTTATTATAAATATCTAATCTGTTTTACTTGCTCTGCACATATATAGATATCTATATCTTTCTAATTATGAGCCAGATTTTCTACTTTTTGTTATAGGGACCTTTCTCTTACATAATCACTCTTAAGTTATTTCCTCACAAGTCATCTCCACATCCCAACCAGTATCCCTTCCTTTCCCTGATTTTCAAGTTATCTACTTTCTTCTTTTATATCTGTTATGGTGCAAGTTTATACTCCCTCCTTTGTCTGGAAATGAAAGTCCTACCTTTTTTTCTTCTTCCCTTTTTTGAAAAAAAATATTAGGGTTTGCATAGAACACACTAGAACACAAGTCTTTTCAATAATTATTTTTCTAATAACAAATTTTATTCATTATACTTTAATTTTGAGGGAAAAGAACTCATCCTAAAAAACTGTGTCTAAGATTGTCTTATATGAACCTTAATTTTTGGGGAAAAGTCCATCAAAAAAATGAGGACTAGTTTTTCCAAACAGGGACTACAATATTTCAAATGTTTCTCATCTTTCTAGTTTTTTGCTGTGATATAGGATTCATCTCCGTCCTAACCCAACTAGTTTAGTTGCTGAAGTTGAGTTGAGTTGACTTGCCTATTTTTCTTCATTATAAGGTTTCCTTATAACTGTTTTTTGTTTGTTTTATAATCCTGATATTCCACCTCTCTCTTTCAGATAGTTAGCCTTTTGCTGAGCTATACATCTGTCAATGTCAATGCCATTAATAATCATCAGGAAACTGCAATGGATTTAGCAGATAAACTCCAATATGGAGAATCTTCTTTGCAAATTAAGGAGGCTTTAACAGAGGCTGGAGGCAAGTATGCTAGGCATGTTGGGCAACTTGATGAAGCGATGGAACTTAAAAGGACTGTAAGCGATATAAAGCATGAGGTGTACTCTCAACTCATACAAAATGAAAAAACCCAGAGAAGGGTTTCTGGTATTGCTAAAGAACTCCAGAAAATCCACCAAGAAGCTGTCCAGAATACAATAAATTCGGTGACAGTAGTTGCTGTTCTATTTGCTTCCATAGCTTTCTTGGCAATATTCAACTTGCCTGGCCAATACGTAATGGTTGGAAAAGAAACAGGGAAAGCCAATATAGCTGACAGTACTGCATTTCAACTGTTCTGCCTCCTGAATGCTACTTCCCTCTTTATCTCTTTGGCCGTTGTTGTTGTTCAGATTACTTTGATTGCCTGGGACACTAGGGCGCAGAGACAGATTGTTTCAGTAGTGAACAAGCTTATGTGGGCTGCCTGCATAAGCACTTGTGGGGCATTTCTGTCTATAGCTTTTGCAGTTGTCGGAAAGGGAAGCTCATGGATGGCCATCACAATTACTGTTGTGGGAGTTCCTATTCTTCTAGGAACTCTTGTTAGCTTGTGCTACTTTGTTTACAGGCAACACTTTGGCGGTTCTGGAAATGATTCTCAGAGACGCATCAATAGGGCGAGTGGAAGTAAGTCTTTCTCATGGTCTGCACATTCTGCAAATATCTCAGATGATGACTATGACTCCGACCATAACAGGATCTATGCTTTATGATAGTGTCGCACAAATTGGAATGGCAAAAGGATTCATTTTCACTATCAAGAGAAAGAGAGACTTGCTTTCTTTTGTACCTTTGGTCCTTGTAATGGGCAATTTTCTGTAGATTCTGTATATATATATATGCAAATGTAAATAATTTGCTATTGTTGTTGCGAACGGCAGACGGTTAGCACTAGTAGTTGACTGTATATACAGAACTTGCGGTCTTATTACTGGATTGAACATCATCTTTTTGATCGATAATTGAATGATGGTCGAATGACTCGTGCGGTCGTGCCCACCGTTTCATAAGAAATTCGACAACCACCAGCCCCTTTTCTCCACAGTTTTTGGTTCAGGATGGACCCCTCTCAAAATTGACATGTTTTTGAAAAGTTATAAAACTAATAAATCTCATAACTGGTAGATGACATATTAACATTCATAGTTGTATTATAACAATTTTGTATATTATTTGAATTTGTAGATGTTTTAAATTGAATATTATTAAGGCAACAAAAATCGAATATTATTGATCTTTGAAACAAAGCTCTCTCTCTCTCTCTCTCTCCCTCCCTCTATGAAAGACACCAAGTAGGCAATTACTTTGGACAAATAGATCCTATACCATCCATTTTAATGTCAAGCCGTCCGGTTTTAAAAATTATGGCCCACGTCCGCTATTATTAATAACAGAATCCGCTAATAATAGTAGTGGACGTCCTAGTTACATATATGTCCTTAATTTAAATTGTACAATAATATTACATTAAATCATTCGCCAGTAATACTAGCGGATGGGGGATGGGGGATCAAATCCTCTTTGTTGGGCCGCGATTATTTGGGCCGGTCAAACCTTATTTATTTTGGGCTTTCCGGGTCAAACCTATTTTTACTCTTGGAGCATTGGACTATTATCTAAATGATTGTTTAGGTAAAGCTTGAACTGGAGCTGGTAGTGGAAGACAGGTGGCAGCTTATGGGCTAAAAGATTATCCCTAATCTATGGGATTAGCAGGCGGCTAATTAAAATGACGGGCCAAGCCGTCTTGAGCCACCTTCATTAATGAGGAGTTGACATAATGTTGACTAGGTAGAGATCAAGGTATGGTAAAGCCTGCATGCAGCCAGCAGATGTAAGCATTGAGGGAAAACATGCAAGTTGGTGAGATGATATATGAGTACAGAGCACTACACCAAAAAAAAGGTAACGTAACATTTTTTCTCTCCAGACACTAGAGCACATAAACCTCCATTGTTAACTCTTTTTCCGGCCTGTACTTATTCTCACACCAGAGCGATCCCCGGCGGCCCAAGCCGTTGAGATCCGGTGCTGACGTGTTCATTGTGCAGGGTTAAGTGCGCTTTTTGTCATTGAGGCGTGTGACGAGATCTTGGCGTTAACATTGGCGCTAGAAAGAGAGGCAGCTAGTGTTTCTGGTTTTCAATCATAAACATTGGGTATCTTACATTGAAAGTTATGGTAAACACTAGGACGGTTACAGCCGAAGGACAGCCGACGACTGCTAGTTCTTCTTTGCAAAGAATCTAGGTGAAAGATAGATTGGGTCCTTCGGTAAGTATCCATGATAGACTTGGATCACAAGAAGTTCCAGGAGGGTCTCATACTAGAGATTATGGTGATACCAAGAGGAAGTTATTTTCTACTGCCAGCAAAAGTCCTGACAAGGATCGAAAAAGGGTGGTAGGTACACCGCTTAAGACCCAACACCGAGAAGGTCAAGCATACAAAATCTCTACCCTGGCGGAGATGGCGCAAGAAACCGACACGGCTTTGAAAGCACTTCTATAGAAGAGGGAATAGATTTCTAAACAGATGGTTCTTGTGGCTGAGAAAGAAGATGAGGCATCTAGTTACACTAGACCGGAAAGACGGGGTAGGTCACGAGGTCGAAGAGCAAGGAGGGATAAATATTTTAGGCAGTCTGAAAGTGGGTTTTGTAGTCATTACCCCGACAGAAGACGAAGTAGGTCACGAGAATATTATCCCGGGACTTTGAAAAGGGTGCCCCGTATTAAGTATCGCAGGAACAGTAGAAGGGATGGGCGTCGAAGCCGTTTAAGAAGTTATTCTCCAGAGAGTCCGAAGAGGGTACACCACACAAGGGGTTCTCGCTCCGGCCGAAGTAACAGACGAAGTCCTTCAAGATCGCCTAGTCCGGATAGAAAAGATCGGATTAAACATAAGAAGATGAACTCTCCAGTGAAAGAAGTTGCTTCGCCACCCGGGGTAGTAGAAGACTTGGCAAAAGAAATGAAAGAACTTCGAAAGCAGCTAACGGAGGTTCAGCAAGGGAAGGAGACTTCGGACAAAAAGACGTCTGCTTTTTCATCAAAAATTCTTAAGGAGAAAGCAGATCCTAGCAAGAAGCTGCCTCGTATGGAAAGTTATGACGGTTCTGGGGATCCATACGACCACAGCCAAGCATTTGGCAGACTGATGAATTATTACGACTATTCGGATGCGGCTAAGTGTCAGACATTTGGATTGACGTTGAGAAAAGGCGCAAGACAATGGATGGGGACTCTGGCTTCGGATTCGATTGCGTCGTGGGCGGATCTGTGTGACAAGTTCCATGCTCGCTTCGGAAGCAATAAGAGAAGGGGAAAACCCATGGGATCGTTGGCTCAAGTAA
The DNA here is from genome assembly GCA_020205555.1 of Panax stipuleanatus. NCBI lineage: Eukaryota > Viridiplantae > Streptophyta > Magnoliopsida > Apiales > Araliaceae > Panax > Panax stipuleanatus. The sequence goes on along the minus strand of CM035119.1, from coordinate 136,084,588 downwards.
GGCAGTATTCAAGTGAGACCCTGAGGCAATACGTGAAGAGGTTCAGAGAAACTGTGGGGCAGGTTTCAGATCTCAACGATCTTTAGGCAGTAGGGTTGTTCCAGAATGGTTTAGAACTAGTGAAGTCAGAGAAACTGGTAAAGAAGCTGATGTTCAAGCATCCGAAAAGCCTGGCCGAAGCGTTTGAGAAGGCTGAAGGCTTTATCGTGGTAGAAGAGGCGATGGCTAGCTTGAAGCAGAGCTCTTCAAAAAAGGCAAAAGAAAAAGACAAGGAGAAATCAGATGGTAATCAGAGAAAGAGTAGTGGCGGTAATGACCGGTTTGAAGAGAATCCAAAGAGATATAACAATAACTGGACACCCAGGGGGGATCGTTCGCCCGTTCCGACTCAGAAGGTGAATAAGGTGTATACGCAGCTCAACACAGATCGGGCTACTATTTTGGAATAGATAAAGAACCAACCATACTTCGAACCGCCTAGAAACAATCCCCGACCAGGGTCCGGAGATCCTGCTTTATACTGTAATTACCACTGGGCGGTCGGGCATGATACGAATTCCTGCTGGAGTTTGAAGGAGTTCATTGAGAGAAAAGTTCAAAATGGTACTCTAGTACAGTATGTAGCAGGGCGAGAACGGCAGAGGGAACATCCCAGGGATATGGAGTTAGCACAAGTTGCCCAGCCGGTTCAACCAATGTCGAACCAGGCGGCACGGCATGTTGTAGATGTGATCTCAGGAGGTAACATGAGCGGGGTTGCAGGGAAGAAAAGACGGGGATATCTGGACTCGGTGATGACTCTGGCAGATAAACCTCTGAAGGTTGAAAAGGCGTACCCAGGTTCCGTAATCTCTTTCACAGACGAAGATTTCCCTTCAGAACCTATCGAACCACATGAGGGAGCCTTGGTGATCACTGCACAAGTTGATTCGGTGGATATGAAGAGGATGATGATCGACAATGGCTCTTCGGTGGATATCTTATATGCTCATGTTTATCACCGGATATCTTTGGATGGTCAGAAGATGGAAATTGGGCAGAAGGCCCCTTTATATGGCTTCAGCAACGATCCAGTCAAAGTAGCAGGGACCTTTAAGCTGCCGGTTGTCTTCGGGACGGTTCCCCAACAGGTTCAAATTATGTGTAAGTTTTACGTCGTACATGTGGATTCTGCATATAATGTCATTTTGGGGAGACCTACTTTAACAGCTTTGCAGGCAGTTACTTCAATTCCCCACTTCAAAATCAAATTTCCTACGCCCCATGGAGTTGGCTAAGTTGCAGGGGATCTGGACTTGGCAAGGAGATGTTAGTGGGAGTCAGCAAGCAGAAACATACCATGGCCATTGAAATGGAACCATTTACAGAAAGCGAAACGGAATCGTTAGTCATGCCGGCTGTGGATACCGAAGAGATTGAGTTGGTTCCAAGAAAGAAAGAAAAGACGGTAAAAATCGGTTCGGGACTGCCAGAGCCTTTCCGGATAAATCTGATAGAGTTACTTCGGTGTTATGTCGATGTCTTTGCTTGGGTTCCTAGTGACATGCCTGGGGTGAGTCAGAAAGTGGCTGAGCACAGATTGCAAGTGGATCCAGCTAAGAAGCCAGTTCAGCAGAAGAGAAGGATTTTCGCACCAGAGAGGCAGAAAATAATTGATGAGGAGGTCGCCAAGTTACTGGCTGCAGACTTTATCTTCGAGATTGATTATCCTGAGTGGATGGAGAACGTGGTTCTGGTACAGAAGTATAATGGCAAATGGCGAGTTTGTATAGACTATACCGATCTAAATAAGGCGTGTCCGAAGGACTTCTATCCTCTGCTTCATATTGACCAACTTATTGATGAAACTTTGGGGTATGTCTTGCTTAGCTTCATGGATGCTTGTTCGGGATATCATCAAATTTCTATGTGCAAGGAAGATATACCGAAGACAGCTTTCATTACTCATCGTTCGGTGTATGCCTACAAGAAAATGACGTTCGATTTGATTAATGCGGGAGCTACGTATCAGAGAATGATGAACCGCGTCTTTACAAAGCAGCTCGGGAAGAATATGGAGGTCTATGTTGATGATATGATTGTTAAGAGCATGTCTGTTGCTGGTCATCTGGACGATCTAGAGGAGTGTTTTCAGACGGTTCGCCATTATGATTTGAAGCTGAATCCGACTAAATGCACTTTCGGGCTGGGAGCAGGCAAGTTTTTGGGATATTTAGTCAGCAAAAGGGGTATCAAAGCTAATCCCGAGAAAATACAGGCCATCTTGGACATGAAATCCCCACAGTCATACAAGGATGTCCAACGTTTAACTAGTAAAATAGCTTCGTTGCGGAGATTTATGTCTAAATATGCAGAAAGGTGCTTGCCGTTCTTTAAATGCGAAAACGTTCCAGTGGACTTCGGAGTGTGAGGAAGCTTTCCAAGGAATTAAGAGGTATTTGTCTTCGGCACCTCTGTTAGTGAAGCCAGTTCCTACTGAACCTTTGTATTTGTATCTGGCTGCAAGTTCGTTAGCAGTAGGAGCAGTTTTGGTGCGTGAAGTTGGGGGTAAGCAGCATCTGGTTTACTATATGAACCATGCCCTTAGGGACGCAGAAACAAGGTATCCAAACCTTGAGAAGTTTGCCTTTGCTTTGATCATTGCTAGTAGAAAGCTTCGACAATACTTCCAAGGTCGGGTAATAGTGGTATACACGGATCAGCCACTGAAGAAGGTGCTGGGAAAGCCAGAGGTTTCAGGGAAACTTGCTGCGTGGACAATGGAGTTATCTAGTTCTTCATAGATTACTATCCACGGACAGCTATTAAAGGTCAAGCCTTGGCCGATTTTGTGATAGAATGCTCGTTTTTTGAAGCTGATGGGAGTCTAAAAATGAAGTGAAGGGACCTACGAAAACGGTGGCTACACTTCAGTAGGCGCACGATTCTTGGACCTTTTATGTCGATGGATCTTCTACTTCGGACCTTAGTGGTGCTGGGATCATTCTGACGAGTCCGGAGGGATTCAAAGTGCAGTAGGCTATCAAATTTGAATTTAGGGCAACTAATAACGAAGATGAATACGAGGCGGTACTAGCAGGGTTGCGTCTGGCCAAGAGTTTGGAAGTTCAAAAGTTGATTATTTACAATGATTCTCAGCTGGTCATCAAACAAGTTTCAGGAGAATATGAAGCTCGAGGCTCTAAAATGGTTAAATATCTTGCAGAATTGAAAGATCGACTTCAATACTTCGGCTCGTGTGAATTTCAAAGTGTTGGTCGAACTGATAATTCAAATGCCGATGCATTGTCAAAGCTGGCTACTACTGAATCAAACATTTTTGGCGAGACAGTTTACTTGGAAATCTTAAAACAAGCCAGCATCCAGCATGGTGAAGTAATGTGCGTAGAGCGGTCTAATTGTTGGATGACCCCATACATAAACTATCTAACAGATGGCGTACTACCTTCAAATCAAATGTTGGCCAAGAAGGTGAAATACAAAAGTGCAAACTTCGTACTTATTGATGGAGATCTATATCGAAGGGCTTATTCCTCTCCGCTGCTGAAGTGTTTGGTTCCGTCTGAGGCTGAATATGCCCTTCGGGAGGTTCATGAAGGTATTTGCGGTGATCACATGGCTGCGAATTCGCTAGCATATAAAGTGCTTCGTCAAGGGTATTATTGGCCAACCATTTTCAAAGAGGCTACCGATTACGTAAAGAAGTGCAAAAAGTGCCAACTAAACAGTTCGATCCCACATTAGCCACCAGAAGAACTATACTCGATTTTATCTCCTATACCTTTTGCTGTCTAGAGGGTAGATATACTGGGTACACTCCGGAAAGCGAAAGGTCAGGTCAGTTTTGTTATAGTAGCAATTAATTATATGACTAAGTGGGTAGAGGCGAAGCCGCTTCGGCTGATCATGGAGAAAGAATGCTTGAAGTTTCTAAAGGAGTCAGTAGTATTCCGATTTGGTATTCCCATGGTGGTAATTTCAGACAATGGACGCCAGTTTGTGGGATCAAAGTTTGAGGCATTTTTAAAGGAATTAGAAATTCAGCATCGGAATACTTCGGTTGCTCATCCACAATCTAATGGGCAAGTTGAGGTGACTAACAGAATACTCCTGAATGGGATCAAAAGAAGGCTGGATGATGCCAAAGGAAGATGGCCAGAAGAATTATTTAGCGTGCTATGGGCTTACCGAACTACGCCAAGGACTACAACGGGAGACTCACCATTTCGACTGGCATACGGTTCTGATGCTCTAGTTCTGGTGGAAATTAGGTCTACAAGTCTTTGGGTCAGTCAGTTTAAAGAATTGTATAATGATGAGGAACTCAAAGCCAATTTAGATCTGCTCGAAGAAGTCCGAGAGACAGCTCTGGTAAAATTGGCTACATATCAACGTCGTGTGGCTAAATACTACAACAAAGGGGTAAAGCTTCGGAGATTCAAAGTTGGAGATTTTGTTCTTCGAGAGGTAGAGGCTTCTACACCTCAGAATATGGGTAAACTCATGCCAAATTGGGAGGGCCCTTATGAAGTCGTTAACGTACCAAAGCCCGGAACTTACCAATTGCGAGCCTTAGATGGGTCTGAGATTAAGAATACTTGGCATGCTGGAAGGCTCCGCAAACATTTTCAGTAAAGCCAGTGTCAAAGTCCGGAAGTTTGTAACTACTATGATAATTATCAATAAAAGTGGTTTTTTTCTCCAATAATGGCTTTTCTTCCTGATAGTAATAAGGTTGGATCCCTTCGACTCCTCATAGCGAAGCGGAATATTTTTGGGTTGAACCTGTTCGGCTCTCAGAGAGAACGAGGTTGCCAGCTTGGTATATGGTTGGATTCCTTCGTCTCCTCGTAGCAAAGCGAACTATTGATGGTCCAACCCGTTCGGCTCTCGGAGAGAACATGGTCACCAGTAATAAGGTTGGATCCCTTCGACTTTTCCAACAAAGCGGATAGGAATATTTTTTGGGTTGAACCCGTTTGGCTCTCGGAGAGAACGAGGTTGCCAGCTTGGTATAAGGTTGGATTCCTTCGTCTCCTCGTAGCGAAGCGAACTATTGATGGTCCAACCCGTTCGGCTCTCGGAGAGAACGTGGTCATCAGTAATAAGGTTGGATCCCTTCGACTTTTCTAACAAAGCAGAGAGGAATATTTTTTGGGTTAAACCTGTTTGGCTCTTGGAGAGAACGAGTTTGTCAGCTTGGTATAAGGTTGGATTCTTTCGTCTCCTCATAGAAAAGCGAACTATTGATGGTCCAACCCGTTCGGCTCTCGGAGAGAACGTGGTCACCAGTAATAAGGTTAGATCCCTTCGACTTTTCTAACAAAACGGAGAGGAATATTTTTTGGGTTGAACCTGTTCGGCTCTTAAAGAGAACGAGGTTGCCAGCTTGGTATAAGGTTGGATTCCTTCGTCTCCTCGTAGCGAAGCGAACTATTGATGGTCCAACCCGTTTGGCTCTCGGAGAGAACGTGGTCACCAATAATAAGGTTGGATCCCTTCGACTTTTCTAACAAAGAGGAGAGGAATATTTTTTGGGTTGAACCTGTTCGGCTCTCTGAGAGAACGAGGTTTCCAGCTTGGTATAAGGTTGGATTCCTTCGTCTCCTCGTAGCGAAGAGAACTATTGATGGTCCAACCCGTTCGGCTCTCAGAGAGAACGTGGTCACCAGTAATAAGGTTGGATCCCTTCGACTTTTCTAACAAAGAGGAGAGGAATATTTTTTGGGTTGAACCTGTTCGGCTCTCGGAGAGAACGAGGTTGCCAGCTTGGTATAAGGTTGGATTCCTTCGTCTCCTCGTAGCGAAGCAAACTATTGTTGGTCGAACCCGTTCGACTCCCGGAGAGAACGAGTTCACCAAGTTATAAGGTTGGATCCTTTCGTCTCCTCGTAGCGAAGTAAAATATATTTTTGGCTGAACAAGGTTGGATTCCTTTGGCCTTAGGACGGGGAAGTGAATATTTCTAGTCTAACCCTTCGACTCTCGGAGAGAACGGGATTACCAAATTATTATATGGCTGATGACATTACAAGTTCTTCGGAACTGATATTCTTATTGAAAGATCGGTGAACCATTCATTCTCTATGGCGTATAATGTTCTTCAATAATAAGTAAGTCTCGTCTTACATTTTTACTTGGTTTTACTTGAAGTGTTAAGTTCAAATTATATATTGTTCAGATAACAGTATAATCTGAAACTAAAAGGGAGTAAATAAGGAATAAGATAGATATCATTCAACATAAAAATAAAAAATTACTATAGTAGTTGAAAGTTTTCACAACCACATAGAACTGAGATAAAATAAGGCAAGATGAAGCTGTCTTCGATACTACTCTTCATCTTCATCTTCGAAAAAGTCTAAAAGAGTTGGGTTAAGGGAGGCAGCGGCCAGTTTTGATTTGCCCTTGCTTCGGGCTGCCTCGTAACCTTTGGCATACATGTTAACTATTTCATTTGTAAGCTCTGGAGATTTGCGGTATGCGATCTGGATTTCTTTTCGGAGGTCTTCTGTCAGAGGAGGGCCAGCTAATTTGAGATCACGAAGCTCTTTTTCTACCTTGCCCTGGAGATCCATGTGTTGCTCTTCAGACTTTTTGGCTTCGGAGAATGCCCTTGTCAAGTTTCGATTATTTTTCGATAGTTGATTATTGGCCAGTCGCAACTCGTGGTTTTGTTGAGAAGTTGTTTGTTGGAGGGCTTCGGCTACGGCCAATCGATCTTTCATTTTGATGAGATCATTTTGAAGTCCTTGACAGTTAAAGCGGAGGTTTTCATGTTCATTCCTCTCCTTTGCCAAAGCTGACTTTAGAATGGCATTCTCCTTTCGGGCCACCTCCTCATCAGCCTCAACTTCTTTGTATTTTTGATAAAGACGCCCAAAGGACCCATTGGCCTGCAGTTATTCGAAGTTAGAAGAAATTTCAAGAAAATATCCATGAACTGAGATGGGTAAAATGTGATGTACTTACTCTAGCCTGATTAATCATGCCCTCTTCGAGCAAGTCAGAAACGGAGCTGTTATCGAAGTGATGATTGTCGGTATCCAGAATAAATGAATTGTACAGATGTAAAAAAAAATCTTCCCTTTGATCCGGCCATAAACTTGGTGGACAGAAAACCCCCGGCTTCGGACCATAGAAAAATGATAAAGGGGGCGAACGGGGTGCTGCTCGTTTTGGTGAAGGTGTTGGTTGTCTAGGGGAAGATGAAGTCGGTTGATCATCCTAAACAGCTCTTCGTTTTCGAATAAGAGAAGAACTAGGGTCTGCCTCGAATTCGTCAGCTTCAGCCGACGGAGAGGGAGATTGTCTAGGCGGGATTCTTAACTCTTCAGTAATAAGGGGGATGATCTTTACTTTGGCTTTTCGTTTTTTGGTATGGAGGATTTTGGCTCGTTCTTCGATGGGCATATGTCTAAGAGACTCTTGGTAAGTGTAGGGACAGGCACCCGTTTGGGTTTTTTGGCAGCATGTTTCTTCTTATGAGGTCGACTTAGCCCCTCGAAGGGAATTGAACCAGCAGTTGGGAGTTCGGTACGAAGAGCCTCGGAAGTTTGGGATTCTTCACCCTGCTCTTCGGGATCTTGAGCTTCAGAAGAAGCTGGAGCTGACTTGCCAGTGAGTAATTTCTCCAAATCCATTCGGTCAATGGAAGTGGGCTTAATCAGTGATACTGCAAAAAATATAAAGTAATACTTCAGAACTATCATTGAAGGGAATTTGAGAAAATTGCACAAAAGATGGGTTCGGAACTTACACTTATGGTCATACAACCAAACTTGTTTGCTGAGGAGTCCGAAACTCCATTCCTTAAGGGGAAGCTTATTCAACAGCTTCACCATTTCTGTTCCCCGTTCTAGCGTGACGTCACCGAAGTCTGGAGAAATAATAGGGGTAGTGGTCCATTCGGGGACAGAAGAAATATCAGGCCGTTGATAAAGAGCCACTCCTTGTGCCACCCTCGGTTGCTTGAGGGGGTGCCTATCAAAGATCGTCTCTCGATCTTAACACTAGAGGGTTTGCTTAGCCCCTTGAAGCCTTTTTCACGGGACTGGCCAACTACGAAGAGGGAAAAGAAAAAATAGATGGAGTGAGGAATACTCTGTTCAAAACACCAGGCTATAAACGCAAGAATGTAAATGTAAGAATTAGGGACCAATTGGGCCAACCCAACCCCCAAAAATCCTAGCATGTTCAAAACGAAAGTATGAAGAGGGAAACGGAGTCCCTTCTCCAAAAGAGTGAGGGGCATAGCAACGTAACCATCTGGACGTTGGTACATGCGATCGGTAAGGGAAGGGGCTAGCAGTTGGTAGTTGGGTGGAATCTGATATCGGTCTCGGATGGCCAGGATATCTGCGTCGGTAATCTTAGAAGGAGTATTGGCATGGGCAAATCGATTTGCATCAGTGAAATCAAAAGGGGGCTCCGGGGGGACATCTTTAACGGTGTCGGTTCGGGGATTCTTACTAGATAGGGGTTTTGATTTAGGATTTGCTGACGGAAAGGTCTGTGTAGGGTTTTGAGCAGCCGGGATCGAAGGTGAAAGAGTTTCAGAGGATGGAATGATATTATCTTGATCCTGGGAAGCCATTGTTAGCAGCTTGGTTGAGAGAGAGAAAGCCAAAAGAAGAAGAAGGAAGCTGGAGTACTTCGAATTTCAAATAAGCAAGTAAAACTGTCCAAATCAGAGGTTTCAAAGATTTATAAAGTTATCTTTTCGGAGGTACACGGATCCCAAAGGCTGCGCATTCAATGAAGATAATGATGGAGGTGCAGGGTTGGTATCCGGACTTGAAATTGAAAGGTTACTAGTTGGCGTCTATTCCTGGAATTGAGGAAGCTATCATTTGTTTTTGAATTTGAAGAGTTGGTATCTGATTTTAAGTTTGAGGTATCTGCATTTGGACATGGGCCTTGTGTTAATTGGGCTTTGCCGAATCTGTTTGAATTCTTTTTTACGTTTGAGCCGGACTCCTATACTCTTTCATCAAACATGCCGTTCAACAAAAGATTGGGGGGCAATGTTGGGCCGCGATTATTTGGGCCGGTCAAAACTTATTTATTTTGGGTTTTCCGGGTCAAACCTATTTTTACTCTTGGAGCATTGGACTATTATCTAAATGATTGTTTATGTAAAGCTTGGGCTGGAGCTGGTAGTGGAAGACAGGTGGCAGCTTATGGGCTAAAAGATTATCCCTAATCTATGGGATTAGCAGGCGGCTGATTGAAGTGATGGGCCAAGCCGTCTTGAGCCACCTTTATTAATGAGGAGTTGACATAATGTTGACTAGGTAGAGAGTAAGGTATGGTAAAGCCTGCATGCAGCCAGCTGATGTAAGCATTGAGGGAAAACATGCAAGTTGGTGAGATGATATATGAGTACAGAGTACTACACCAAAAAAAAGGTAACGTAACATTTTTTCTCTCCAGACACTAGAGCACATAAACCTCCATTGTTAACCCTTTTTCGGCCTGTACTTATTCTCACACCGGAGCGATCCCCAGCGGCCCAAGCCGTCGAGATCCGGTGCTGACGTGTTCATTGTGTAGGGTTAGGTGCGCTTTTTGTGATTGAGGCGCGTGGCGAGATCATGGCGTTAACACTCTTATAAACCTACTTATACATACTATAGATCTAGGATATAGGAAAGATTGAAATTATATATTAATATTATATTAAAATATGAATTAACAATTATATTTATAATAAAAAAATCCTATATCCTACTAAATAAATCTTAAATAATAAACTCTAAATCTTAAATAGTAAACACTAAATCCTAGTTAATAGACCATAAATCCTAGATAACAAATCCTAAACCCTAGTTAATCATTCTAGATCAGTGATTAGAATTTTGGATGCACCAGTTTTCGGAGTGTTCAACGACACCCTGAGTATATGGAGTTGATGATATGGAAGAACTGAGGAGGTTGGCGACATCGATGGCCTGCGATTGGGAAGTTTGATTGTCGGTGCTTATTTAAGGGAGATAAAATTTTGTTATTGATGTTTGTTTAGCGAATGAGGACTTTCGATCTATTGTTATCTACAGAGGAGGTTCGCAACAAGATTGGTTTTAGATCGATGGAGGTGGACAATGCGATTGATTTGTAGGGGAAAGAGAGGAGGGTAACCGGGTATTATTACCTGTAAGGGTAAATTGGACATAAAAATATGAATGGCTTTAAAAGTGGAACCACTTCAAATAACCTTGTAAAAATATCAAATTTCTATATATATATATATATATATATATATATATAGCACTAGTAGTTCTCATATTTGTTACTTTCTAAACTTAAATGAGTCAATTTAGAATTTTAAAAAAAATCAAAATATAACTCTAATATTGAATTTGAATTTTTTTATAGATAAAAATAAATAAATAAAGGAAAAAATTATTAAATGAAAAGAGAAAATACAACTATACAAGCAAGGGGGACACCACACGTCCACCCAACCAGGGGAGGGAAAAAATAGTTCAAAAGAGGGCAGCTCTCCTCCAAACTCTACAAAGGTCAATAACAAAAATACCCTTAAATACATCCACAATTAGGGGTGGGCAAAAGTTTTCGCCAAATCATACCAGTTCGAACCAGCCAATTCGAGACAAAAGGCAACCGATTCGAATTCGGTATACGGAATCGGTATATACTAAATTTTCACGATCAGAAACGGGAAGGGGTTTGGCTCGTTCGGTATATACCGAACCGAGCCGATTGTACCGATTAAATTAATAATATTTTAATTTTATTCTACTTTCACAGTTTCACTTTATTTCCAAATAGATCTCAGACCATCTTCGAACCTTTCTCTCCATCTCGAATTTACCGATCCATCATCTCCCACCGGCCAAACCTCCAATCCTCTCATTTCTCTTCAATCTTCACTCGTCAGTCGCCACACCGTTCCAGATTTTTTAATTGGTGGTGGACTCGAATAGTATATTATCTGAGTTTATTTTGAGATTTAATTTTTGTCAATATACGGGTGTTTAGGGTTTTTTGTTGGTGTTTGTTTGTTTTGGTTTTGATAATTTTTCTAATTGGTGGTGGGCTTGTTTTGTTTTTCTAATAAGGTAGAGTAATTATTGCACAACAGAGTTCAATAATTAATTTTTTACATTACTTGAGTCTGCTTTGTACTTGAGAAGGAATCTAATAAAGAATTTGTAGACCAAACTGTTTGACAAAATGATTCACGGAACGGACTTGCAGTATTATCTATCATTCATTTCAGATCAGTTATTTTGGTACATGTTGCACTTATTATGTCTTTCAAACTTTTTCTTCATATGGCTGCAGTCCTTTTAGTGTCGCTGTCCTTGCATCTTCTGTACTTGCAGTTTATAAATCTGGAAAGAAATTTAGTATATTCCTGAAAAACAAAATTTCAGCAGTAAGAGGATGGTTCTGAAGTTTAACATTCCTAATCCATTTGTGTTAAGTATAATTGTTCTTTGTAATGGTATCATGACATGGCTACTGATTGACCCAAATTGATCAATTTTGTCTTGTACAACTTACATTGTTGTTATATGATATGTGCTTCAGGTTTTCTCATATTGTCTATTTATGGACTATGGATCAGATAACTTGCTGCAGCTGCTGCTGGCTTTCTGCTGCAGCTGCTGTCCTGCTGTTGCTGCTATTTGATTCATGTTATCTTGACACTCTTTCTGTCTTTCATGTCAATCTTTAATTTTGGATTGTAGTTGTGTAAGGAAGTCATGGTACTCATGAATGTTAATTTGCTAGTTTTGTTGGTTGGATAATTGGATTGCAATTTAATTTTGTAATAGCTACTTATAATTTGCTAGACATGTATATTATGTTCTGGACCTATAAATTTTTTATAGAATCATCATGCCTGGAAAAAAGGGTACAATATAAGAGAAAAACCGGTACGGTACCGATATGGACCGGCTAATCGGTTTGGTATACCGGTCCAACCCGGTATCTTATTTTAGGTAGAACGGTCCAGTTATTTTAGGTAGAACGGTCCAGACCGGTACGGGCCGGTTAACTATCGACAACTCATAAAGAATGAAGTAAAAATAAATATATACACTCCCTCTATCTTCAAAAGAATAAGTCAAAAAACAATTTTCACAAAAATTAAGATAATTAAATGATTCAAAGAGTATAAATTAGAGAATTAATATTTCTACATAAAAAATTAATATTTTCACATAAATTCTCCTATATGAATAGTGAGTGAATCCCACCTCCATGTGAAAGAAACTCGTGTAAAAATATCATTTTAACATATAAAAATATCAATTTCATATAAATTATTTTAAAAACATCTCAATCTATCTTGACTTTTGGGTTTAGAGAATTAATGTGAACCACTCATTTTTGATATGAGTGATTCAATATTTAGCTAAGCAATATATGATTTATAGCCAAGTGTAAATTTGTCCATCCAAAAATTTATCTATTTACTTTGCTCATGCTTTTGAAGATAATATTTTATCAGTCAACTCATCATTTTGGAAATAGAGGGAGTACATCTTTAAAAAGCCTAGCATTGCTCCCAATCAATGCCCTAAAACCCAAAACTAAAAGAAGACCACATTTTCGGAATCCTCGCTCCCTCCAAAACCCTGTGCACTCTATAAGCAAAAAATTCCTCCACCAAGACGGAACAAACCAACTCCTCCTAAACACCTCAAAAATAGAGCAAAAAAATAATCATGACTTATCTTTGTTGATGCCACTCCAACAATTCATTACAAATAGGAAGCTTGCTTTAAATGATTGAGAGGTGAAGGGCCAACAAGGAGAAGGGGAATAACTGCCTCAATAAAAGTGTATATAATTAGAAAATTTTATTTTTAGCTTTTGTAACAGATGAATAATCCAAAAGAAACTGCATTTTCCTAAATTAATTATCTACCTCTAGCTCATATGGGTTTTCCAATAAAAACAACAGAACCATATGAGCATACTTCCTTCACAGAAAAGAATAGCTTAGGACCACCTCAAACTTAACCCAATGCCCACCATCCTGACCATTATAAGAAGTATAACACAACAAACTACTATGATATACAATTTACATTTAATACCAGCCCTGACTTCATTCATGCCTAAAAACATTGAGATCATGTCAATGGCCTCACTTCTGGGCAACGGCAAAACTATCAAAGTTGTCGCTGACCTGGACCTCTACGTGTTGATCTTGAAGGGGGTCTGCTCACGTCTGGCACGGGCAAAGGTTGTCTAGGTTCTTCTGGTCTTTGTACCTCCTGTACGATCATCAACAACAATATACTTCAGCACAGTAGAAATAGAAAGCAATAGTATAGACCAATGTAGGCATGTGATAAATAAACACAAATTTAAGTAATTCTCTTCTTAAGGAAAAGAAGATTGCTGTACGCTGAATAGATCATTGTTCCCCAAGAACTTTCTCTTCAACTATTAGAGTTTTGTAGATCCATGACCCAAGCAAGCCATTGTTCTCATCAATTCGTTATTAGCTGTTAAATATACTCTATCTAATACTACCAATAGTACTTTGATGACAAAAGAATCTTATAAAAAGTTACTTACAAAATGATGTGGCAGGTTGTGGTTGCCGATTGGTTGCTATCATTAGGCCCACTCAAGTATAATGGATCATCCACTAATTATATTATGCCACATCACTTTGTAAAGAAGATTTTGTCAGCTTTTTTTATCACCGTAGCAACACTCCTAATACTACTTATTAAGCTAATTTTCAAGTATGGCTTACCTGCTAATTTTGGCGTAATAATTCTACTATGTCGACACTCGGCAATACAGAAATTCACAATTTAAAAGACACCCACTTAAAAAGAAACTACCTCTTTGACTTGGAAAATCACTGATTAGCACAAAAAATGGGGGCAATTTCTCGAGCTTATTGTACCTGCTCTAATTAGGAAAACAGCTCTACCGAAACCAAAAGGCAACAATTTCAAAATTAAGAAGCGGATTTGAGATAAGTCATCTTGAAACATCGATTGCTCCTCACACCAAATCATCTACCAAGCCATGCAGAGCAAAGTCCCACCACCTCCTCTTATCCTTGAAACCTTTCCACATCCAGAATAAACTATCTACCGAATACGAAATAACACATTCCATACCCGACACCACGCCACTCGTATACTAAGCTCCATAAATCTCGAGCCACCTCACAAGTAGAAAGAGATTATTTATATTCTCCTCTTCCTGCCTACACTTGTTTCTAATGCTAATATATCCAAATATAAACTATTGAAAAGACAAATATAGATTATGTAAACAGAAATATACAGAAATATATTTCCTAAAAATAATCAAAAGGGACATAAAGAAATAAAAATCCACTACACATAAATTTTACATACAAATGTTAATTTGTGTGCAGTATTTGAGGAAATGGACATGTTTGTTGGACCAAAGAGTACCCATGTGGACTCGACACCGACACCAGTAAGGGAGACGAGTCGGACACGCATCTTGAGTAGTTGAAAAAGACATGTTAAAAGAAAAAAGAAACAAAAGGAGGAGATTAAGAACAAGGAGGAAGAAGACGAGAGAGCTATAAATCCAAGTTCAATTCGGCAATCCGATAGTTCTAACAGATATAGGGTTTCGAGCAAGTCCATGTGGCAAAAGATTAGGGCTTTCACTACCCCACATTGTGACTGAACTGCAACATGAGGGCTTGACCAATTGTTTTGCAGAGGGTTTCAATCTGTCGGGGATGAGTACTTCACTCATTCTCCATGCACCATTCTATTTAATATAAAAAAATACTCCATGTAACATATGGGCTCCTTTAATTTAAAGAAAATCGATTTTATATATTTTCCAACTCCTTCAAATTCAATTTCTATAATTACCCAAAAATTTGAATATAGACGCATTAAATAACAGAAGACTGAAAGAGGAACATCATATTCAGTTATATGGTCAAGTAATTTACCATTTAGAAGCAATACTGTACAAAACATCATGTGCATCTTAAGAATGTTCACGTACATGACACCACCCCCCCCACTCACTTTTTTCTCCTACAATTCTAACTTTCGGATCCTTTTTAGCCGTTTTCCTCAGACCCTTTGATTTGCGGAAGCAGGAATTCAATGTCTAGATTCTAGACACCTAGTTGGACACCCACAATCTCACACTAGTCCATATAACAAAGATTTTCACCAAAGGAAAAAAGACAGAGAGAGGAGAAGGGTCTATACTGGTTTATATTTATTTATCTTCTTTCATTTTTAGACCATGCAATGGAAATGTCTTAACACAATGCACAAACAAATCCTAAAACTTGGCAACGCGTACACTCTCCCTCTAAAGCATGGACCTCTTTTCCGTTTCTCTATTCCAACATCTTAGAAAATCATATTTTATATACATAATAAAAATTATTATGTATCTTATATTTTAACTATCATATACGCAAGTATATCACATAATCCATGGGAAATTTAATTGCACTTTCACTTTTACAGATTTTTGTCGTCCTTGATTTTAAATTTTATTATTTCTAAATTTGTGCAATCTCTGTCTATCCCCCTCTCTCTCTATACCTCTATGCTTTTATATATAGCATGTGTATCTCTCGCTCTCTTTAATTGTCTATAATACATAAACATGTTTAAATACATATTTTTAGAAAAAGAAAGAAATCATTTTATATCATATACATATTATATTTCCATATATTGATTTTCAAATTTTCCATCCTTGATGGCATAATTTTCATACTAATTATATGGACAAGTTTTGTCTTCTTTATGCTCTTTAGTCTTTAGCATATGTTGACTTCCCTACTGTCTCCAACTCTATCGACATAAATTCTTTTCACTAAATTTCTCAATTTTCTAGGTGTTATTCATAGTACTAAATCTTGCAAGGATTTTGAGATTTATTTATTTTAACATTCTATTGCACTCCAATTTAAGTTGGATGATTATAACAAAAAGGAATATATTCCTCTTAAATTAAAGGGAAGTGTAATTTAGGTGAAACTGTAATATATAGCATCAAAACAACAAAAAGAATATATAGCTTCAGAAAAATTCCTAGAGCCAAAAATTGATTTCCTAAATGTATGTCTACTATGCACAGTTTGTCTTTGCAGAAAATATAATTTGAATAAAATCTACTACGATGCATATGACTATAGATGCAAAATAAAATTAGCTTATTGTGAGTTGCACTTTTAAATTTTGAATGTAAAGTTGGTTTCTATGTTATTTTTTTGAGTAATAGGATAATTTGGACATATATTTTGTAAAGTTTAAATACACATCTTTTCTTTTTTGGTCATTACACACTTATATCTCAAGGATTACTTCCAATTAGTTTTTTGTTTGCTTCATGGCATTATTCTTTAAATTGCTACAACAAAATACCTAAAAATAACCAAAATCATAAAATCCCTATAGAATTTAGCTTATCCAATGCTTACATGAGACATTTATTTCTTTCTTTGAAACAAACTGAAATGATAATAGGAGTACAATATCATTTTGAAATTAAAATCTAAAAATAGTCTCTCATAAGTATATGTTAGAATTTTCTAATACTTGAAACTTGGAAAACTTAATTTAAAGAGAATTTTAAAGCTTAATTTAATTTGTTTATACAGGTCCCCTGTGCATTGGGTTCAAAACTAGGTGGTAACGACTATTACTAAAGTAAACGACTGGACATAACACAGAATATTCTGGCTTACCAAACCATAATGTCGATTAAAAACATCCTTAAGTATCAGAAACAACAAAAACGAAAGACTTCTGCTACACCATCATTTTCATAGGTTGGACAAAAGGTAGTTTTCACATCAAATCCAAAGCCTAGAAAGGGATTTATAAAAACTAAGCAGCTTATGGATGTGTCATTCTAGATATTGACTGGGATGGAATTCAAAATCATATGTGATCTATGAAATATCACAGAAAGTCATTACAAAAGGAAACATTAAGTCTTTCTACCGACTCTATCACATCTTAATAGCTTCTGTCTTTCCTCTACAGCAACTGGATCATCTCAAATCTCACAGGAACCATCAGTGTCTTCTCCAGAGTAGACATAAGTATTAAAGAAGGGATATTCACACACGTTTGCGAAACAGAGTACCGGACAATCCTATCAATAAACATAAATCTCAACAGCAAACTCCTAAACTGAGTTAAAATAAGATATTCCTAATAAAACAATGCCAAGGCTCCAATAAGGGTGATGAGAATACCGAAAAAGAAGATAAGAATGTGGTAGACTAAAAAAGTATGTCAAACCTTTGATGAAGTAGAGCTGCTGCTTGCCTGTGCTTGAAATTTTGAATGCATACGATGCAGCTGCTGCATTTTTTCGAACTGTTGCAATCTAGAAGCGAAGTTCATTCCATTATGCACATTTTGTGAATCTTCATTCATTTCACCATCCTCAGATACATATGGTCCACTAGGTATGCAATTATTTGGCAAGTAAGGATTCCCTGATGATGTTCGCTTAAATTGCTCCCCACTGAAGGAGTATGATGGCACTGTTTTCAATCGAGTCCGTAGAATCTTGAAGGCTGCACTTTGCTGTATGAACAGTTAATTGATCAAATAAAAAGAATCATATAACAAAAAATAGTGGAAGACTCAATCAGGAGATATTTATAAATGTAGAACATCGGAGTCTTGACTACCTTCCACAAATGGTTATAGCTTACAGTACAGAGTTGGGATCATTCAATCGTGTCAAAAAGATGGAATGCGATACTGAGCAGTTAACATGTATTAAGATACAAATATAAGTGATCAAAAAGAGCCATGGATGTACTTATCAGAAAAAGAAGAAAAAAAACTTGGACGCATTTAACGAGAGAAAATAGAGATCTTATTATTTAACCATGGATGCATCTGAAATGTATAACTGCTGAGTTAATCATCCCACTGCAAGTCGACAAAATTGGTTAAGCACCCTAGGTTATACATGATTAAAGCACTCAATAGTGACAGTCATCAAGAGTATTGTATAATTTATGAAGTCTCAAAACTTGCATGCACTGTGACCTTATTTTTTAAACTCCAGAAACAACAAAGTAAGATCAATGAGTCGACATAAAATGAAAATTTAGATGCCGAATAATCAAAATATTGCATTTAGCGAACAAAAACTCATGTTTCAAGTAACCAACAGGAAAACAACAGAATAACTCTGAAATACCTGCGGTAGCAGCATAAGAAGACCATATAAGGCTTTTAACAACCATATATATCTTCCAGGTTCCAGCAGCTGTAAATAAGGAAAAAGAATAGTTCATTTACATATATTAATCCTTTTCTGAGAAGCCAATCCTCAGATCTGGAAATCATTTATGATGAACTAGTTAACTGCACACACACTACTTGTGTGATTTAGTGTAAAAGGAAGAGAGAGTAAAAGGGAGAGAGAAAGTAGGAAGAAAAAACAACCATCTTTTAAGAGAATTGATAGAAAGGATACTCACGATGATCAGTTTAGAGATAAAAAGGATAGAAAGGAAAACACAAAAAGGCTTCAAAAAATTGTTAACACCAAAAAATGGTTATTTTTTCCTCCTGCTTTTTAATATAAAAAGCTGAAAGTTACTACCCAATAACATAATTATTTATGATGATGAAATTACAATTGAAAAATACTACTGATTAGCAGGAGCAGTTATAGTTTCAACAAAGCAAAATTTGCATGCAGCCCTTCAAAGAACCATAGCATAAATTTTATTTGATGAGTAATTATGTTAAGACAAGCACCAAAAAGGGGCGCAACCGCTGTGTAAAAGAACAAGCCTATCAAACCAACCAATTACTCATTTTCTCTATAGATTAACAATGAGAGGAATGAGACCATGTGAAACATCAAAGCGTTTCTGAACACTGTTCTAAGAACTATAATCATTTGGCACACCGCCGGAAAAAAAATGAAGACGAATAAGTTTTGATCTAGTTTCAGCAGGGTGTCATAATGCTGGATTGAATCTTGATGGATATAGAATTCGTTTTAATGCCATAACTTGTGTATATGAAAATTGGCTGGATCTTCTATCTATCATCTATCTGCTAGCCTTTTCTATTCACTAACATCATTCACTCTTTAACCAAAGAGAATAATAAAAGTTGACCCACTTTGGGACAGAATTAACAAAATAAATAAACAAATGCACCATTTTTTTGGTTGATGAAGTGAATTCTCAAGGTGATGACGCAGGTTTCTAGCTGCTTTTTTTTGCAACTACTTTGTACACAGGCGGCACCCCCTTGGTGCCTCTTTCAATAAATCCTTTAAATTAAAAAATCTCAGGCAAGTCACTTGACATGTTGGTCAAGGGTATGATTAAAAATACTCGCATTGACCTTTTGCCAAAGGCACTAGCTAGTTGAGGAATCCATACAGCCACCTCACATAGGTACTAAAGCGAGGTGAGGAAACCCTATAGTACCTTAACTGACACAAAAGGAGAGCCGACTTTGGTGAGTTGAAACACTGGGAGGCAATAAAGCACAAAATCAATAGCCGTTTTTAATGGAATATTTTCTTTAATTCCCTCCTACAGTTTGCCTCTCCACTTTTAAAGGAAGGGGCATTTTTGTCCACTGTTTTTACTGCACATATAAGG
The DNA here is from genome assembly GCA_020205555.1 of Panax stipuleanatus. Classification (NCBI taxonomy): domain Eukaryota; kingdom Viridiplantae; phylum Streptophyta; class Magnoliopsida; order Apiales; family Araliaceae; genus Panax; species Panax stipuleanatus. The sequence goes on along the minus strand of CM035119.1, from coordinate 136,064,964 downwards.
AAGTTAAAGGGCCCAAAGTTACCCAATTCATGCTCTGTAAAAATTAAGAATCTGAGATGGGGGAGAACTTCACCTATTAACATTAGAATTTTTTAAGAAGCTCAAGAATTCCAAGAAGAATTCACCATTATTTGTCTTCTTCACAGATCCGTCTCTGATCTCTCACTCTGCCTTATACTTAGCCTAATGGCCGCCCAACAGAAACCTCTCATGTTCTCTTCCCACACAAACAGAATCACGCACACGTAAGAAGACCTCTCACACCCCTCTTCTAGTTCTTTCACACACACGCAAACACATGCACTCTCTCGGTTTCTCCCCCTTTTTATTCTTGGACCACAGGTTTTCTCACGCACACCTTCTCCAGTGTTTTATACTTTCTCTAAAATATATAGATCTTAATAGCCCTGACTAGGAGTGCGTCCTATGGACCTATAGTACTAGAGAACAATAGCCACTTAATCCCCTAACACAAAGTAACCTAAATTAATTCAGAAAAAATATGTTGATGATATTACAAATAAAGAAAGCTAAGACACATCAGCAGAAGTAAATATTGCATTTAATCATAAACGGATCGAAAACATATAGCTATACAAATAATCCCCCAAGGAAAAAAAAAAGACAAAAAATAGAGCTACAAAATATTTATTTTAGAACTTGAAAGCAAGGAAGAAGTCAAAGCACCTGCAACCTAAGATATGCAAAGATTGGGGTCTCCAGTAGGTGTATCAATTTGTCCAGCTGGACCAAGAACTTAACATTGATATCCTCTTCAACCAGAGATTGAATGACAGAACTTGCGTGCTGGTAAGTCTGTAGATAAATTCCCACAAGAAGCATCAAAAACATGAATACTGGACAAAAGGCCAAGATAGTCGCACACATATACATATAACTACATATACTTATAAAATGGAAAACTCACGTTTATCCCATTGAACTTGTCCTGTTTTGTGCAATAACCCACTGAATTATTTTTTACTGTAATTAGCCAACTGAACTTTAAAAAAATATGTAATCGAGTCATTCAGTCAAAATTAGTTTAATTCTTTCATGGCTGTGTGGAATAAATAAAGTAATTAAAAACATAAATAAGTAGCAAAGAAATATTAAAATTAAAAAATAATAAAAACAGCTTTCATGTTCTTCGGTGCTGAATCTAAAGCTCAACCTCACACACACACATGCATATATATATATATATATATATACACACACACACACACACATGCGCACGTGCATTATCTTCAAATTCCAGTGCAAAAGATTTGCCATATATACCCACAATTTTTTCTTTTCATTAGCCATTATATTTATTGCCAATCAAACAAATCGATGGTCTACATATGCACTACTGATTCTGTATCTAAAACCAAAACTAGTAATAAAGTTTTAAAAAAAATAGTGCCAAAATTTTATTAGAGACTAAAACCTATATAGAGAGACAAACATGAACTTACAGAGGGCGGGAACAAAGGGAATACGTTTACTTCACGGTTTCTAAAATGCTTGAACAATAATCTAGAAAAATCAATTTTTCTAACAAATCAATTAAATTTTATAAAATCAACAGTATTTTGGCCCATGATTCTTCATCTCTTTTTGGTGTTTGGGTCTCTAGGTTAGAATTTCATAAATTTCAAGGATTTCATCTGTGAGCATAAATTTCTTTGAAAGTCAAGCCGGAAGTAAATTCTGGATTGCTTTTGGGTCTCATCTTCTTCCAACTACTGAGCAAATGAATAATTGTTTCTACTGTTTGGGGGAAGCGGTGGGACGTTGGGTCTTTGTTTATGGCCTCTGATCAAGGAGAAGGCAGGGACGAGGCAGAGGCGATTCGTTGTTGGTGGCGTCGTCAATGGATTTCTATGGGTAGTTATGAAGTAGAAGCAGCATCAGCCAGAGTAGAGGAGAAGATGAGAAGTCATACCAAAAAAAATTTAAAAGTTAACGGGCATCCAATTAATTTAACAGAATGGGTTAATTCAATATTATTTTTTAGTTCAGTTGGTCAGTTGCAATAAAAAATAGTTTAGTAGGTTAATGCACAAAACCGGACAAGTTCAATGGGATAAACATGAGTATTGCCCTTATAAAATCAAAAAGAAAAAAAAAAGAAGAAGAGGATAGAACAGTGTTCTGGCTGTTACCTGAGTTAATAAGCAAAGACTTATTATTGCCATTGGTGAATGGCACCATGAAGCATACAAAGCAAGAAACAAGTCTTTTCCAGCCGCATTCACCAAGGATTGCTTTAATAGATCTCGAAGGTGAGATAACTCTGAGGAAGTAAGCAAAATCAAATTCAAAGCCTGAAACAGAAACATAACATGCAAATTAGGTTACCAAGATTAATATATATATATAATAAAAAAAAAAGAGTAGCACACACGAACCTTAGAAGTGACATGGGGGACAAGTCAAAGGAATCCCATGTAAAGTATGACTATTCTATAATGTCTCGATAGGTTATAATATGTATACCAGTGTTAGGGGGGCTTCAGGATTTATATTATTACATTAGGAAATACATGTCCAGTCATAGAAACCATCATTTTGTGTGTGTGCGAGTGTTTTCAGAAAAATTGCAAAAACCTGAACCATAATAGATGCAAACTCCAGGTCAGCTTCACCCTCGAGTATTGTGGAGAGTTCACGGTAAACTCTTTCAGCATCCAAAAGTACACAAAGTTGGCGAATTATCAATGCACCACGTCTAAAAGATATATATAATATAATATTAAACCACTAAGGTATAATACTAAATATGGAAACAAACTACTTACGTAGTATCAAAAAAGGGGGGGAAGAGAGAGAAAAGAGAGAACTCACTTCTCCAGTAGAGTGTTGTCAATTCGAAAGTTTTGAACTAAGAAAACAACAAGCTGCCGAAAATGCTTTGGATCTCTGGCTATGCCTGCGTGCACCTCAATTACCAGGAGCACTACCTGTAAAAAATAAATCCATAATAACAATATATTACATAGTCTAAACCAGAGACACAATTTGGCCCTCTTCAAATAATATAAAGCAGAGATATACTATTGCCGTTGCACAACATGAATGTAGCACATCTAATACTCAGCGCATCGGCCTTCACAATATAAGGCCTCATTAATAATGGCACCACAGCAGACCATCTTCACTCTGGGTACAAAAATTATTTTCTACCCAGCAGCAGGTTCTATTTTTTACTTAACAGGAGTTCTGGTTGTACTTTTATATAATCCTAATGAACCAACATTAAATTTTGAAACATCAGCTAGCAGGCAACTATATAGCATGATAGCAAAAGAAAGACAATAATGAATCGAAGACGCAACTTGAAGAAAAAACCAAGCATTATGAAGGAGTAGGGCAAAGGCAGCAGGAAAGAAGATTACCTCATCAGAGGGATCTGATAGTGCCTTCAACAGGGTGTCAAAAACATCATTCAGAAAAGTTAGAACCTGTTTCAAATATAAAAATGAAGTGAGAAGCAATAAAAGTCAAGACATGTTCCGGGACTGATCATAGACAGGAAAGACAAAAAAAATTCTTATTACCTCTGCACGATGTCTATTCAAAAGAGCTGACATCCAGTGCAATGCTTCAATTCGAGTTGCCTCCCACTCACTAGACAACTGGCTGGTAGATGAAAAAAGAAAATGCCAAGTTCACGACAATCCAGTATATGCAGAATAAATCCTATTAATATCGAGTATTGTAAAATCTATGAAATATGAAATGGAAGACACTTTTGTTACTACTTTTGCTCTTGGTATTGAAGAGGCAAGAAGATATACCAAACTGTATGCAAATTATCAGTAACCTTTAAATATAGCCTTTTTTCCAAGTAACAAGAATTACACCTCCTTGCAATAGAGAGGATTGCTCCAACATCAAATCCTTCAGCTGGATCAGCCTCCATAGTGCGAAGTTCTTCATTAGTTTCACGAGCAACCTGATAATCATAAGCCAAACAATTAACAACAGATAAGACATATCACATATGTTGCACAACCAAACTTGCTGAGTATACGGGGACAAGGAGGAGAGTGGCAAAACCAAAAGTACAGAAGACATTTACTTTCAAATTGTCAAGTAAAGAACTAATTAACTTACAACTCGTATTTTCTCTTCTTTATCAGCAATACAAGGTAAAATAGCTCCTAAAATATCAGCATAGTATGGAACAAGCTGGTCCCCGCCAAGCTTTACAAACTCATTTATCTGCACAATTAATTATTGCATTGAAACAGATTTGAACGAATTTTAACCAAGTTAGCATCCTATTGTCCAAACTGTCAACTAAGGGTGAAGGGGAAAACTTCAGCAAGAAACAACACCAATAAGGGAAAATTCATGCACTTGGATGTTATGTATGAACGTCCATACCCAAGTAATAGCAGTTAACCGAGTAAATTCATCCGGGGAAGCTGCCCTTTGTACAAGAATTTCAGCCATGCGACCATAATCTACAGACTTCAAGAGTAGCACTGCTCGAGTCAGAAAATTACAAATGAACATAACATCTGTTCCGTGTAAAAATAATTAAGTTTAATATATGTTCTAATACATGTCTTTATTATAACCACAATATTAATGCATTCATTTTCCTCAAGTTAAAACAGATTGCGAAACTGCCCGCCACGATGCCTTCCAAAAGAAGGCAACTGACCAGGCAGAAAGTTACTAGAAATATATAAACGAAGTTAGCACAATCCATCCTAAAAGAAGCCATACTGGAGAATTCTTGATCTCTTGAAGAAACTCTGATAGTGCTGAATCAGCTTGTTGTCGTATTTCATGGCTAGAATCACTTAACATATTAAAAAGGCCTGAAATTACATCAAACATGTGAGCTGTAACTTCTGCAGTAAACAAAGTTACGGATACATAGCTGGCTTCTATCAACTTTCAAATTATGACCATTTACCATCAAGAAAATCAGGAAGAAAACCCAACATATCAATCTCGGGAACACTGTCCAATACAGTGATCCATCCTACCAAAAACTGGCGGACATAAGGATTGAGGACATTCATACGCTCCCTCAACAGTGGTATAAATTCTTCAATGCTGACCAAAAAAACCCATAAACAATTTAATGTCTTACTGAAGAGCAGTAAAACACAATATCTTATCCCATAACAAAAGAAACCTGTATTTAAAAGAAATGACACACCTGAACTGATCACTCTCTGTGACAATGTCCTGCTTCCCACAACAGTTGAAGCACTAGGTTAAATTTTAAAAATATATCTGCTAGAATATAATAGAACAATGTTTACATGCATAAAGATTAAAGTAAAAGAAGATGTACCTTTACAAGCCTATCTAAAAGATGAGCAGCACTTTGTACATTGGCATCTGAGTCTGCTGAAAGTTTACATAAAGCATCGAAGATCTGATTGAAGAATACAATAAAATCACCCCTCACAACCTGCAAAGCAGCACGAGATAAGACAAAAATGTGCATGTAATCAAGCCGTATGATACAATACTCCAGTTCGTTCTCACCTTTGCAATGTTATATAGAGCTTCACACGCATAATAACGAACTCTGCTATCTTGATCAGAGAAAGAATTTATCACCGGTGGTACAATTTGCTGGATGATTGGATTCACAAGGGTAATGAGTGCAAAAAACAAACAAATACTCTATAAATAAACTATCAAATTAACAAACAGGTAAAATGTTTTTAGGAAATTGTGAAATATTTGAATATGTATCTAGAGAAAGACTCGGAATATTATAAAAAGAGCTTCCAATACAACAAAGCCATTAATGGACATGGTTTACAGCACCTCTACAGGTTGAGGTAGGTAACGGTTTGACAAACACTGAAATTGAAGGCTGAAAAATCTTTTCAAAATTGGGAAGAAACTGATAGTAACCATAATAAAAACGTCAACAACTATGACATTCTAAATATTCTGGAATTGATAATTCTGCTGACAACCCAAACCAGGAGAGAAAATGACCAAAATACAACATCTATGGGCTTAAACTCTTTCGGTAAGTGGGGGTGCTCCAAAAATCTTAAAAAACATGTGGACTAAACGTTAACATGCTCAAGCAATTCTCAATTATTGGGGTTAGAAATCAAGATGTTGCATCAACAACACCAATACAGATTTATATAAGAGATCCAATCATAAATTCCCGGGGTCTCTTTCTCTATAAGTCCCTAGATTCTTTCCTTCAATTAGTTGGAAATGCAATGTAACCCTACTTGTAACATCAACTACTATAAAACTGTTTGGTTTTAGCATTTCTATTCTGCTCTAAAAGGTTTATTAAACTAACTTAAACTTTCACTAAAAGTTCTTCATTGTTTCAGTTAAAGCAGGAAAAAAGTATAGTATCCAAAACATGCAGCAAATTTTTACACTTTCCACTCGACCACACACACCAAGGCTGAAACAGCAATTCCATTTATTACAAAGATGACTCAAACATCCTTTAAAACCTCACCTCAAGATGCTGGGCAGCTTCTGCAGTCAAACCAACAGTTGCCGCAGCCAATCCTATCAATCCTCCCTGATCAATACCAGTTTCAGTAAATGTAATCAAAATTCAAATGCATCAACAGAAAAGATCAAGTTTTTAGACATAAAAACACCAATGCAATTATTATATCTGATCAACTAACCAACCTTGCGATGATTCGCCTGGGGAGAGTAGGTGAACTCATTAGTCAACAAATTGATCACAGCCGTAATCTTATCATGATCTCCGGCCGCCGCCAGTTGCTTCACAATTCCTTCCACCTGTCATAGCATTTCACCAAAACATCAAGATTCAATTCTTTACAAACAAAAAAAAACTAACCAGTCAACCTATAGACAGATAGAAAGTTAAAATTGATACCTCTAGGGCAGCATTCTTGCGTTTTTCGTACAGTTTATCAGATAAATTACGAAGAACGGAAGCAGGAATCGCAGAGAGAGCATCAGCCATAGCAAAAACCCTAGAATTTTGTGTCTGACCGGACCGGACCGGACCAGACCAGACCAGACCAGCAAAGTCAAAGGCGTTTTCTGATCTTCTCTAGCTCGAATCGAAACATCTCCGACTGAAAAGTAACGGTGGTGTGCGAGGAGGATTTTTTAAGGATTTTGTATATTGACGATAAGTTCGATAGTTGAAGAGTTCATCAGTAATTACGTATGGTATGTCTATCTAAACGGAAGGAGAAATAAAATAATTAGAGTGTAACCAAATAAATGGAAAATATCAAATAATTTTATCGGGAATTTTTTTACATGGTGTTATATATATATATATATATATATATATATATATATATATATAAACAATAATCTATAGTATCTAATTGTTATGGATAAAAAAAATAGCATATAGGAATTTAACCATCAATTAAAAAATAGATGGCTGCGATTTAGTTGATAAACTTATCTAGTATAAAATTATGACCTTTATGTTCCCACTTCGCCATCACAGCAGCCCCAATTATATAGTCGACTAGTAAGTCTAGCGGACACTAAGGTACATATTGAATACAATCAGTAGTGAGGCAATAACAGCAGTATATTGCAACAGTAGTGACGCAGCAATAGCCGCAGTATATTGCAGCAGTAGTGACGCAGCAGTAAAAGCAATAGCAGTAGTATATTGCAGCATTAGTGACGCAGCAATAGCAGTAGTATATTGCAGCAGTAGTAACGCAGGAGATATGTACATACTGTCTTATATATGTACATATTTATGTATTTGTATATCATGCCTTGTCATTCTGCTTTCAAGAAATAAAAAATCAAATTATGACATCGAATTTCAGAGAGAAAGCTTAAATTACAGTTATGACTGTTTAAAGGAAATTGATCCTCTAGCGGCCCGTAGAATTCATCCAAATGATCGTAGAAAAGTAAGGTTTCGTCTACTTACTTATTGACTTTTCTTTAATTAAACAAGTGGTTTGAATCTGTTAAATTTCACATGAGGGATTAGTTATTTGATGCCAAAGCATCACCAATTTGCTTTGGATAATTATGAAAGCTGGCTGTGTAAAAAAAAAGTAGAAATGCTGTGAAAATATGCAATATCCTAATCTCTTAGCAGTATTAGTTAATTTTTTTTACAACTGAGAATATGTAGTACTTATTGGTTGTATCCTGAGTATAGATATTGTCTGTTTGTGTAGCTTCTCTCTCTAACAGACATTGATCCCTTGATCTAGTGGAATTCCATCAAATTGAAAGTCAACAAGTTACCAATAAATTATTACTGTTTTTAGTTTGTTATACTTCCTTATTGCTAGTGTATTATAAATTAATGGAATTTAACAATTCACAGGTATATTGTGACGCCCTCATAATAGGTTCAGTCAACCCAACTCATTCTGAGTCGTCAACTACATGGTACAAAATTCAAATACAATCTTTTATATCACACGGTCGTGCAAAATACAACCACACAACTGTGAGTGTCAATACAAATATGTAAAAAAATATTAACATTCAAACTAAGTCTTCATTACAATTATTATTACACTATTTACCATAAATAGTGAGGATTACTACTGCTCTAACTCGTACCATCACTCTGTTCTTCGACTAGTTCCTGTGATATTTTTATTTTCTGAAGAGGACAATAGATGAAAAGGGTGAGCTCAACTAGCTCAGTAAAAAATATTATGACTAAGATAATGGAAAATAAATTATCGTTAGTATTCAATAATTCAGATAAAATATTATTGACAACAAGTTTTAGATCAATATTCGCAGCGGAATAACAATTCATTAGAAGAGTTAAGTAGAGAATGAAGTCTACTATCTTCTATGATTTAAAAGTCCATCATCAATATTTTATCTCTGTAACATCAAACAGTATACATCTCGAATCAAATATTCATCTTTGCACTACAGGCCAACTATATTCATTTGTATCACCAGTGATCATTTTCATCTCAACACCTGTCATATTTGCACTACGGTCAAAGATATTCATCAGATAATCATTCATCTTTGCACTACAGGCCAAAAATATTCAGTTATATCACCATTTAGGACTGAGAATGATGAAAAATAATATAAATAACTAATATAGTGAGATAAATGACAAAGATTAAGGATTCGCATTTTAATTTATTCAAGTTCAAAAATACTCCATAATAATACTTTGTGGAGCAAAATTCAAGAATAGAGCTCAAAACTTGAATCCAATCAAAGATAGTAACCTTAACAAGCAACTTGGACAAATAGAAGAAAATTTAATTTTTCCGTGAATAGTGCTGTATACGTGAATAGTGTCGAACACGTGAATAGTAATCCTGACGAAAAAAATAAGAATTTCATAATAAAATTTATGACAATATTTTGGTATAATGATATTGAAAAGAATAACATCGATTACGAAAGAAAATAACATCCCTTACCATAATCGGAGAGTAGTTTTGACTGAAATATCGGATATTATGTGGACGAAAACTTGCACTGTTATCAACACTCAAAGTATCTAAATACTCACAAAAAATACGCTCGATATTATAAAGAGAAAATTTTCTGATTCTGGTATGATTTTCATTTTTAACTAAGCACCCTATTTATAGGAAAAGCTTAGGATGCCATAGCTGACTTTTGCGCCCGACGGCTTCTCCTAGCACACCTCGTGAGATTTTGAAAAAAATTCAACATTCAACAAGAAAATGACAAAAGTGGGTCCCACCATTTTATTTTAAAAAAATATTTATTTTCGAAATTTCAATAATTCATAATAAATAGCCCTTTTATCAGAAAAATATAAATTATATGTCCTTTCTATGAAAAATTTAATTATCTACAACTTTGTAGAAGAAAGTTTTTCCAAAATTCCAACCGAAAATAGCTGAAATCCACAAACGGATGATTTTTCACACCAAAATACTGATAAAAACACCTCAGCACTAATTCCTTCTTTTATATCCATAAAATAAATATTTTCTTATCATATAAATCAATAATTAATTATTCACAAATAATATTACAGAACTACAATATTGACAACCAGGCCGTTCCCAGGAAAGAGGGGGCTTTCCGATAAAGATTTCTCCTTACTGGCGCGCAATTAGATTAACCTAACCCCTTTCCTCGACAGAACTTTCTTAGACATTGCCAATAATGCTATCTAATAATATTATTCAAATAATATGAATTATTGATTTGATAATGTGAAATACTGTGCAGTGACAATTATTGAATCAATAATACAAAATATTAACGGTAGCAATTATTGAATCAATCATATAAAATATCAACGTAGCAATTATTGAATCAATAATATAAAATATTGAACAGTAATTACTGTAACAATAATTGAGTAAGTGCCTTCTTACGTAAGAATCAATAATTCAAAATACTGTGCAATACCGTTTGCTACTGTATTTTGATCACCGGGTATTTCAACAGTACTAACGGTAACAACTACGCCGTTATTTTATAAAAAGGTTATTTCTGTCGCTTTCTATATCCGACAGTTATTTCATTGTAGGGCCCACAATTGGCAGCGTCGTCGTACGAATATTCCCCGACAACAAAAATATTCTACGACCAAACGAATATTCTCCGACAACAATGAATATTTTATAACCACTTGCTCATTTTGAAATATTTGCGCATTTTACCCACAACTTACTGTATTAATTAAATCAACCTCTTACTATTTCAAAATAATATATAAAGAAAATTAAATCTTTATTTATAAAATTCGGGTTCTTACATCCTCCCCTTCTTATAAAATTTCGTCCTCGAAATTGACGTATGTACCTGGAGTGTCGAAGAGGTGAGGATACCTCGCTTTCATTTTCGATTCTAACTCCCAGGTCTTTTCCTCAATAGCATGATTTCTCCACAAAACTTTAACTTGAGGTATAATTTTCGAGCGTAGGACATACTCCGTCCTATCCAAAATATTGACAGGTACCTCCTCATACGTTAAATTTTCAGCTATCTCGTTCAGTTCTAACTCAATAATGTGGTTTGAATCTTTCACATACTTACGCAACACGGATATGTAAAAAATATTATGAACACGAGATATACTTGGAGGTAAAGCGAGTCTATAGGTCACATTTTTTACTCGGTCAAGAATCTCAAATGGACCAATGAATCGTGAATTGAGCTTTCCTCTCTTGCCAAACCTCGTAACTCCCTTCCATGGAGCAACACGTAATAACACATGGTCCCTAACATTAAATTTTACGTTCTTTCGATGAAGATCCGTATAACTCTTTTGTCGATCTTGTGCGGTTTGTATCCGTTGTCGGATCATTTGAATATTTTTCGTAGTCATATGTACTAACTCCGGTCCCAACAATGTTGCTTCACCCACCTCATCCCAGCATATTGGAGAGCGACACTTTTGTCCATACAACGCTTCGAATGGAGCCACGCCTATACTTGCCTGATAACTGTTGTTGTAGGAGAATTCCACCAATGGTAAGTACTTATCCTAACTCCCTTTGAAGTCTAGAACACAGAGTCTCAATAGATCTTCAAGAGTTTAAATAGTCCTTTTCGATTGTCTGTCCGTTTGAGGATGATATGCCGAACTGAATCGTAAGTGCGTGCCCATAGCTTTCTGCAAATTGATCCAAAATCGTGAAGTAAATCTTAGATCACGATCCGAAACTATAGATACTGGCATGCCATGCAACCTCACAATCTCATTCACGTACATACGAGCAAGACGTTCAAGGGAATAAGTCTCCCGTATCGGTAAGAAATGAGCAGACTTGGTTAATCTATCAACAATAACCTAAATCGCATCTATGCCTTGAGAAACCTTGGGAAGACCCGTAACGAAATTCATGGTAATGTGTTCCCACTTTCACTTTGAAATCTCAAGTGGTTGCAATGGACCTTTTGGCACTTGATGCTCCGTCTTGACACATTGACACGTTAAACACCTCGAGATAAACTCCGCGATCTCTCTCTTCATATTGCTCCACCAAAATGTATGTCGAAGATCACGATATATTTTAGTACTCCTAGGATGGATTGCAAACGGTGTGTTGTGTGCCTCCATCATGATTCTATACTTCAAGTCAGAATCGTTAGGAACACAAAGTCTGGAGTTGACTCGAAGTATTCCTTCTTCATCGATTCTTGCTTCTGAAATAGCACCTTCTTTGTTATCTTTATCAGCTCCGGGTCTGTAGCTTGAGCAGCTTTAACTTTATTAATCAAAGCTGGTTCTATGCGTATACTTGACATCATCGCATTGGTCCCCGGAGTCTTGAACTCTATCTCCATTCTTTGTAAATCACACAAAATAGGCCTTGATAGCATTGTATTCGTTCCCGCGTATGATCTTCTACTCAACGCGTCAGCTATCACATTCGCTTTTTCAGGATGGTATTGAATGGTATGATCGTAATATTTCAACAGCTCAAGCCAACGTCGTTGCCGCATGTTGAGTTCCTTTTGGGTGAAGAAATATTTGAGGCTCTTATGATCCGTATAGATATCCACTTTTTCTCTATACAGGTAGTGTCTCCAGATCTTTAATGTGAAAACGACAGCTGCCAACTCTAAATTATGAGTAGGATAATTCCTCTCATATTCTTTGAGTTGCCGTGAGGCATAGGCTATGACTTTCCCATGTTGCATGAGAACACATCCTAACCCTTTGCCCGAATCGTCGCTGTAAATGATAAATCCATCCGAACCAGATGGTATCGTCAGAACAGGTGCCGAAATAAGTAAACTCTTGAGCTCTTGGAAGCTCTTCTTGAATTTCTCGTTCCATACAAATTTTGTATTTTTTCGAGTCAACTGAGTTACTGGAGTAGAGATTCGAGAAAATCCCTCTACTAACCTCCGATAATAACCAGCTAAGCCTAGAAAGCTTCGTACTTCGGTTACCGACTTAGATTGCTCCCAACTTTGTATTGCTTCAATCTTCGCCGGGTCAACAGATACTCCATGTTTCGATACCACGTGCCCAAAGAATGCTACTTCCTCAAGCCAAAACTCGTATTTTTTCAACTTGACATATAGCTTGTTCTCACGAAGTTTTTGAAGTACCAACTTCAGGTGGTGCTCATGATCTTCACGGCTTTTAGAATAGATTAGGATGTCATCAATAAAGACAACCACAAATTAATCCAAATACTTCTTGAATACACGGTTCATCATATCCATAAAAACAGCAGGGGCATTAGTCAATCCAAAAGACATGACTAAGAACTCATAATGCCCGTACCGAGTTCTCAAGGCAGTCTTCGGAATATCCTCAGTTTTAATCTTCAGCTGATGATATCCAGAAAGAAGATCGATCTTTGAAAAGAATTGTGCTCCTTGCAACTGATCGAACAGGTCATCAATACGAGGTAGCGGATACCTATTCTTGATGGTGACATGGTTCAACTCCCGATAGTCAATACAAAGTCGCATACTCCCGTCTTTCTTCTTTACGAATATAACAGGAGCACCCCAAAGAGATGTACTAGGACGAATGAAACCGATGTCTAACAACTCCTGTAGTTGGACCTTTAACTTCTGAAGTTTAATAGGAGTCATTCGATATGGGGTTTTAGAAATGGGTTTTGTATCGGGCTCAAGGTCAATAAAGAATTTAACTTTACGTTATGGGGGTAGACCGAGAAGTTCTTCGAAAAATACATCAGGAAACTCATTAACAACGGAAATATTATTCAAATCTGACGTATTATGGTTTAAATTAGTGACATGAGCTAAGAAAGCTTGACATCCGTTTTTCAATAAACGAATATCTTTATGACTTGAAATGATATTGACAGATTTTAGTGGTCTGGTGGTTTGAATTCGCACAACAGGTTGGTTAGGAATATAAAAACTAACAACCTTACGAAAACAATCAATTTTGACATGGTAAGTGGTTAACCAGTCAATTCCTAAAATCACGTCAAATGCAAGTATTTTCAAAGATATAAGATCAACAGGTAGGGTGAGGGTACCAATTTGAATCAAGCAAGATTTGTAAACTGTAGATGTAACAAAAGTTTCTCCTAACGGAGTTTCGACAGATAAGTCAAAGTCTAACTTCTCAGGTGTCAAATTTAATTGTTGAGCACAAGCAGATGAAATAAAAGAATGGGTAGCACCGGTATCTAACAAGGTGTAAACTTCGCAAGAGTTTATGATTAGCTTACCCGTAATCACCTCGTGTGGGTTCCTCGTGTTTTGGGCTGTCACGACAAACGCTCTTTCAGGAATTACCGACTTTGACTTGTCCGAAATCGCCTTTGGAATCACCACCCCCGCTGGACTTGGTTTCGCTACAGGACAATCTCGAGCTATATGTTCTTCTTTTCCACAGTTATAGCATGCTTTGAATTGTTGTGGGCAGTTTGGGCTGATGTGTCCCTCTTTCCCACATTTATAGCATACGACCGGTGGTCGTTCTCCTCCCCTAGAAACAGTTGATGCTGGTGCTGATGTTGACGTCTTTACGTTCTCATTGTTGTACATTCTCTTCTTTAAATCTCCTTTCGATTCGCTTTTTCTACTATCATGGCCACAATTACCACCGGAGTGGTAACCGCTTCTGTCATGATACTTTTCTCCCCGCTAGTTGTCATTGTTCCGATGACTGCTGCCACCGGTACGACTTTGATTGTTGTCCCTTGGTTGAACATAATCACTATCTCAACTGGGCCCTATTTACTACATCCGAATATAAAGAAAATTTGTGAGAAATGAGGTATTGACGAATTTTGGGTTCCAAACCTCTAAGAAACATCCGCGTCATATGTTCCTCATTCTCTACCAAATGAGGTACAAACCTGGACAACTCCGCGAACTTAGCCTCGTACTGGGACACCGTCATGTTATTTTGTTCCAGTATGATAAACTCTACCTCCTTCATATGACGAATACTTTTAGAAAAATACTTGTCATTGAACAGTTTCTGGAACGCTTCCCAAGACATCTTGAGTGCGGCAGTCTGGGTACGCTTCACAGATTTTCACCAGTAATCTGCCTCTCCACAGAACATAAAGGTGGCAAATGGAACCTTCTGTTCCTCCGTACATCCCAAGACATCAAATATCTTGGTAATTTACTTAACCCACGTCTCCGCCTTGATCGAATCCGGCTTTCCCAAAAATTCTGGTAGTTCCAATTCTTTGAACTGCTTGACAGTGACAATTCGCGTGTTGTTATTATTTCCACCTGTATTTTGTACACGAGTTTCCCTCGTCTGATTTTGCATGAACTGCAAAAAACTTCTAAACATCTCATCGTTTATCATCCGATCAGTGTTGTTTTCAGGATGAGCATTGTCTTCCTGTTGCACGTTCTCCTGGTTGGTGATTAAATGTGTCTCCACAGTCTCCTTCACTCCATTGTTAACATTCTCAGCTGCCATTCTCAAATACTGCCATAAAATAAGGATTAATTAAATAAATTAACATATCACGTATTAACCCTATGCTCCGACTGACCAATTAAATATCACATAAGCTTAGGTAGGACATACTAGTGAAGGATTTACTTGTCTCTCCCCTCCAAGTTCTATTCTCAGATCTTCGCCAGAAACCATATCCCTAAGCTCTGATACCAACTGTGACGCCCCCAGAATAGGTTCGTCCAGTCAACCCAACCCATTTTGAGTTATCAAATACATGATACAGAATTCAAATACAATCTTTTATATCACACGGTCGTTAAAAATACGACCACACAACTTTGAGTGTCAATACAAATATATAAAAAATATTAACATTCAAACTAAGTCTTCATTACAATTATTATCACACTATTTATCAAAAAATAGTGAGGACTACTACTGCACTAACTCGGACCATCACTCTGTCCCCCGACTAGTTCCTGTGACATTCTCATTTTTTAAAAAGGACAATAGATGAAAAGGGTGAGCTCAATTAGCCCAGTAAAGAATATTATGACTAAGATCACTCTGTCCCCCAACTAGTTTCTGCGACATTCTCATTTCTTGAAGAGGACAATAGATGAAAAGGGTGAGCTCAACTAGCCCAGTAACGAATATTATGACTAAGATAATAGAAAATAAATTATCGTTAGTCTTCAATAATTCAGATAAAATATTATTGACAATAAGTTTTAGATCAATATTCGCAGCGAAAATAACAATTCATTAGAAGAGTTAAGTAGAGAATGAAGTCTATTATCTTCTATGATTTAAAAGCCCATCATCAATATTTTATCCCTGTAACATCAATCAATATACATCTTGAATCAAATATTTATCTTTGTACTACATGTCAAAGATATTCATTTGTATCACCAGTGGTAATGTTCATCTCAATACCTATCATCTTTGCATTACGGCCAAAGATATTCATCAGGTAATCATTCATCTCTGCTCTACAGGCCAAAGATATTCAGTTATATCACCATTTAGGACTGAGGATGATGAAAAATAATATAAATAACGAATCTAGTGAGATAAATGACAAAGATTGAGGATTCACATTTTAATTTATCCAAGTTCAAAAATACTCCATAATAATACTTTGTGGAGCAAAATTCAAGAATAGAGCTCAAAACTTGGATCCAATCAAAAATAGGAACCTTAACAAGCAACTTGGACAAATAGAAAAAAATTTAAATTTTTCGTGAATAGTATTGTATACGTGAATAGTGTCGTACACGTGAATAGTAACCTTGACGGAAAAAGTAAGAATTTCATAATAAAATCCATGACAATATTTTGGTATAATGATATTAAAAAGAATAACATCGTTTACGAAATAAAATAGCATCCCTTACCTTAATCGGAGAGTAGTTTTAACTGAAATATCGGATATTATGTGGACGAAAACTTGCACTGTTATCAACACTCAAAGGATCTAAATACTCACAAGAAATATGTAAGACCCCAACTTTTATGAATAAAGATTTAATTTTCTTTATATATTATTTTGAAATAGTAAGGGGTTGATTTAATTAATGTAGTAAGTTATGGGTGAAATGTGCAAACATTTCAAAATAAGCAAGTGGTTATAAAATATTCATTGTTGTTGGGGAATATTCGTTTGGTCGTGGAATATTCTTGTTGTCGGGGAATATTCGTACGACGGCGTAGCTATTTGTGGGTCCCACAGTGAAATAATTGTCGGATATAGAAAGCGATAGAAATAACCTTTTTATAAAATAACGGTGTAGTTGTTACCGTTAGTACAGTTGAAATACCCGATGGTTAAAATACAGTAATACGCGGTGTTGCACAGTAGCACACGGTATTGCATAGTATTTTGAATTATTGATTCTTACGTAAGAAGGCACTTACTCAATTATTATTACAGTAATTACTGTTCAATATTTTATATTATTGACTCAATAATTGCTACGTTGATATTTTATATGATTGACTCAATAATTGCTACGTTGATGTTTTATATGATTGATTCAATAATTACTACCGTTGATATTTTGTATTATTGATTCAATAATTGTCACTGCACAGTATTTCACATTATCAAATTAATAATTCATATTATTTGAATAATATTATTAGATAGCATTATTGACAATGTCTAAGGAAGTTCTATCGAGAAAAGAGGTTAGGTTAATCTAATTGCGCGTCCGTAAGGAGAAATTCTTATCAGAAAGCCCCCTCTTTCTTGGGAACGACCTGGTTGTCAATATTGTAGTTCTGTAATATTATTTGTGAATAATTAATTATTGATTTACATGATAAGAAAATATTTATTTTATGGATATAAAAGAAGGAATTAGTGCTAAGGTGTTTTTATAAGTATTTTATTGTGGAAAATCACCCGTTTGTGAATTTCGGCCATTTTTGATTGGGAATTTGAAAAAACTTCCTTCTACAAAGTTGTAGAGAATTAAATTTTCTATAAAAGAACATAGAATTTGTATTTTTCTGTTAAAAGGGCTATTTATTATGAATTATTGAAGTTGCAAAAATAAATATTTTTTTATTAAAAATATGAGTGGGCCCATTTTTGTTTTTTTGGTGAAAAAGTTTTGAATTCTAGGCTGATGTGCGGTTGAATGTCAGAAGGTTGAAGCCACCGATAGCAGATAAGTCAGCTTTGGTGTTTTAGCATTTTCTTATAAATTGGGTACTTAGGTTAGAATTGAAAATCACACCAGAATCAGAAGTTTTCTCTCTCTATTATATCGAGCGTATGTTTGTGAGTATTTAGATACTTTGAGTGTTACTATTCGGTGCAAGTTTTCTTCAGTATTATATCCGATATTTCAGTCAGAAGTACTATTCTTTTGAGATAAGGGATGTAATTTTTTTTATAAATGGTGTTATTCTTTTCAATATCATTATACCAAAATATTGGCATGAATTTTATTATGAAATTCTTACTTTTTCCGTCGGGATTACTATTCACGTATACGACACTATTCACAGAAAAATTAAAATTTTTTCTATTTGTCCAAATTGTCTGTTATGGTTACTATCTTTGATTGAATCTAAGTTTTGAGCTTTATTCTTAAATTTTGCTCCACATTTAATTATTACGAAGTATTTTTGAATTGGATAAACTAAAATACGAATCCTTGATCTCTGTCCTTTATCTCACTGGTTCGTTCTTTAAAATATTTTTCATCATCCTCAGTTCTAAATGGTGATATAACTGAATATCTTTGGCCTGTAGAGCAAAGATAAATGATTACCTGATGAATATCTTTGGCCGTAGTGCAAAGATGGACAGGTGTTACGATGAACATGACCACTGGTGATACAAATGAATATCTTTGGCCGTAGTGCAAAGATGAATATTTGATTCGAGATGTATATTGATTGATGTTACAGGGATAAAATATTGATGATGAACTTTTAAATCATAGAAGATAGTAGACTTCATTCTCTACTTAACTTTTCTAATGAATGGTTATTTTCGCTGCGAATATTGATCTAAAATTTGTTAATAATATTTTATTTGAATTATTGAAGACTAACGATAATTTATTTTCCATTATCTTAGTCATAATATTCTTTACTGGGCTAGTTGAGCTCACCCTTTTCATCTATTGTCATCTTCAGGAAATGAGAATTGCGCAGAAATTAGTCGGGGGACAGAGTGATGGTCCTAGTTAGAGCAGTAGTAGTCCTCACTATTTCTAATAAATAGTGTAATAATAATTATAATGAGGACTTAGTTTGAATGTTAATATTTTCTACATATTTGTATTGACACTCACAGTTGTGTGGTCGTATTTTGCACGACCGTGTGATATAAAAATTTATATTTGAATTCTGTACCATATATTTGGCGACTCAGAATGGGTTGGGTTGACTGGACCTATTATGGGGGTGTCACAAAATACGCTCGATATTATAGAGAGAAAATTTTCTGATTCTGGTGTGATTTTTATTTCTAACTAAGCACCTTATTTATAGGAAAAGCTTAGGATGCTATAGCTGACTTTTGCGCCCGACGGCTTCTCCGAGCACACCTCGTGAGATTTTGAAAAAAATCAACATTCAACAAGCAAATGACAAAAATAGGGCCCACCATTTTATTTTAAATAAACATTTATTTACGAAACTTCAATAATTCATAATAAATAGCCCTTTTTATCAAAAAAATATAAATTATATGTCCTTTTTATGTAAAATTTAATTCTCTACAACTCTGTAGAATGAAGTTTTTTCAAAATCTCAACCGAAAATAGCTGAAATCCATAAACGGATGATTTTTCACACCAAAATACTGATAAAAACACCTCAGCACTAATCCTTCTTTTATATTCACAAAATAAATATTTTCTTATCATATAAATCAATAATTAATTATTCACAAATAATATTACAGAACTACAATATTGACAATCAGGTCGTTCCCAGGAAAGAGGGGGTTTTTCGATAAAAATTTCTCCTTACTGGCGCACAATTAGATTAACCTAACCCATTTCCTCGACAGAACTTCCTTAGATATTGCCAATAATGCTATCTAATAATATTATTCAAATAATATGGATTATTGATTTGATAATGTAAAATACTGTGCAATGACAATTATTGAATCAATAATACAAAATATCAATGGTAGCAATTATTGAATCAATCATATAAAATATCAACGTAGCAATTATTGAGTCAATAATTCAAAATACTGTGCAATACCGTGTGCTACTGTATTTTGATCATCGGATATTTCAACAGTACTAACGGTAACAACTACGCCGTTATTTTATAAAAAGGTTATTTTTGTCGCTTTCTATATCCGACAGTTATTCCGTTGTGGGGCCCACAATTGGCTGCGCAGTCGTACTAATATTCCCCGACAACAAGAATATTCCACGACCAAACGAATATTTTCCGACAACAGTGAATATTTTATAACTACTTGCTCATTTTAAAATATTTGCGCATTTTACCCACAACTTACTACATTAATTAAATCAACCCCTTATTATTTTCAAGTAATTTATAAAGAAAATTAAATTTTTATTTATAAAATTTGGGGTCTTACATATATCATAATTCTGAAATTCTTTCTTAAACTATAATGGTAGATCCCCAAATGCATACTTCATTAACTCCTCTCAAGCTCACCACATTGAGATGATGTAGCACTGTTGCCACCAAGTCCTTTCGATTTTGTCTTGTTATGAACTGGAATATTATAAACAAATATCCTTGGACTAATAAATATGTTTATAAGTCAGATTTTATGTATTTTGTTAAATATTTTGTCACTACTGCTGCAATATACTGCTGCTATTGCTGCGTCACTACTGCTGCAATATACTGCTGTTATTGCCTGTCACTACTGATTGTATTCAATATGTACCTTAGTGTCCGCTAGACTTACTAGTTGACTATATAATTGGGGCTGCTGCGATGGCGAAGTGGGGGCATAAAGGTCAGAATTTTATACTAATATCGTCCGCTAGTATTTTTAGCGGACGGTAAGTTCATCAACTAAATCACAGCCATCTATTTTTCTAATTGATGGTTAAGATCCTATATGCCACTTTTTCATCTATAGCAACTAGGTGTTATGGATCATTGTCCTATATATATATATAATTAACAAAATACAACTGATTTTTAATTTTTCGTTCATCCTAATAAACGATCAGAACCGTCCAAAGTTTGGAATAAATTTCACCGTCCATTATATCCTCTTTAACTTTAAAGGAAAAAAAATTATTCTCTCTCACTCTCAGATCCTCCCCTGTTCTTCTTCCTCCCGAGCTCGTCCTCTGCCTCCTCCATTTTCTAGCGCTGATAATCTCTCATCCTCTTCCCTTTCGTACGTAGTGCCGGAGGCACGGGTAGTACGGCTAGTATATATATATATCAATCTGGATCTTAAACTCACCCAAATAAAAGCTTACCCAACTCACCTCCTTTAGCGACGGACCGGGCGATGGTTTGGTTCGTCGCTATATATACACATCAGGGTACAAATGTTAAAATTAAATTTTATAAAATTTAGAAGATTAAATAAAAAACAAAATATTTAAGTAAAAACACAAAATAATAATATATTTAAAATTATAAAGACAAAAATAATAAATTAATTAAAATCGCCAACCTCATTGACACTTAATAATAGGAAACTGATATTTCAACCAATTCTGAATAGAGTGAATCCCACCATCATGTGACAATATACAATATGAAAAAATCATGGGACAAAACGAAACCGGTTCGGTATCGGTACAAGTAACTGGTATATACCGATTATTCGGTATTGGTATCGGAAAGGGATTTTGAAAGTCCTGTACATACCGTAACCGATATACCGGTTGAATATAATTATTTGTTATAAATCCTAAAATTTAATAATTTGAACATATATAAGTTTACATCCATGCAAAACAAATCTAAAAAAATGAAACATGCAGAAGAATTAAAGAAACATGCTTGCTTAATCGCGATTACCAGCCACCGAGACAAAATAAGAATTAAAGAGACTAGTTTGGTTCAATTACCAGCCATGCATGGAGACGAATGATAAAAGAAGTAAGCTGATTTTAGCATTGTCAAGTGTCAACCAGTCTCACGGGAATTGGTCATATCAACCTGTAATTATTTGATATAAATATTAAAGTTTGATGCTTATGGAATTGCTGTATGTTTTATGTAATCTGTTTTAAAGATGGTGAAACTTCCTTAACTAGTTTAATAGATGTATTGGGCTCATTTGAGTTTTTTTTTCCTGCAAATTTTGTAAGAGTTGAAATTTGTGATGTTTGAATCTTAAAGGTTGTCCTATACATTACCAATAATAATTTCATTTCATTTAATGAGAATGCTATTTATGTAACTTTAATTTATTTATTTTTTGAGAGCTAATATTTGTCAATAATATGGTAGAATTATGAAATTTCGGTATACAAAATCGTTTTTTACCGGTAACGAACCGGTCCAAATTGGTCCTAACCGGTCCGGTATACCGGTAATTCAGTATTGGTACTCATTTTTAGTTAAAACGTTATTCGGTTCAGTACGGTAAATTACCGATGAACACCCCTACTCTAATAGGAAGATATATAAATAACAGTAGATATATTTGTAGTATATTTTTTTGTGGATTCGAGTAGGAGTGAGTATGGTGACAGGAAATCGCTTAGGTGCGGTTTGACAAATTCAAAACTGCACATGAAATTGTTTGTGATTGGTGCAGTGCGGTTTCGATTCAAAAAACAATTGAAACAACAAAATTTTATGCAATGTAAATTAACAATTTAACATCACACAATATTAAATATCACTTTGATAACACACAACCTTACTTATAATGCTTTATCTAAACAAAAGCTAAATAGAACCAAACCCAAACAGTAAATTCGTTTTTATATAATGTAGGAAATTTTATATAATATAGGGTGTGACTAATTAATGTTGAACATAGAATGATAAATTAATTTAATTATTTAATGAGTCTCATGCTTATTATCATATCTCACGTATATGCCCGTAATATCGATAAAATTTGTTATCATATATAACACTCTACTTATATAAAAGAAAAATAAATAATACATAAGTTTAACTTTTTAAATTTAGGATAATAATATTAGGAAAATGGATGGTAAATTATTATTGTTATTATAATGATGATGATGGTAAGCTTAATTATATTCCCATTAAAATTTATAAATCACTCTGGACAACTTGGCGTATAGTGCGGTTTCGATTTTATGCATGCGATTTTCAGCCAGTAACCAAACTAAAACCATAAATTTGATTTTTCAACCTATCTAAAATCACAACATACGCCGGAAGCATTGGTACGATTTTAATTAGTGCAATTTGTATGATTTTTGGTGCAATTTCGCCCTAGATTCGAGTGCGTGGATTTGGTTGTGTTAGGCCCTGGCTAACTAATTGCTAGATGGAGAGGTTACCGTGCATAATTTATGGGT
The DNA here is from genome assembly GCA_020205555.1 of Panax stipuleanatus. NCBI lineage: Eukaryota > Viridiplantae > Streptophyta > Magnoliopsida > Apiales > Araliaceae > Panax > Panax stipuleanatus. Next base: position 136,041,648 of record CM035119.1, on the reverse strand, counting down.
AAAAAAAATCGCCTCAAGAATCTTGACAAAATATAAAACAAAAAAAAATAATTGTGGTAAATAAAGCTTCAATGAGTCGTGTTATATATTGTAATTTTTTTTTTTTATCATTATGACTTATATTAATACATAGAATTAGATATGATTAAGCAAGCAAGTAAGTTCTTAATATTTATAAAGGTAAACAAGAAACAAAAATACGTTCAAAAAGTACTCTGGAACAGGGGGAGTATTTCTTAGCATTATTTATAATTTTATGCTATTTTTGTTTTCCAGCTTTTCAAGTAAATAGGCAAATAGCAGTCAAGTTTTCTAATATTTTGTCGGCCTGTGTTTGTTCTCGGTAGTCACCTTGAGTCACTCTTCAGTAAGGAGAATTAACTCAATGTTCAATTTCTAATACATCGTCTCAATTTATTTTCTGAATTTGCACTATTCCAACTCCAGTATTGGCCTGTCGTCATCTCATAGCAATTTTTCAAGCCATTGCTTTAGCTTTTATCATAGCCCAGCAAGTTATTAATTGGTATTAGATCCCAACTCTTTGAACACATTCGTTAGTAGAAGCAGAGCAGTATGTCCCCCTTGTAGGTAGAGCAAAATGCAATCAATGACATCTGATATGGGAAATTGAACATTTTTATTGCACGAGTAACATACAACAGATGCGATAAGGAGTCTCAAAATCGGTTAAAAGAAAAAGGACTTAAAAGTGACTCTTCAAGTTCTCGAAACCCTTTGTATACAGCGTCTGTCTGACTTGAGGGAAGGGCCAATCTTCGCACCTCTGTCATATACCTGTACAAAAAAATCCGAGAAGAAACAAGTTTGAGTATCATGGAACTGAAATATAACCTCTCTTTTTTCATCCAAAAAAAACGGATTAGGTTAAATACACAACAATAACAAACCAAGCAATTCTTTTTCAGGCCAAATCAAAAAGAAAAAGGGGAAGAAAAAACACCATGGGATGGGCAGGGCTGCTTGCAAATAGAGAAACCCAAGGGGAAGGGGAAGATTAGAACACTACATATGCGCACACAGTTTCTCCCTAAAGAGAAAAATATTCAAGTCTAAAATATCAGTTTCATTTTCAACGTTTGAAGCGAGGTACTTGAACTTTATGATAACAAGATGGCAATCTGCTTCAACAAAAAAGTGATTGTGCCATTTAAGTTGGCAGGATGTGGGATGATATATGTTGTTCCCAGTTGGAATCACCAAGTGCACGAAGCTGATTGCAAAAGCGATGGAATTTGTTAAAGAAAGAAGTACAACTTCTATCAAGTGAAGTGATTGATTTCCAACAGCCCAAGGGATTTGCAAGTCATGCACATGAAAAAATAAAATGTCGTTTCCTAAAACATATCAACAACAAGACCATAATATTACAAGTTTTATTAAACATACTGCTTCAAGTAGAATGACAAGGGAGGTTTGAACCATATGAGGGGTCATTTTTCTTTGCGTCATTAGTGCCATTATTCTGGCAAGCAATTGAGGTGGTTCCTTATAATTACTCACAATTTGATTTCTTCAAAGAATCCATAGTTTACAAACAAACAATGAAAAATCATTTTACATTAAATATTTGGAATGGTAGGCGGTAACTAATTGTTAATTTCTGCAATTCTGTTAAAAGCACATGTAAGGTGATGAAACAGAAAATGAAGCACCTGCAAAGGTTTGACAAGCTAAAACATGGCTAGGACTCGAGGTTCAAAGAATGAAAAAGAGGAAGAAGCTTGTAATTTATTGGATTAACGAATATATAGAACAAACAACTCACTGAACAGATACAAATATGTTAGAGACGTCATGAAACCTAAGAACAGTACAAGAATATTAAAAATGGTATACGTCATGAAACCTAAGAACAGTACAAGAATATTAAAAATGGTATAAGTCATGAAACCTAAGAACGGTACAAGAATATTAAAAATGGAACGCATCATGAAACCTAAGAACGGTACAAGAATATTAAAAATGGTATAGTAACAACAACCACATGAAAACTAATGTAGAAGAACTTGACCTGTTCGCTGCACTAGTGATTTTATCGCGCACCCCTTGTTTGATAGCCGCTGTTTGCTCCAGAGAAAATGTTCCACCAAGAATAAGAGATGCTCCAGTAACACTTGTACCCATTCCCTGAGCATAGACAGACATCGCCCACTCCCGAAGTACTGTTAGCGCTGAGCGCATAAGGCGCAACTTCAGACTTGGGGATGGCAAAATCGCTGCATTGGACAACAGTTGGTCATATGTATTGAGTACAAGTTCTGTTGCACCCTTGCAGGCGGCAAGTAGAGCCCTTGGAACATTCTCATCTCCAACAGATTCAACCCCTGAAGCTATTCGGTCCTACAAAGAGGGAACAACTTCATTACATATGGAAACAAGTTAGGCAAACTGAAGCTTGCCATCAAAATTAAAAACATCTATGTCATTATTTTACAAAAACCACAAATTAGCAGCAAGCATCAATTTGATGAAGATAATACAATTAAATAAAGGGGGGAAAACTCATACCAGCGATGCCTTCTCAAGATGAAGACAAAGTGTATCTAAAGGTAAGACAGCTACATCTCCAGGATAAATGTGGGAACCAACCCTCTTCAATACTGAACATGCTTCAGCAATGCCACCCCTTGAAAGAGCTTGATCCATGAGTCTAGCCCAGGTCTCCCTTACAATGCTGCTATCGGCATCACCCGAATAGTTGGCAAAATAGAGCATTTCCAAACATATCTAAAAGTATAAAGAGATTGGCAAGGAATTCAATTAGAAAATGATATTAATAGCATATTGTGAAAGATTACATAAAAGAGTCCCTACAAATAAATTCATGACTAAGTGAAACATTGTGAGATATAAAAGAGAAAGATAACAAAAACCGCAAGTGATTCAAGGTCAGAAGAAACCAATAACACCATACCAAGAAAATTCCAAAAGGCAAGAAAGAGAGAACATATGGATAGTACTGCAGTCTGCAGTTAATCCTCATACCATTAACTATTTCAGAATCAAATGGAAATGAAAATTTTGTAAGAGGCCACAAGCATTTAGCCTGGACAATGTACAAGCTCAATGGATCTAGAACACGTATTTTCCTTCAACTTAGCTGCACCCAGGGGCAAAAACAGAGAAATAAGAAAGCATAGGAAAGCCAAAAATATATATTGAATGAATAACAATTGAACATTTCCCACAAACCAATATAATAACAATTGAATATATCTGTTTGGGAGAAAAGAAGGGTCAGTAGGGGGAAAAGCTAAATCCAAACTCTTCCCAACATGAAACTCTGTTAATATAATAACTGGCTTAAGCAGGCCCTATAATTTTCCCTTTGAAGGGCATTTTCGATTTCCTTACACTTTATCTATAAGGCCTCATTTACCATACAATACTTTTAGGGAAAGGTTGATTGATAGCTCACAGATACACATCAATGAGATCAAGCACATGATTATTTGGAGATTTGAGGGTGACAAAGGAAGAAAATAAGAGATGAGCATAGAAGTATGTACCTCCCACAGCTCCAATGGAACAGCATACTCATTATATAGTTGAGTAATACTCCTCAGATCCAGTGATAACTCTTTGACCTTCTCTCGTGCAGCATGTGCAGAATTGGCATCAAACAGGGTGCTATCAGGTGGTGTGTCATTTGCAACAGGTTCAGATGTGCTAATAGATGCCTCTAACCTAGAACCAATAGTCTCTAATTCCTCTTTGATCTTTATTTGAAACCGAAGAACAGCAAGCTTCCCTTCAAGTAAATCCAGCAGCCCATCGTCAAATGCATTCCTGGAAGAACCTACTAGACCATCACTGTCACTTGCACTCTTTGCCTGCAGCACTGCATTAGTCAGGTATTGACGCCTGACATTCAAAATACGAAATATAAATTCTCAGATAACAATGAGAGCAAAGGAGAAATTAAGTTGGTGCAACTATAAATGGCCTAGCCTGACACTAACTTGTTTCAATTTGCATAAGAAAATGAATAAACGCGATAGTAGAAAGGGGTTGTTTGTATTGAGTTGAGATCTTAGATAAATCAACTTTCTGACAAAACATAAAATAATGCAAAAACCTGACAGTTGTCTAAGAATAAGTAGTTTGTGAAGATTTTAGAATAAAGGATGACTAATAGAATAAAGATTTTGTATTATATCCAGTAAGCAAGGAAAAATAGGTTCTTCACCCCCATTACAACACACTAGGAAGCAAATATTCAACAATAACAATATGTATTTCAAGGTTTATTACACCCCTAGTAATTTAAAAGCTTCTTGTTGATTTACTTGAGTAATGACACAGCAAAGAAAGCTGAGGAGTGGGACAGGCTTAATTTTAAGTCTATTAGCCTACTGTAACCCTTGCTTATCCCTGATATATGTATAAACATACATATATATATGTATATATATAATCCTAAAACGTAACAAGTCAGAACCCCTCAAGAAGTCTCATGTCTGATTCCCAATATATCACAAGTTAATATATCAATTACTACGTATCAAAAACATGGTCGTTGGCACAGAGTACATGAGACCAGGTAACATAGTAAAAATTCTATAAAAATAGGTCTACATTATCGTTAGAGGAAATATATGTATAAAACCATGTGAATTGGGAGATAAACATAACAAATTTGGTTATGCATGCGTGAGCAGCAAAAGGTGAACTAGGGGCGATTTGGTTATGTATATCTTAAGTGCAATATAAATGGACTGTTGAATAGTTGTATGTTTTATTTCATATTCTACTATCACATAATGCCCTTGAACCGGTTGCAAACCCATCCAATGGCTGGAGAGGGCATACCATGGTTCAAAGTATCAGTCATTACGCCGAAACCACAAGCTTGACACATTTTGCAAAATTAGGAATTATTCATGTAAAGGGTAATTTTCGGCGAAATTTCCACAACTCGGCAGAAAGCAACAGTTTCGGTCCAAATAAAAGAGAAATCTCGGTGCAAACTAAGTTTCAAGATATCAGTTATATAACTAAGTTTCAGATCTTTTTATATCTTATAATATGGTATAGGTTCTCTCAATATTTTTCACAGAAATGTTCTCTTTGACATGGTTCAACACAAGCACATCTCCTCTATCTTAAGTTAATTAATTATATACTGGAGATAATATTTTTTTGATAAGTTCATCAGGAGATAATTATAGAGAAAAATAGAATCCAAGTTATCATAAAAGTGAGTGTAATAACCTCTGTTCCAGCGTAGGGACATCAGAGGCATTGGAGGAGCGCCTTTCTGCAAGTCTCAACAATACATGAGCTGCTAGAACATGCTGTCTTTTCAAGACATAATATCGTGCTAGAAGCTCAAAATATTTTGCCTGATTTGATGGAACGGCTGCTCCTGAATAACCTGGTGGAGAAGCCATTGTTGTTGTCCCAGAGCCCGCCCGAACCTACAAATATTGACAGAATTAAAAGGTCAACATACAAGTAATATTGCATGCCCCAACGCATTCCAGATTTCTGAAAAAGTGGGCATGCTTGCAAACAATCTGAAGCAAATGTTAGGCAGTGTTTGATAAAACTGTGCAGTAAGAGCTTATTAAACTAGAGGTTCTGTATAAAATAGATGCTCTTTATAAAAGAGAGATTAAATGTAATAGAGTTGTTTTATAACCCATCTTTTTTGTATGTTTGAATACAACATTTTACTAATTTACCCTTATATCAGTTTATACAAACTTAGGGTGAAGATAAAACTATAATAAATATTAAATAATTAACTCAAATAAAATCACCAACAATGTATAATTAGTAAAATATTTCAAATCTAATTAATTATGACAATTTTACATAATTACTATAAAATATAGTGATGGTGATGGTGGGAGGTGGTGGTGGTTGGTAGTTGGTAGAAGGTTGGTATTGGGTGGTGGTGAATGATGGGGTGAGTGGTGGTGAAGGGTGATGGGTGGTTGTGGTGGTGAAAGGTGGTGGTGGGTGGTGGTGTAGTGAGAGAAGTTAAGTGAATAATTAAAAATATGAAATTAAGATAGTGAGGATAAAATAATAATGAAGACAGTGTTCTAAAAATTCCCGCCTAGGCGCTAGGCCCCCTCCTGGTGCCTCGCCAAGGCAATAGGCTCCCCTGGTGCATCGCCTAGGCTTAAGGCGGCAAAAAAATTCCTCCAGAAAATTAGGCGGGGCCTAGGCGAAGAGGTTTTTTTATTTTAATAACTATCCAAACTAGATCTTAATATATTTATTTTTCTAATGATTTACCATATTCATAATGCAGTTTGCAGCATATCAAATCACAACAAGAAGTGAACAAGATCAAGTTAAAATGGACAATTTTATTATAGTTAAATTTTTTTGAACTTGTATCAACTTCAAATTATATAAATGATGATACATTTGTAATATTTAGTTTAATTCAATATAATTCTTAAATTTATATTTAGTTTCTTAAGTCTTAATATTGAAATGAATTCTTGAAATTTTAAATTGTATTATTTAATAACAACCTTGTTTATGAATAAAACTAATACGTTAAAGATATATTTGAACTTTGAACAATTGCATGTTTGTATTTGAACTTTGACATTGACAATATGGATGTGTTTGAAGTTTAAGTAAAGGCCTTTATTATCTTTATTATAGATTATTTTGCTTTATATTATTGTTTTGTTTGGATACATGTAAGATAAAATATTAAAATTGGTTTAAAATAAAAAATCCCACCTAGGCCCCTTAAGCGCTAGGCCCCCTGGCCGCCCGCCTAGCGCCTTTTAGAACATTGAATGAAGAGCCTCTTTTTCTAAAACGAGTTGGCTCAATGTCTTTTTTTTAAGAGGCAAAAAGAGGTTGGAAAAGTTTTTATCAAACAACATAACCTCTGCGCAAAAAAGAGGTAAATCCAAAAGGAAACAATAACATGCTATCAAACACTATTTTAATAGAGCAAGTAACATTGAAAATCAGAATAAATGCCAATTGGTTAGGTCATAAATATTTAGATAAAAAATATAAGAAGTATGACGAACCTCTTGTATAGGTTCACGACAAGCACTTTGCAGAAAAGGCACCAGATCAGGGCCTCCAAATTCTAGCAATTCATTTTCAAGGCCCAAATCAATTAATGTGCGGTATAAATAATCGTGAAAAACTCGATCAGGTGATTGTACACCAAGTTGAATAATTTGGCATATAAATCTTTTCCGAGAGGCTGGATCAAGAACAGACTGTGCTACTGGTCTGATGGGTGACCCAAATTCCCTCTGTGAAGCTTCTTCACCTTTCAGGGCACGCAAAGCACTGGTGATAATCTCATAGCACTGCTCACGCTGAGCAAGTGCATGTTCTCGCATTCCAGCATCTATATGTTCATTGGAAGCATCCCCAGCGGGATCAACAGCCTGTGCCTTTTGCAGCGGTAGGCGAACCACAGCTTCATAAAATCTGAAATTTTCCTCTAATATTAGGTTTGATATACAAAATCCAGTTAAATGAACAAATAGGACTCCTATATTTGACTTAAAAGATGAATCGAACCTCAAGTCCTCAAAGCGTTTGCAAACAGTCCGCAGATCTGCAGACTCTGGAACTTTACTCAAGTAATTGAAGGCCTCTCTAGCCAGAATTTCCCTTTCCTCCTTAGCAGAAGTAGCAGCTGCTCTCTCAAGACGTTCAACAGCTAAGTAGAACTTGTAATCAGACTCTTTGTAATAGCTCGGACAACCATCCCGCAGTCTACTACTGATATCATCTACCGTTCCCCTGCCATCGGGACCAGTGTAATACTGGAGGAACAGACGAAATCTTATGTGAGAGAAATCCATAATTGAGTGTGGTAACAGACAAAACCAAAACATACATTAAAATTAATATAGAAGAAACGAAAGAAGCAAGGAAGATATCACTTAAACTAAGAACTACTTCCAGTAATAAAGTAGATGATCACATAACGGTTGCGCATGTAGTACCTCCATCAAAGCGGATACAAGCCTTGTTGCCAGACGGTCACCCTCCTCAGAGCAGACTAATTGATGGAATGTTACCTGAACTAATGCATGCCTTGTATTAACATCAAAGCCCTGAACCAAACGCATAACATGATGCTGAGAAAGAAGTTGGAGCAAAAATAGAGCTTCACCACTTCTAAGGAGCAATTGCCTGACACATTCCATTGCTCTCACCTATAGCACATGTCAATCAGACGTAAGATGTGTGGATACCAAAGTAGAAAAAGACAAGGAAAACAATAAAAAGAAAAGGAAACAGAAACAAAAATGAAATACCAATATACCTCCATCGTAGCTAATTCTGCAGAACTATAAGGAAGCCGTTGCCTTTTATTAGACATGACAGCCTCGTTGGACTCAACATTCCGCAAATAAGAACCAAACAAATTCCGTACCATACTGCGGTCACTTGCACCCAGATCTGAACCAGTTCCAATTAAAATTGAACCTGTCAAGTCTCCTACACCAGCAACACAACCATAGAGCCCCCTCCTCTGATTCCTTCTAGACCTTAAAAACTTCTCTAAAGAACGAAGTTTGTCTTCAAGGACTTGCATTGCCCCAGTGGAGAGTCTGCATACAACTATTCCAGTTTCATGCATAGCATCTGAGGAACCTATCTCACCTTTTGAGACCATAACAGGAAGCTCCCACAAAGGCAAAAGTAATCTTGATGAGCACAAGCAGAGCCCTTCATAAGCACCTGAAAACACAGGCTCAGCCTCTTGAACAACTTGGCCCATGCTAAACCCACCAGCTGCAGTTCTAGTATTTGACAACGCACCACTACCTTCAAGTTGTGGTATCCCAACAACTCGTGGGTCCTCAAATGCCTCGGCTGCCTTCTCAGTAATAACATTACTAATGAGATTTTCAGTGTGGATGATCCTGGAAGCAAGCATTAAACACATTGCAGCTGCCTCTCCAGCTCCAAAGCGATTGAAGAAATCTTCTAATATTGATCTCGGGGAGTTGGACTCTAGCAACCTCCTAAGAATGTCAACTGGCCTATTGAAAACTATTTCCATCATGCCCATGGTACTAAACACGATTATTTTCCTCCTAGGTAGTATATGTTGAGTTGAAAGCTCACCTCTAGCCCAAATTTTTCCAGGTAACCTTTCACAGGATTCCCCTGAATTATCAAATCCAAAAAACTCCAATTGAGAATATAGTAACTGCACTGTGGCTCCTGTATCTGGAACTGGTGAAACATCTGCAACAAAAAGCATTCGTCCCTCAATAGGAAAGGAAGATACAGATTCCCGTAGTGCCCTAGAAGTTCTTGCACCTGTTCCTAAGTAACCAGATGAAGATGATTGTGTGCTTGAATCCTTGTTCACAATCAGAAGAGAAGACACAGTCGAAGGAGATGAATCAGAAAGGACAAGAGTTCCAGCAGAATAATAAGCTGATTCTATCTTCAGAGACAGATCTTCATTATGCGATCTACCAGCAAGAGACATGGGTCCAAAGGAAAGCCCGCCACCCACCCCCAAAGGAGGAGAAGGCCTGGTTGTTACAACTTTTAAGCAGCTAGGCTTCTGATGATTATTATCAAATCCACTCAAACCTCCAACAGCACCATTATTTCCACTAGATTGGGTAGTAGAAAGGTACATCCTCCTGCCATCTGATAAAACAGCAACAAGATGTAGCCACTTTGATTCTAATGTCGACAAAGGTGAAATGCAAACTATGGAAGTTTTTGCTGATCGAGGGGCCCGTGCTCCTGCTGACTGCCTACCACCACCATAATTTAAATCTCTCTGGGTGATCAAATTCCTCTCTTCTGCCACCTTCTTAAGTGGCCCATCCCCATTTGGTCCCAGAGTAAAAACTTGAATTTTCATCTCTTCAGTACGAGCATACAAAATCTGCCTCTCATTATCAACAACCATTTCTACAATAGGATCAACTGCTCCAAATTTGAACACATTTGGTACAACCCATCTGTATTTAAACAAATAAATACACAAGTTATTAAGAATCTTTACCAACATTACAATAGATCCATGCAGGAGTTCAAAGTCCAGGTTAAAGTAAAAATCAGTGAATGGGCTTATACAACAACAAAAAACAAATGGCTAGAATTCTTTCTCATTAAAAAATATTTGGAAAATAGATGTTTAAGAAGTTTTAGGCCATCAACAAAATTGAAAATTTAAATCTACGACCATAATTTTTAAAGGCAAGAGAAAAATTGTGGGGAAGTAATTCAAAAAAGCATACCTTGAAATGACACCTCCCAGACCTGCTGTTAAGCAAACTTTACGACACCGCTTGTGCCAACCTGAACCAGTAGTATACTGTATTTCATAAATGTGGCCATCACGACCAGCCAGGAAAATATGACCTTTATTAGTACAAGCGATACATGTCATAGTCACCCCATCGGATGGTATAGTGTACTGTGGCAAAGGCTGTAGTGAAACCTCTGCAAATGGATCAGTTCCATCACCCTTACTGGAGCAGCATACTCCTACAAGAATTAACTGGACACAGTAGAAGGTAGGGGTCAAGATCAGAACAATAAACAAAAAAGAGAAGAAAAAAATTCCAAATAAGTATAACTAGGAGTGTCATTACAAAATGTAAATTATGGAGACAGAAATAGTTGAATAAATAAAGAATGATGAACAATTATTCCATGCCAAACAAATTAAAAACAGAATCACTACGAGTAAATACTGGGTAGCCTCAACAAAGATCTAATCAGAATATAGACAACTTAATTCCAAATATGTTAGATTTATAAAATGGGCCCAAAGTCTAGTATATAAAGACATCAAGCTCTCTAAATCAAAATCAATTGGTAATGAGAAGAGTTGGCTCAAGTCATTATATACTAGACATATTTTCTCAAGGTATTTAATGTGGGACAAGATATATACTCCAACATTCCCCCTTACATGAAACCTAGTGTATTGAGGGTTGCACGTGAACCTGATGAACATGAATACCCACACAAGATAAGCGAAGCTAGTCACAAGACAAGCACAAAAAAAATCTAATAAACCACGGGCAACTATTAGCCCAATTGATAAGTGGTACTAGTTAAGAAATGAATAACTTTGACCCTTAAGAAATAGACTGTAAGGGGGGTAAGAATGAAAGCTAAGAAGAGTGTTCAATTAGGCGGCCAAAGGATAACCTGCTTTAATACCATGTTAGATTTATAAAATGGACCCAAAGTCTAGTATATAAAGACATCAAGCTCTCTTACTAAAAACAAATTGGTAATGAGAAGAGTTGGCTCAAGTCATTATATACTAGACATATAGACAAAAAGAAAATGGATGTGGCATTACCTCCACTGGAGTTGCTAAGACTAAAAGATTCTGGATAGCCTCAACAAAGATCCCAACTTTAGCTTTGGCCAGGCCAACAGCGCATATAGCTTGTTCCTCCCCGTTATATTCAGGACATTGCCCATCCCTATCAAACGAGAAATATTTGAAACAGAAATTAAGAACATATAGAGATGAAAACATATAAGCAACTTTCAATAAAAAACTACACCAATTTCACAAATATTATGGCTTTTGATTATTTCATGCAAACTAGGGGAAATCTTGCCTAGAATTTTTATTTACACTTCAATTTTCATTTTCCGTCAGATACTCCATGTGTTTTACTTACACAAGGGACCCCACAAATATCTCTTGCACATCTCCTCTCTAATCTCAACACAAGGTAGCATGTTCTTTTACACTTGAATTTTTTTTTTACTTCTGAAAGAGTAAAACTTAATTTAAAGAAAAATAAACCTAAAGGTGACACTTTCTGTAAAATGGAAGGAATATAACACAGTTGACATTTGATATTCTCTCTGTCCAACTTTAAGGGTCCAATTTTTCTTGAACATTTTTGGCAAGGATTTAAAACTTTTCAAAAACAGATTTATGTATTATATTTTTAATTTAGTTCAAATATGATCTATAAATGTATTGAATTTATTTATAAGTACATTAGAATTCATAAATATGTAAAAAAAACATATAACCGTGTTTTTTGGTTACATCTTAAAATCCATAACCGAAAGTACTCAAAGAAAAGTGAGCACAAAAAGTTGGACGTTGGTAGTATAATACATAATTAGATTCACAAATCATCCAATAAACAAAGAACCAACAAGACCAGCCAAAGGAAAATGGCCATGTATGTTTCCCATAGTTGTACCACCATTACAAATATAATTAACATATCAAGATGCAATTACTCAGTTGGTCCCTACTCCCTATGCATCGCTATCAAATATCTATAAATGCATAAAGAAATAAAAATTAAAATGGTAACCGGCAACACATAACAATACTAGATAACAGCAAAGTTGCTATTAATAGAATTTCACATTTATCTAATTTTTTGGTAATAATAATATAAAACCAAAAGATATGAAAGAATTGAAAAAATATTTTTGTGTTGCTTACCCATGCAATATCAAGTCATTATGTTAAACTTCAACTCTAGGAAATTTGCAGCAAACTCACATTTAATGCATTACCTACTTGAAGATTTGAGCATGAACAACCACCCTGCAGCTACATATTTAAATGCTTCCTCTTTGGTTTTTCTTTAAACCAGAATAAGCAAAGAAAATGCTATAGTTTTAGTAACAAATGTCTCAGCAAGCCTATCTTTCCTTTCTAAATCTCAATATATATTCCCTATAAAGAGGAGAACACGTGTAATTTTGTCATGGTTATGGAAAGGAATTCCATCACCTATGATTTTCAAACTCGGCAAAAAAGAATAATAATAATCCCTCCATCCAACTTTAATTGATTTCCTTTCCTTTTCGAATGTCCCAAATGTTTCCCTAGATTTTGTCTCACCTCAGTTCTACCTTTTTGTCCTTTATTATGAGTACAGAAAGGCAATTTTTGAACTTCATTCAAATTTACTCAAATCCCAGCTTTCTTCAGGTGCAAAAAAGCAAGGTTGCAACTAAAGTATAACTAATTAAGTTTCTCTTTTATATTCAAAATGATTATGATTTCAGCATTGAAAGCTTTGTACTCAAAGCTATAAAATTGAAACCATTTGCCTCACCAATTGAACTAGCAAGTTCTCAGAACCCATCAAAGGACTGGTGATCATAGATTAATCCTTCCTACAAAAGGGAACCAATAGAAGCTATCACATAATTTTTGCTTATATCCCCTTTATTATTTAAAAATAAAATAATATTCACATCCTGTCAAAGTTATCTATTGCATAGTTCTTACCACTTATCAAATCGCCACATAAATAAAGTATTATCCACTGAGGCCCAGGCTCTACGTATCTCTGGAAAAACCCCACATAAAGCAGTTCCTTCCCCACCAGCTGCATTATATCTTTCAACAAGTACATGAGGCAATTCCCATGTGTCCACCACTTCAACCAACGGAGGCCACTGCAAGAAAATTAAACAACATGACTAAGTAAAAGTTAATTTGTAACCAAACAAAACAAAAACCAGAAAAACTTAATAAAAGCTTTGATACCAACTGATGTAGGGCACGTATGAAGAAGGGAAAACAATAAGGATAATTAGGTGACAAAAGCCCAAAGAAAAACACAGCTTTTAGCTTTAAAGCAGTATAACCAATCAATCTATCTAATAATGATTTATGATGGTCAAGTGAGTTTAATAGGAAAATAAGAAACCCTAATGCCTGGAGATCAAGTAAAATCCTAATTTAATAAGGGTAAATCCCTAATTTAATCTACTATAATTAAATTTTGAAATATTCTACCAAATATAATAAAAGATATCAATAATTACAAGTACTTTATCTCTAAATTATAACATAAAATACATAATAATAATCGCTTGGCTTCATCTGCATCAATATGCTTCCATAATGCTACTGATGCCCATAAATCAAGATCAGCAAGAATGAGAAGTTTAACAACTAGAATAAGCAATCGGTCAACTGCAGCTAAAGCTTGCCCAACAAAAAATAAGTAAAAAGTTGATTAACAATATATCAATGTCTCGCCTTGTGGGAGGCCTCCACTATAATAAAGACCAGAAAAATGAACAAATTTGTTCACTGTTACACGTGAAAATAAAACTGACTAAAATACACCCAATAGTAGCACATAAGAACACTCATATTTCAAAACTCTTAATAGTAACTTTCAAGTTTAAAGTAGCAAGAGAATTTTTCAAAATAGAATTAGAAAGTTACTTAAAGGAATATTTTTTAAACTGCCCAATTTCTTCCCATTATGACCATTGCCCACCTTGCTAGATGAAGAGAGAAAAAAAATAAACTTCGCTCAGAGCCTGGAAGCCCAAAATTCTTTCCATCATGACAAACTCAAAAAAATGAAAAATCCTGACTTGAGATTGTTTTACGAAGTACTAATAATTCTTAACTAAAGCACCACTAAAAAGAAAATCCATTACTTGTCTTCTTTTTTTCAACTTTCTCATAAAAAATAGCCAAAATTGAATGAAATGAGCATTCTTTTTTTCAACTTTCTCAGAAAAATTGGCCAAAATTGAATTAAATGTGCATACAAAAGGCTTCAACAACAACTACAAAATGCATATATATGAAATAAATAAATACATATATAATTCAAATAAGTACCTCTCTGGGATGAGTTGAATAAGGATGACTAGAATATCTTGAAGCTTCAAGGGCTTCTTCAAGGTCGAGCTGAGCAGCAACGTCTCGGCCAATGCTATCGCTCACGACGAGACCCGCATTCATAACATCAGCCAACGAAATCTCGCTTTCCCGGGACATTCTGAAATACCTATAAGAGAAGCAGAGGTTGGCAGTTTAAAACCCTAGAACTCCAGGGTTGGGAGCTGAAATTAGACTGATAGATCCGAATGCTGATGCGCTGAGAGATGGATAGAGACTTGGCGAGCTATTCTAGTGCTGCAAGATTCATCAGGAGTGAGATAAATTATACGTTTGAGAGGGAGATTTTGATTTTTGATAGGATTTTGGGAGTTGGGGGTTATTATAGTGGCAGGCAAATTAAGCGCAATAATTCTGGGGCGACCGTGTTTGATGACCAGTTTTGTGACCGGGCTGAGGTGGATTGTCCACATCAGCAGATACCCATTCTCCACTTTACCAAATACCCATTCTCCACTTTACCAAATACCCATACCCATAACCCATTCTCCAGTTTACCAAATCTCTCTCTCGCTCTCGCTCTCAGCAAACTCGCTATCAAATACTTCATCAAAACCTATTGTCCCTGAAATTCAACTGAATCTCAAGAACACGATCTCAAAAAAATCATATCCATACCCAGGGGCTCATCGGAGAAAGTCGGGCAAGGTGGAGTTCTAAGATTAAGGATACACCCAACAATCTCCGGATTTGGCTGGGCACTTTCCGAACTCCTGAGGAAGCCTCCGAGGATTATCTTGCCAAGAAGAATGAATTGGATGCAATTAAAAGAGGTATGGTTTCTTCTTCCCACCAAAAAAGAAACAAACCCATTGAATTTTTTATTGAAGAAATTAAAGATCCTGTTTATAATGAAGAAATTGTGGGTGCTTATGAGAATTGGGGTAAAACTCCTTTAGAAGGAGGTATGGTTGCTTCCCACAGAAAAAGAAACAAACCCATTAACATTTTTGGTGAAGAAATTGAAACCTAGTAAAGATATCCTGTTTACTGTAAAGAAATTATGGGTGCTTATGAGAATTTATATATCTGTATTTGCGAAAGTTATATGTTTTTGTGAAATTTTAGTCTTCAGCTTTGGAAATATTCATTTTATTACCTAGAGAATTTGGAGAGGAAGAGACAGACATGCACCTAATATAGGATCTGTTTCTGTTTTTTAAATATAAAAAAATGATGGTAATGTTTTTAGATTGTTGGTGACTTTTGGTTCTTTAATTTAAGATTAGAAGGTAAATACGTTTACTTTATTAATATTTCCTATTGCTGTTGATATTTGTTGGTGAGAATGGAGAAAAAGAGGAAAGTTAGATTACCATTTAATTTTGATTCGATAAGGTTGCTGAGGAAATGGGGGAATTGAGAGAATAGGGAAGATTGCATCTTTTAGGCTTTGTTTGGAGCTCCGAAAGTGAAAATTAAAAGAAGCTAAGCATGCTTCTATCGTTATACTCGGTACTCGTTTTCTCCACAGAACTAGTCCTAATTGTAAATCAAATTTCAAGAATTTAAGCTTTATGATCAAATATGAAAGCTCTTAGCATTTGTTTTATTCTCTGTAAAACAACGTATAAAACATAAAAATACCCCTCCCAAAATTAGAGAAATCAATCCACTGCTCTGCTTTGTTTCATTTCCTTTATGAACATCTTACATCAGTTGGACAAAATATTAAACTGACATTCTAATCCATGGTTCATTTAGTGCAAACTGTATATGCACAACTTTATAAACCTTGTTAGTATGCTAGGAGTAGCAAATGAAGTCTCGAATTAATATTTGAAGAGTCTCATTTCCACCACACACGAAAAAAAAAACCAATAAAAGAGTCCCATTTTTTTATGTAGTATAAAAAGACACAATATTCTCAGGTTTAATAGCACACTTTCATTATCATGTTATCACTACTAAATTAAACACTCATTAGGTTAAACATGAAATAAAAATGTATTCGTAAATTTTGCCCGTGCTACTCTTTTTATGGAAGAAGAGAGTATTATTTTATTATATGGTCAATCTCAAGCAACACATCATTTAACACCCCTGGCATTACTCTATACTAAGTTAATTTAAAGTATAATGATTAATCAAGTCCACAAGATTTGGCTAAACTACCCTCTTGAGCATTCAATTAGTTTACCAGAAATTGTCTTGAGCTTTTATACTGGACAAAGCTAACATATATTTGAGATGCTAACAACTTCACACTTTTTATTTTCTGCTAAAAAACATAAATGGAAGTTGAATATCTAATTAATAAGCATAATCAGAGAGACAAAAAAATGATATTTACAAATTCAATGACCTGAACTCCTCTGTTAAGCGGAAGAAGTTCATTTTATTTTATCAAACTCAGAAATTACCTGAGAATTAGGAATCTTATGATTATGATCTACGCTCTCGGTCACAGAGGGCGAGCTTGACTGGGATTGAGTTCTAATTTCGTTCCGCCAACAACTCTGCCATATATATAATCAGTTTTTTCACCAAACATGGGTTTCAAAATCATGAAATTAATTTTTAGGGCATAAATATATACATATATATTATCAATATGCGTACAATATATATATATATATATATATTATATATATATGTATGCATACCTTGAAATCTGATGATTTTGGATCGGATTTTGGTCTGATGAAGAAGTTTGTAGATAGCGAGTTTGCTGAGAGCGATACAGAGATTTGGTAAAGTGGAGAGTTGGTATTTGAATTGGGAAAGTGGAGAATGCGTATTTGGTAAAGTGGAGAATGGGTATCTGCTGATGTGGACAATCCACATCAGCCCGGTCACTAAATCGGTCATCAAACACGTGTTTTCTTAAAGCAAAAAATTTCACATTTTTAATTCCTTTTTCTCTCAACATTTACATGACTTTCACTACAATTAAAATTATATTAATAAAAAATTATAAAAAATAGAATAGAGGAGTACAATTTTGATGTCCCGGTAGAAACCCTGGGCCGTCCGTTTGGGGTCTCTCTGTAGTATTTAGGCGCCAAATGAGTCTCTCCGGCGCCTTCAATTCCATCAAGTCTTCATCTCTCCTCTCCTGGAAATCGGTACTTTCACTCTCTAACTCTACATATATACACACATACACAGTATTCTCTGTTTTATATGATGTCCTCCATTATTATTTGCAGACTGGGAAGCTCCAGCAAACAATAGCCAACTGCATAGAGAAGACCGGAAGGACTCTTCACTCCGGCAAGATTGCCACTGTGAAGATTTTCCCCGAGTTCGCCGGCGAAGGCAGATATTTCCACTTCAAGTCCAAGTTGATTCGGGCATCCATCGATTTCGCGCAATATTCCTCTCCCCTCTGTACTACACTTTCTAAAGGCGATCACACTGTTCGAACCGTTGAGCACTTGCTTTCGGCCTTGGAGGCCAGCGGTGTTGATAATTGCCGAATCGAGATCATAAACCCCGACCCTGAAGATCTATCTACAGAGGTATAATTTTCAAATTTTCAAATTTTACGCCCCCTCAATGTTTTTAGAATCATAAATTTGAGTCTTTGCCTTCAAAATATTTTTTTGAAGATTTTGCAAAGTTGTAGATGCTGAAGATCAATTGTGCATAAAATTAACTGAAACAGGTTCCTATTTTTGATGGATCAGCAAGGGAATGGGTGGATGCAATAGAACAGGTTGGGTTGAAGGTGGCCATAGATCATAGTGGCAACACTAGTGAGAAATTAGCACCTTTTCTGAATGAACCTGTTCATGTTTGGAAGAACGATTCTTTTATAGCAGCATTCCCTTTACAAAAGGTTGACATAACTTATGGAATTAACTTTCCTCAGGTAAATTTATTTACTGCATTCTTAATCAAGTGGCCTTGGAGTATGGTATGGAAATTAAACATGTTTGCTGACAAGTAGTAGCACAGTGAGGAATGTCTTATAACTACAATATTGGTGAAGATTGTACGTCTTTAGCCTACCTCTAAAGTTCTCCGCTGTCATAACTTATGTAATTAACTTTCCTCAGGTAAATTTATTTATTGCATTCTTAATCAAGTGGCCTTGGAGTATGGTATGGAAATTAAACATGTTTGCTGCTTCTTTCTATTATTCTGTGGCTTTTACTGCCGATTGTAGTATTTGCTAGTGACAAGTTTAATATGTGAAGAAGAATATAACAGATAAAGAGTATGAAAAGGTAGTAAAAGCCGCATCATCAGGCATTTGAGGCCACTAAAGGTCTTTATTTTGTACTTGAGAAATTTCTTCAGTGTCTATGCATAGATCTGGGTGTTTACATTTGTGTCTGAGAGTGAATAATACTCAATCTGTTAAGTCCATAGCAAATATTGACTTTGGAGTATTAATATTGTTAGGTTTGTAATAATCAAAGTAGCGGAAGTATGGTAAAAACGGATTTTAAAATTTTACAAATCTTATATCCGGATCATTCTTTATACACAATTATTAATTAAACGAAAGAAGAAATTATAGAATTATATCCTTGTAGAACTAAGTTTCCACAGGTACGAGTTCAACTCCAAATCCTTCGTGATCTTTTTGAGTTCTCCGGGATTGATTCCTTCCTTTGATCAACGCCACCCAAGTGTTTGGCTTCTAGAGATGATTCATTAAGGAAAAAGAGTTATTCAAGAAGGTGGGTATTTGGCAAACTCTAATTCTATCTCTATAGAATGTGTATACCCTCCCAACTATTGGAATAGTGTGTTGTGTAACTTTGTTCTATAATAAGACTTTATTATTTATAGATGTAGGCAACCCTCCTAAACCATTTAGGCATAGGGTTTCATATTAATTAATTAAATCTTTTAATTAATTAGGCTTCTCAATCCTATTGGGTATAATTAAACTCTTTTAATTAATTAGCCTCCTAATCTTATTAGGAATACATATATGAGAGAGAGTATCTTATTAATTAATTTTCAAACTCCTTTAGGAATTAAATAATAATAATAATAAGACTCCTCTTATTAATTTATATTTAATATTTTCAAAATATTAAATAATAAATATTAAGCTATTTAATTTATTCTATCACCATAGATTAAATTAAACATACTTAACTTATTATTACGATTATGCCATTAGCTTCTTTAATAAATATTCTTCCTTTTATGGTGTGACCCTTTAGGTTCTCCATATTAAACCGGTTGTGAATAAATCAATTAGAACAATTCTAATCTTATTTAAATAAATAAATTAAACTAATAATTTATTTAAATAAATAACATTTATTCTACAATAAGGGTAAGCCCCCTTAGCGATTAACGACTTTCAGATAATATAGATTTCAACATTAATCATAAAAGAACATGTGAGTATATAGTTATCGTACAATTCATTCCTTCCACCATACAATGTCCCATTAAATATAAGACATGGAATTACTATCAAGTCTTATTTTATTTAACTATATGTATTTCGATTCTAAAATGTACAACTCCAAATAATGCAAATTAGAAACTCATTTCTAATTTCATTCTGCCTTGGCCAAGGACTACTGGGTTGTCATTTATAGAATCACATAGGACATTTTCTTCTTTTACTAGAAGTAGTAGATCCTTTATTGATCATTAATTATCTTCATGTATAAATCATTATACCCAATCATACCCTTTGGTATTTCCTTAGGGTCTTAAGAGACATGTCAAAGTATAACTCATCATACACAAGATACTATGATGATCTCAAGTTTAAGGATTATTTGTACTACTATCACTTAAGGAATTCCTATTGATAGACAAATAAAACTCCATTAGGTATTCCTTAGCTAGCCACGTTCAGTGTACTTATTCTTCAATAAGCACCTACATACTTGCTTTAGTGTCTCCACACAAATGATTATGAAATCGATCATTCTCGTTCAATGAGCAAATAACGTATGTACCAATCTATCCGGATTCACTAATCCACTTTTTAGTAATCCAACGATTGGGAACTATTTTAGTTTTAAGCTATCTAAGAATTTAGATCTCATTAGCATGATCATCATCATGATTCTAAAAATATTGCTTAAAACTATGGGTTTATCACATATTATAAAAACAGCACCATGTAGATAAATTAAATGCCTTTAATTAAATAATACTTTTATTAATAAATGAATAAAATTGTTACAAAGTAAATGTTTTATCCTCAAACATGATTGACTTGTATGTATATTACTTTCAAATATATGTTACATATTTGTTGTATATAACATATATATATATATATATATATATATATATATGTAGATATACTCAGAAAATGGCTTCCCTTGTGGTTGAATCTGTGGACTCTCAACTACACAACCTGTTCTTTGGCATTCATTCACCAATTAATGACTGCCCTAAATTTAAAAGGTACTTTCACAAAAAGATTCTCATTTTCAAAAGTTACAAATATTAAGGATGTATTTATTTCCCATGTTTATCCTTATAAATACCAAGTTGTTAGTTTAGTGTGGTGGCATGATAAGAAATTATGATGGTAAACTTGAGGACGTTGTGTTATTTTATACTATTATTAATAAAAAGAGGATTCTTTCTTGTGGAGCAAACTTTTTTTTTTGTTGCAAATGAGACTTTTTTTGTGGAATGGATGGAGTATTATGTAGATACGCAACATTTGTCTTAAACGTTAAGGCTTTGAGTCTACAAAAGGCAACGTATCATAAATTGTGGATTCTAGTTCCTGTTTGTAAATTGTGTGAAAATTGGTTGACTCCATCGGAATGGAGATTTTATGGTCCAAAACTAGACTATAGTGTTTGATAGCTATGATATTGGGTGCTAGGATTTTCTGATATTAACCCGTGTCCATGAAAGGGGTGAGAGTTTGAGATATGTGTTTAAAAGGAGTTGTCGCTTTGGATCTCAATAACTTCTTTATTGCAGATACCTGCTATTGGCTGCCAGTGGTTTTCTTATGCTTCTCTGAACAACTCTTCCTATGCTAAACAAATAGCTCCTTCAAGAACCTTTTGCCTCTTTGAGGAGGTTTGCTCCAAATTCCTCTCCATCAGTAATTTTCTTATTCCAAAATTTTCCTTTTACTGTTTAATACATAATTTTACTTTGATGGTAATTAAGCTTCTCTAATTCCTCGTTATTTTTTCCTTCTGATTAGTGTTGAGATGGGTGTTTGAAGCAACCTCAGAGAATAATGATTTCCTAAATGTCTGATTAGTACATGGTATTAAAAATAAGTTTGCAATTGCAATCATTTCTAGTTTTCTCAGAATAAGAGTTGAGTTAAAATTTGAATTTTGTTGTGTTTCAGTTCTCGAATTCAATTTGTTGAAATATAGGACAGTGGACCTTAAAGTTGGTCTTACCTCCATTCAAATTATAATCAAAATCACAAGATTTACAGATCTATTTCCTGTAATGCTCAATTCCAATCCAGTGGTGCATTTTCAACCCCAAGCCACATACTTGTCAGGGTCGAAGAGATTTGAAGTGGAATTCTCTTTATGAGTCATTAAGTATAAAGTATAGTAGGGAAGGTGATTTACTAACATCCAACTTGCAAGTTGTTAAGAGAAAATATTTCTTTAAACAATGCTAATCTATTAATTATTTAAACTATTATAGATTTTTCAATCCTTTATTATTTTGTTTCATTAGCATTGTTACTGAAAACATAGGTCTTCTGTTTAAAACAATGCTAATCTATTAATTATTTAAACTATTATAGATTTTTCAATCCTTTATTATTTTGTTTCATTAGCATTGTTACTGAGAACATAGGTATTCTGTAGACTACAATTACTGAGGTCCAAAGCATAATTGAAGACCCCATTCATTTGTTTTAGCCTTCTTTCAGTACATTGTTACTTATGCTAATGTCCATGTTGCGAAATATATGCAGGTACAAACCATGCGCAATGCTGGACTCATTAAAGGGGGTTCATCAGAAACTGCAATTGTTTGTAGGTGAGATGTTTCGTTTCATGGATGTATTTATAAAATTTTCTGGTAATAAATTGTTTCACATGCCTATTTACACATTTTCAACAATTTGGGAATTTTCATAGACTAGACTTTTTTGTATTGTGCAATAATTTTAATCCGATTGGTTATGATACAAAAACAAGTTGTGATGCAACTGAATTTTGAGCACTTTTGTGAAGAAATATTCTACATGCTTTTGAATATTGAACTAGTCGCTTGAAAACAAATTTATAAATTAGATTAGATCCCCACAAAGTAAAATTTAGCTAATTGTGGTCATGAAGGATGGGATTTGCCACGTGTTTCAGGGGTGTATGGTTGGAGTTGTAATTTGAAGAGGTTGCTCAGTGCTCTGTGGGAGTTGAGTGGAGTGAGAGTCATTGTGTTTGTCCTTGTTATATTGGTAGAAACTTCACCTATCAATAAAGTAAAATAAAATAAAAAATTGGATGGAACTTCAGTTTTGCTAAATATCCTCACCTGAGTTCGGCAGGATGAAGTCTCAGATGTTCAATGACCACAATCTTTTTATTTGAATTAGACTGAGATAAATAAGGCCTTTAAATATATAACTTAATTTCAAGCCATCATTTCCCCTAGATTTTTTTCCTTTCATGTGAATCCTTTTGGATTGTGGAGGATAGGAGTGGTATAGGAGCCTATTTTTCAAAAACATATGGCTAATAGAAAAGGCTTTGTAGTTTGTAGAGAATTCTGGTTCAGCATGGTCAGTGTTTTTGTCATTGTTACTTTAGGATATTTTTTATCTTATCGTATTTCTTTTATATATACTGCATTTATTTATAGATAAAGGTTTCAGTTTTTTATTTTCTTTCTGCTGATGTATTGTATAATTTAGAAAATAGACCTTTTCCATTTAGTACATCATATGAGTATTAATAACATGTGTATTGCTTTCACAGTGCCAGTAAAGGTTGGCTAAATCCACCACTGCGTTTCCATGACGAGCCTTGTAGACACAAGGTTTTAGATCTTATCGGTGACCTTTCCCTTCTGGCACGGAGAGGTAGTCAAGGGCTTCCAGTGGCGCATATTGTTACTTACAAGGTATCTCCTCCCTTATATGTCTCCAATGTTTTTACAACTTTGAAATGTTATTGGAAAATACTCTATGGTGTATGGACATCTAATGTTAACAATTGTACAAGTATAAGTGTTCATAAATAGAAGTGAACTTTGCAATAGACATGGGCATTACTCTGTATGTTCTTCTCCCGAAGGCCGAAATAATATTGATATATGTAAAAGATTTTCTTGTGTGATCTCCTTTGTTGGAGTACCTCATGGATTTTTCATCCATGGTCACTATCTTAGATTTATGTCCACTTGTACCATAAGCTTCTGCTGTCAATAATGAGCTCAATTCTTGAAGCAGTCGCTTTGATTGAGTACTACTGGAGTTCTGTTATACATGCTATCTAGTATCTACCCCTGTAGCACCCTGCAGAGCCCGAGCATTACTAGGAAATTTCAATTGTTGAGGTGAACAATGTGCTTCCACATGAGTTAGACAATACTAATCCCCACAATTCAAGCAAAAAAAATCTGAAGTAACTATATTCTCCAGGTGCCTTCTCTTGTCAGTTTAGAAAGTGTGGCTGGTGGTTGGTTTATCCAAGTAATTTAGGATTACGTGGTAAACTCGTCTTTTGCAGTAATAAATGGATAGAAACAGTAATCCTGGTGACCCTTTCTGATTAAAATGAATCTTTATATTGGTTCTTCCTTTTAACTAAAAGGTTAGTTATACACGCTTTAACATAATTTGTGTGAAAATCTATTACATCAAAATACTCGTTACAAAGACCCTTTCTTATGGAGACTGGAGAGGCGATGTTGCCCTGTTATTTTCATGATTATTATAGATTTTGATACAGTACATCTCGTTTTCAGAAAATTACGAAATTGTGTAAAATTTGAACTGCAAATATGACATTCAGTCATGCTTGCTACTAAACTATTTATGACTCAGGGTGGACATGCACTGCATGCTGATTTGGTTCGCCTCCTATCGGGAATCAGTTAAAGAGGTATTGCGGTCGTGCTTAACTTTGAAAGTGGTTATAAAGATATTCAATCATGCTGCTGACAGAATTATACATGGCTCGGAATGAAGATGCACTGTATGCTGTTTTTTGTTAGTCCCTTGTCGATAATCAGTTAGACAGGAAGCTTGCAATCACTGCTTGCTGAAAGCTCAGTACAAATTTGGTTTTGAATGTTTGCAAAATGAGGTTACAGATGTGTGTACAGATGCAGCATCATCCTATTCTCTGATTCATGAAAGATTTCTCTCAAATGTGCATAGGCAGATATGTTGTTGTTTATCAAACCACTGA
Source organism: Panax stipuleanatus (assembly GCA_020205555.1). Classification (NCBI taxonomy): domain Eukaryota; kingdom Viridiplantae; phylum Streptophyta; class Magnoliopsida; order Apiales; family Araliaceae; genus Panax; species Panax stipuleanatus. The sequence continues at coordinate 136,016,688 of CM035119.1, read as the reverse complement.
AGGATTACTAGGATGTTTAGATAGGGTTAGCATGGATTATCCAGCTGTTATCTATTTTTTTGCTATTAATATTGATATGGACAACATAACCGTGTATTATAAGCAAAAAGCAGGGATTTTATTTTAAAATATTTATTATTATATTGATTATTGATGATTTGTTTTAGGCTCAATTTGTAATGTATTAAATTTATTTTAAAAAATTAATAATTGTATTATATTTACCCTTTTTGGTGTAAAAATTAATAAAATAAATGTTAAAATGAGACTCAATATTACACATAAGTATTTTTAGGCGCATGTCGCTGCTATGTCATCAATTTGTGACGTGATACTATCAATTAGACGTAATCAGAAAAATTAAAAGTTTAACTTCCTAATTAAAAAAATTTAGAAGACAATCTTTAAAGTAAAAAAAAAAATCCCTAACTAAAAAAATTAAAACGACAATCATTAAAGTGAATTTTTTTAAAAAACTTCAACTTATTTTATGGATGTAACAATGTTTTAGGAGTATTTAATAATTTTAAATCGCCATCACTATTTAACCTGATCAGACATGGCTACTCAAATAATGCTACTATCACATAATTTTGGCAGGACCGTGTTTGATAAATAGTGCTACTATCACATAATTTTAAATCATATAATGGTCAAATACACACACATGCATATTTGTGAACCCTGCGCAACATGCAAGACCCATAAATATGCATTTGTGTGTATGGGAGATTTATGTGACCCAAATGTAGACAAGCACAACAGGGCGGCCTGGTCTGGGCCTGCCAAGCCTTGGATTTTGACCAGGCCAGGCCAGGCCTTGGCTGCTAGGCTATGGTCTGGCTAGGCCTGCAGGCCAGGCCAGGGCCAAGGCCTTGGTTGGTCTGAATTTTTTTTTAATGCTACATATTAAATATTAAAAATATAAATTATAAAATATAAATGAATAAAATTTTGTAAAAATGATGCAAGATTTTTGAGTTATTTTATTTTAATTTTCTACTACACACCAATATAAGTTGAATGATTAGAACAAAAAAAAATATATTTCTCTTAAATTAAAAGAAAATATAATTTAGATGTAACTAGACTATAAAGTAAATTGATTTCTTAAATATATGTATAGTTGCTAACTATGCACTTCGTATAAAATACTATAGATTACACTTTTATTTTTTGAATATAAAGTTAGTTTTTATTTTATTTTCTTATAGTACTAGGATCGGTTGGACATATATTTTGTAAAGTTTAAATATACATATATCTTTTCATTTATGGTCATTAAACACTTACATAGTTATATCTCAAGTATTATTTTTAAATAGTTTTCTAATTGCTTTATTATTATTTTTTAAAATTGGTACAACAGAATACCTATAAAATAACCAAAATCATAAATCCTCCTAAGAATTTAGCATATCCAAATGAATGAAGAACTTAAGTATTTACAATAAACTAACTTATTGTTAATATTTAATATTAAACGTTAGTTTATTGATGTATTAATTAATGCTAATATTTAACATTAAAGTAACAATAAATATTACTCCGTAATAACATTTTATTGTTAAATATTAGCACTCTCTCCGTTCCATAATAAGTGATGTTTTAGGTGATTTTATTTGTCCCAAATTATTTGATGTTTTAGAAAATCTAGGAGTATTAATTATAATATTTTCAAAATTATCATTCATTACTCCTACTTCAATACCCAGATGCTTTTAACTCTCTCTCTCCCCTTATTAACACAACGGGGTATTATAGACAAATGATACTATATTTAATGCTATACAATCATTTCCTTAGGCCATGTTTGTTTGCAAGGATTATAATCTCGGGATTATAACCCATGAGATCATAATCCAAGACTATTAATCATACGATTAAATAGTCATAGTCACATGTTTGTTTTTATAGGATTATTCATGGGATAACTTAAACTAATCTCATGTTATATTTGTTTTTTTCATGATTAATTAAAAGATTGGATTAAAAAATATCTTTTGGACTATTATACCCTTACCAATAATAACATAGTTTAAACTTATTTATACATCAAAAAATAATAAAAAATTAATTAAAATTATTAAAATAAATGGTTATATTATTCAGTAAATATTATTTTTTTTGAGAAGGGGCAGGGGGCGGGGTGGGATGCGGGCGTGGCGTGGAGTGGAGTAGGGTGGGGTGTATATATAATCAGTACATATTATTTTTTAAATTTTTGTGGGGTGGGGTGGAGTGGGGTGGGTGGGGGTGCGTAGGGTGGGGTGTATATATAATCAGTAAATATTATTTTTAAAATTTTTGTGATGTGGGGTGGGGTGGGTGGAGTGAGGTGGGGGTAGGGTAGGGTAGGGGGGTGGGGGGGTGGGGGGTGTATATTGAATCAATAAAAAAAAATTATGGGGTAGGTGGGGGTGGGGTAGGGTAGGGGGTAGAGTGGGGTATATTTATAATCAATAATATTTTATTTTTTTAATTGTTGTGGTGTGGTGTGGGGTGGGGGGTGGGGGGTGGGGTGGGGTGGGGTGGGTGGGTGAGTGAGGTGGGGTGTATATATAATCAGTAAAAAAAAAATTTATAATTTTTTGTGGGGGGGCGGGGTGGGGGGGGCGGGGTGAGAGTGTATACATAATCAATAAATATTATTTTAAAAAAATAGATCGACTGATATACGAAAATGATAGGATAGGATATTAAGAAAAGGTGTAGGGGTAATTTTGTCTAGCAATTTTTAATCCCAAATGGTAGGGATTATAATACCAGGTAAGAGATGAAATTAAATAATTCCACATCCTAAGCTATTTTATAATCCAAGGACTAATAGTCTGAACCTCAAATTTAAAAACAAACAGGTCACTTGAGATTAATTGTCCTATCCCAAGTGTAATACTTGCAAACAAACATAGTCTTAATGGTTGTGCCCAACTCTAAAACATCATTTATTATGGGACGGAGGGAGTAGTATTTATAATAAATTAACTTATTATTAATATTTAATCAATTAATTAACTAACTTATTATTAATATTAAATATACTAACTAGTTATATTCATTGAAGATGTATATTAATTAAATGTATCTACAAGAAATAAATAATGAATAATTAAAATTTTAAATTTTATTGATGTATTAATTAAAACTAATGTATTATAATTTATAAATTATAATAATGAATAAGTACAAATTTATAGTTTATTGATGAATAATTATAAATTTAAAGTTTAAAAATTATAAATAATTGGATAAAAAATCATGTAAGGCCTCAGGCAGGTTAGACCTTTATTGCAGGCCAGGCCAGGCCAAATTTTTGTATAAAAATAAAGGTATTTTCAAACCTTCCACGCCAGACCTGATCGGACCAAACCTTGACCAAATCATATTTTAACCAAATCCAACCTAGACCGAACCAAAGTCAGGCCGCAGGCCTAAGGCCTTTTGTGCATCCCTACTCCACCCCACAAAAATTTTAAAAATAATATGTACTGATTATATATACACCCCACCCTACTCCACTCCACGCCACGCCCGCATCCCACCCCGCCCCACCCCCCCACCCACCCCACAAAAACTTAAAAATAATATTTTTTAATTATGTATATACTCCCAACCCACTCTGCCCCACCCCCCCTCGAAAAAATATTATTTACTGATTATGTATATACTCTCACACCACCCCACCCCACCCCGCCCCCTGCCCCTTCTCAAAAAAAATAATATTTACTGAATAATATAACCATTTATTTTAAAAAATTTAATTAATTTTTTATGTATAAATAAGTTTAAACTATGTTATTATTGGTAAGGGTATAATAGTCCAAAAGATATTTTTTAATCCAATCTTTTAATTAATCATGGAAAAAACAAATATAACATGAGATTAGTTTAAGTTATCCCATGAATAATCCTATAAAAATAAAAATGTGACTATGACTATTTAATCGAAGGATTAATAGTCTTGGATTATGATCCCATGGGTTATAATCCCTAGATTATAATCCTTGCAAACAAACATGACCTAAGGAAATGATTGTATAGCATTAAATATAGTATCATTTGTCTATAATACCCTGTTGTGTTAATAAGGGGAGAGAGAGTTAAAAGCATCTGGGTATTGAAGTAGGAGTAATGAATGATAATTTTGAAAATATTGTAATTAATGCTCCTAGATTTTCTAAAACATCAAATAATTTGGGACAAATAAAATCACCTAAAACATCACTTATTATGGAACGGAGGAAGTGCTAATATTTAACAATAAAATGTTATTACGGAGTAATATTTATTGTTACTTTAATGTTAAATATTAGCATTAATTAATACATCAATAAACTAACGTTTAATATTAAATATTAACAATAAGTTAGTTTATTGTAAATACTTAAGTTCTTCATTCAATTGGATATGCTAAATTCTTAGGAGGATTTATGATTTTGGTTATTTTATAGGTATTCTGTTGTACCAATTTAAAAAAATAATAATAAAGCAATTAGAAAACTATTTAAAAATAATACTTGAGATATAACTATGTAAGTGTTTAATGACCATAAATGAAAAGATATATGTGTATTTAAACTTTACAAAATATATGTCCAACCGATCCTAGTACTATAAGAAAATAAAATAAAAACTAACTTTATATTCAAAAAATAAAAGTATAATCTATAGTATTTTATACGAAGTGCATAGTTAACAACTATACATATATTTAGGAAATCAATTTACTTTATAGTCTAGTTACATCTAAATTATATTTTCTTTTAATTTAAGAGAAATATATTTTTTTTGTTCTAATCATTCAACTTATATTGGTGTGTAGTAGAAATTTAAAATAAAATAACTCAAAAATCTTGCATCATTTTTACAAAATTTTATTCATTTATATTTTTAATATTTAATATGTAACATTAAAAAAAAATTCAGACCAACCAAGGTCTTGGCCCTGGCCTGGCCTGCAGGCCTAGCCAGACCAGAGCCTAGCGGCCAAGGCCTGGCCTGGCCTGGTCAAAATCCAAGGCTTGGCAGGCCCAGACCAGGCCGGCCTGTTGTGCTTGTCTACATTTGGGTCACATAAATCTCCCATACACACAAATGCATATTTACGGGTCTTGCATGTCGCGCAGGGCCCACAAATATGCATGTGTGTGTATGTGACCATTATATGATTTAAAATTATGTGATAGTAGCACTATTTATCAAACACGGTCCTGCCAAAATTATGTGATAGTAGCATTATTTGAGTAGCCATGTCTGATCAGGTTAAATAATGACGGCGATTTAAAATTATTAAATACTCCTAAAACATTGTTACATCCATAAAATAAGTTGAAGTTTTTTAAAAAAATTCACTTTAATGATTGTCGTTTTAATTTTTTTAGTTAGGGATTTTTTTTTTTACTTTAAAGATTGTCTTCTAAATTTTTTTAATTAGGAAGTTAAACTTTTAATTTTTCTGATTACGTCTAATTGATAGTATCACGTCACAAATTGATGACATAGCAGCGACATGCGCCTAAAAATACTTATGTGTAATATTGAGTCTCATTTTAACATTTATTTTATTAAATTTTTACACCAAAAAGGGTAAATATAATACAATTATTAATTTTTTAAAATAAATTTAATACATTACAAATTGAGCCTAAAACAAATCATCAATAATCAATATAATAATAAATATTTTAAAATAAAATCCCTGCTTTTTGCTTATAATACACGGTTATGTTGTCCATATCAATATTAATAGCAAAAAAATAGATAACAGCTGGATAATCCATGCTAACCCTATCTAAACATCCTAGTAATCCTTCAGTGGTTTGATAAACAACAACATATCTGCCTATGCACATTTGAGAGAAATCTTTCATGAATCAGAGAATAGGATGATGCTGCATCTGTACACACATCTGTAACCTCATTTTGCAAACATTCAAAACCAAATTTGTACTGAGCTTTCAGCAAGCAGTGATTGCAAGCTTCCTGTCTAACTGATTATCGACAAGGGACTAGCAAAAAACAGCATACAGTGCATCTTCATTCCGAGCCATGTATAATTCTGTCAGCAGCATGATTGAATATCTTTATAACCACTTTCAAAGTTAAGCACGACCGCAATACCTCTTTAACTGATTCCCGATAGGAGGCGAACCAAATCAGCATGCAGTGCATGTCCACCCTGAGTCATAAATAGTTTAGTAGCAAGCATGACTGAATGTCATATTTGCAGTTCAAATTTTACACAATTTCGTAATTTTCTGAAAACGAGATGTACTGTATCAAAATCTATAATAATCATGAAAATAACAGGGCAACATCGCCTCTCCAGTCTCCATAAGAAAGGGTCTTTGTAACGAGTATTTTGATGTAATAGATTTTCACACAAATTATGTTAAAGCGTGTATAACTAACCTTTTAGTTAAAAGGAAGAACCAATATAAAGATTCATTTTAATCAGAAAGGGTCACCAGGATTACTGTTTCTATCCATTTATTACTGCAAAAGACGAGTTTACCACGTAATCCTAAATTACTTGGATAAACCAACCACCAGCCACACTTTCTAAACTGACAAGAGAAGGCACCTGGAGAATATAGTTACTTCAGATTTTTTTTGCTTGAATTGTGGGGATTAGTATTGTCTAACTCATGTGGAAGCACATTGTTCACCTCAACAATTGAAATTTCCTAGTAATGCTCGGGCTCTGCAGGGTGCTACAGGGGTAGATACTAGATAGCATGTATAACAGAACTCCAGTAGTACTCAATCAAAGCGACTGCTTCAAGAATTGAGCTCATTATTGACAGCAGAAGCTTATGGTACAAGTGGACATAAATCTAAGATAGTGACCATGGATGAAAAATCCATGAGGTACTCCAACAAAGGAGATCACACAAGAAAATCTTTTACATATATCAATATTATTTCGGCCTTCGGGAGAAGAACATACAGAGTAATGCCCATGTCTATTGCAAAGTTCACTTCTATTTATGAACACTTATACTTGTACAATTGTTAACATTAGATGTCCATACACCATAGAGTATTTTCCAATAACATTTCAAAGTTGTAAAAACATTGGAGACATATAAGGGAGGAGATACCTTGTAAGTAACAATATGCGCCACTGGAAGCCCTTGACTACCTCTCCGTGCCAGAAGGGAAAGGTCACCGATAAGATCTAAAACCTTGTGTCTACAAGGCTCGTCATGGAAACGCAGTGGTGGATTTAGCCAACCTTTACTGGCACTGTGAAAGCAATACACATGTTATTAATACTCATATGATGTACTAAATGGAAAAGGTCTATTTTCTAAATTATACAATACATCAGCAGAAAGAAAATAAAAAACTGAAACCTTTATCTATAAATAAATGCAGTATATATAAAAGAAATACGATAAGATAAAAAATATCCTAAAGTAACAATGACAAAAACACTGACCATGCTGAACCAGAATTCTCTACAAACTACAAAGCCTTTTCTATTAGCCATATGTTTTTGAAAAATAGGCTCCTATACCACTCCTATCCTCCACAATCCAAAAGGATTCACATGAAAGGAAAAAAATCTAGGGGAAATGATGGCTTGAAATTAAGTTATATATTTAAAGGCCTTATTTATCTCAGTCTAATTCAAATAAAAAGATTGTGGTCATTGAACATCTGAGACTTCATCCTGCCGAACTCAGGTGAGGATATTTAGCAAAACTGAAGTTCCATCCAATTTTTTATTTTATTTTACTTTATTGATAGGTGAAGTTTCTACCAATATAACAAGGACAAACACAATGACTCTCACTCCACTCAACTCCCACAGAGCACTGAGCAACCTCTTCAAATTACAACTCCAACCATACACCCCTGAAACACGTGGCAAATCCCATCCTTCATGACCACAATTAGCTAAATTTTACTTTGTGGGGATCTAATCTAATTTATAAATTTGTTTTCAAGCGACTAGTTCAATATTCAAAAGCATGTAGAATATTTCTTCACAAAAGTGCTCAAAATTCAGTTGCATCACAACTTGTTTTTGTATCATAACCAATCGGATTAAAATTATTGCACAATACAAAAAAGTCTAGTCTATGAAAATTCCCAAATTGTTGAAAATGTGTAAATAGGCATGTGAAACAATTTATTACCAGAAAATTTTATAAATACATCCATGAAACGAAACATCTCACCTACAAACAATTGCAGTTTCTGATGAACCCCCTTTAATGAGTCCAGCATTGCGCATGGTTTGTACCTGCATATATTTCGCAACATGGACATTAGCATAAGTAACAATGTACTGAAAGAAGGCTAAAACAAATGAATGGGGTCTTCAATTATGCTTTGGACCTCAGTAATTGTAGTCTACAGAATACCTATGTTCTCAGTAACAATGCTAATGAAACAAAATAATAAAGGATTGAAAAATCTATAATAGTTTAAATAATTAATAGATTAGCATTGTTTTAAACAGAAGACCTATGTTTTCAGTAACAATGCTAATGAAACAAAATAATAAAGGATTGAAAAATCTATAATAGTTTAAATAATTAATAGATTAGCATTGTTTAAAGAAATATTTTCTCTTAACAACTTGCAAGTTGGATGTTAGTAAATCACCTTCCCTACTATACTTTATACTTAATGACTCATAAAGAGAATTCCACTTCAAATCTCTTCGACCCTGATAAGTATGTGGCTTGGGGTTGAAAATGCACCACTGGATTGGAATTGAGCATTACAGGAAATAGATCTGTAAATCTTGTGATTTTGATTATAATTTGAATGGAGGTAAGACCAACTTTAAGGTCCACTGTCCTATATTTCAACAAATTGAATTCGAGAACTGAAACACAACAAAATTCAAATTTTAACTCAACTCTTATTCTGAGAAAACTAGAAATGATTGCAATTGCAAACTTATTTTTAATACCATGTACTAATCAGACATTTAGGAAATCATTATTCTCTGAGGTTGCTTCAAACACCCATCTCAACACTAATCAGAAGGAAAAAATAACGAGGAATTAGAGAAGCTTAATTACCATCAAAGTAAAATTATGTATTAAACAGTAAAAGGAAAATTTTGGAATAAGAAAATTACTGATGGAGAGGAATTTGGAGCAAACCTCCTCAAAGAGGCAAAAGGTTCTTGAAGGAGCTATTTGTTTAGCATAGGAAGAGTTGTTCAGAGAAGCATAAGAAAACCACTGGCAGCCAATAGCAGGTATCTGCAATAAAGAAGTTATTGAGATCCAAAGCGACAACTCCTTTTAAACACATATCTCAAACTCTCACCCCTTTCATGGACACGGGTTAATATCAGAAAATCCTAGCACCCAATATCATAGCTATCAAACACTATAGTCTAGTTTTGGACCATAAAATCTCCATTCCGATGGAGTCAACCAATTTTCACACAATTTACAAACAGGAACTAGAATCCACAATTTATGATACGTTGCCTTTTGTAGACTCAAAGCCTTAACGTTTAAGACAAATGTTGCGTATCTACATAATACTCCATCCATTCCACAAAAAAAGTCTCATTTGCAACAAAAAAAAAAGTTTGCTCCACAAGAAAGAATCCTCTTTTTATTAATAATAGTATAAAATAACACAACGTCCTCAAGTTTACCATCATAATTTCTTATCATGCCACCACACTAAACTAACAACTTGGTATTTATAAGGATAAACATGGGAAATAAATACATCCTTAATATTTGTAACTTTTGAAAATGAGAATCTTTTTGTGAAAGTACCTTTTAAATTTAGGGCAGTCATTAATTGGTGAATGAATGCCAAAGAACAGGTTGTGTAGTTGAGAGTCCACAGATTCAACCACAAGGGAAGCCATTTTCTGAGTATATCTACATATATATATATATATATATATATATGTTATATACAACAAATATGTAACATATATTTGAAAGTAATATACATACAAGTCAATCATGTTTGAGGATAAAACATTTACTTTGTAACAATTTTATTCATTTATTAATAAAAGTATTATTTAATTAAAGGCATTTAATTTATCTACATGGTGCTGTTTTTATAATATGTGATAAACCCATAGTTTTAAGCAATATTTTTAGAATCATGATGATGATCATGCTAATGAGATCTAAATTCTTAGATAGCTTAAAACTAAAATAGTTCCCAATCGTTGGATTACTAAAAAGTGGATTAGTGAATCCGGATAGATTGGTACATACGTTATTTGCTCATTGAACGAGAATGATCGATTTCATAATCATTTGTGTGGAGACACTAAAGCAAGTATGTAGGTGCTTATTGAAGAATAAGTACACTGAACGTGGCTAGCTAAGGAATACCTAATGGAGTTTTATTTGTCTATCAATAGGAATTCCTTAAGTGATAGTAGTACAAATAATCCTTAAACTTGAGATCATCATAGTATCTTGTGTATGATGAGTTATACTTTGACATGTCTCTTAAGACCCTAAGGAAATACCAAAGGGTATGATTGGGTATAATGATTTATACATGAAGATAATTAATGATCAATAAAGGATCTACTACTTCTAGTAAAAGAAGAAAATGTCCTATGTGATTCTATAAATGACAACCCAGTAGTCCTTGGCCAAGGCAGAATGAAATTAGAAATGAGTTTCTAATTTGCATTATTTGGAGTTGTACATTTTAGAATCGAAATACATATAGTTAAATAAAATAAGACTTGATAGTAATTCCATGTCTTATATTTAATGGGACATTGTATGGTGGAAGGAATGAATTGTACGATAACTATATACTCACATGTTCTTTTATGATTAATGTTGAAATCTATATTATCTGAAAGTCGTTAATCGCTAAGGAGGCTTACCCTTATTGTAGAATAAATGTTATTTATTTAAATAAATTATTAGTTTAATTTATTTATTTAAATAAGATTAGAATTGTTCTAATTGATTTATTCACAACCGGTTTAATATGGAGAACCTAAAGGGTCACACCATAAAAGGAAGAATATTTATTAAAGAAGCTAATGGCATAATCGTAATAATAAGTTAAGTATGTTTAATTTAATCTATGGTGATAGAATAAATTAAATAGCTTAATATTTATTATTTAATATTTTGAAAATATTAAATATAAATTAATAAGAGGAGTCTTATTATTATTATTATTATTATTTAATTCCTAAAGGAGTTTGAAAATTAATTAATAAGATACTCTCTCTCATATATGTATTCCTAATAAGATTAGGAGGCTAATTAATTAAAAGAGTTTAATTATACCCAATAGGATTGAGAAGCCTAATTAATTAAAAGATTTAATTAATTAATATGAAACCCTATGCCTAAATGGTTTAGGAGGGTTGCCTACATCTATAAATAATAAAGTCTTATTATAGAACAAAGTTACACAACACACTATTCCAATAGTTGGGAGGGTATACACATTCTATAGAGATAGAATTAGAGTTTGCCAAATACCCACCTTCTTGAATAACTCTTTTTCCTTAATGAATCATCTCTAGAAGCCAAACACTTGGGTGGCGTTGATCAAAGGAAGGAATCAATCCCGGAGAACTCAAAAAGATCACGAAGGATTTGGAGTTGAACTCGTACCTGTGGAAACTTAGTTCTACAAGGATATAATTCTATAATTTCTTCTTTCGTTTAATTAATAATTGTGTATAAAGAATGATCCGGATATAAGATTTGTAAAATTTTAAAATCCGTTTTTACCATACTTCCGCTACTTTGATTATTACAAACCTAACAATATTAATACTCCAAAGTCAATATTTGCTATGGACTTAACAGATTGAGTATTATTCACTCTCAGACACAAATGTAAACACCCAGATCTATGCATAGACACTGAAGAAATTTCTCAAGTACAAAATAAAGACCTTTAGTGGCCTCAAATGCCTGATGATGCGGCTTTTACTACCTTTTCATACTCTTTATCTGTTATATTCTTCTTCACATATTAAACTTGTCACTAGCAAATACTACAATCGGCAGTAAAAGCCACAGAATAATAGAAAGAAGCAGCAAACATGTTTAATTTCCATACCATACTCCAAGGCCACTTGATTAAGAATGCAATAAATAAATTTACCTGAGGAAAGTTAATTACATAAGTTATGACAGCGGAGAACTTTAGAGGTAGGCTAAAGACGTACAATCTTCACCAATATTGTAGTTATAAGACATTCCTCACTGTGCTACTACTTGTCAGCAAACATGTTTAATTTCCATACCATACTCCAAGGCCACTTGATTAAGAATGCAGTAAATAAATTTACCTGAGGAAAGTTAATTCCATAAGTTATGTCAACCTTTTGTAAAGGGAATGCTGCTATAAAAGAATCGTTCTTCCAAACATGAACAGGTTCATTCAGAAAAGGTGCTAATTTCTCACTAGTGTTGCCACTATGATCTATGGCCACCTTCAACCCAACCTGTTCTATTGCATCCACCCATTCCCTTGCTGATCCATCAAAAATAGGAACCTGTTTCAGTTAATTTTATGCACAATTGATCTTCAGCATCTACAACTTTGCAAAATCTTCAAAAAAATATTTTGAAGGCAAAGACTCAAATTTATGATTCTAAAAACATTGAGGGGGCGTAAAATTTGAAAATTTGAAAATTATACCTCTGTAGATAGATCTTCAGGGTCGGGGTTTATGATCTCGATTCGGCAATTATCAACACCGCTGGCCTCCAAGGCCGAAAGCAAGTGCTCAACGGTTCGAACAGTGTGATCGCCTTTAGAAAGTGTAGTACAGAGGGGAGAGGAATATTGCGCGAAATCGATGGATGCCCGAATCAACTTGGACTTGAAGTGGAAATATCTGCCTTCGCCGGCGAACTCGGGGAAAATCTTCACAGTGGCAATCTTGCCGGAGTGAAGAGTCCTTCCGGTCTTCTCTATGCAGTTGGCTATTGTTTGCTGGAGCTTCCCAGTCTGCAAATAATAATGGAGGACATCATATAAAACAGAGAATACTGTGTATGTGTGTATATATGTAGAGTTAGAGAGTGAAAGTACCGATTTCCAGGAGAGGAGAGATGAAGACTTGATGGAATTGAAGGCGCCGGAGAGACTCATTTGGCGCCTAAATACTACAGAGAGACCCCAAACGGACGGCCCAGGGTTTCTACCGGGACATCAAAATTGTACTCCTCTATTCTATTTTTTATAATTTTTTATTAATATAATTTTAATTGTAGTGAAAGTCATGTAAATGTTGAGAGAAAAAGGAATTAAAAATGTGAAATTTTTTGCTTTAAGAAAATACCTGCGCTGCTCATATTAAAATTTTATGTATTTACTTTTCAATTAGACTTTTAGTTATAATTAATTTTGCAGTGAGCTGATAATAAGTTAACATAATCTAAAGTTTCAGAAAAATTATACAAACAATAAGAATCTAGTTATATATATATTTATTTATTTATTTTTCATGTACGAAAGTATACAATTAAGATGATGAGGGAGAAAGAATTCACGCCATAAATATCTATTTATTTCTTTAATTTGTTTTTAAAAATGAAATATTAGACGAACAAAATATATGAAAATAATTGTTGGGGGAAATTAAATTAGAAAACAATTATTGGTCCATGTAAGGGAGTTTTAAACATGCTTTATTTCAAAATTTTATAATATATTCATGAAACACAGACTCAATTTTTTCTTACAATAATTTGGTATTTAATTTAATATTAAATAAAACCTACAAAATCTTTTGAATGTACAAATCTTTTAATTGCAAAAACAGAGTATCAAAAGGAGAAAACGAAATACAACCAACCCCCAGTGAGATATGCAACAAAAGGAGTAAAATATGCAACAAATGCAGTCGGGGAAATCAAACCCAGTGGCGTATCATGCATGCTCTTTTTGGTGAGCAATGTTTACATTTCTCGTCGGCCTAAGGAAATCATTCATGAAAGTGCACACCAATATGGTTCAGTACAATTTCCTGGTAAAACAAAACAACTGTGCAAAATAATGATTACATTTATGATGGAGGAGTACACTGATATTAACACTGTACACTTAAATATGTTCAGAGACAGTTTCTTCTTACCGCTAACAAACCCAAAACAAAGGCATTACAGATGTACACAATCACTACTACAGATTGATAGTTTGTTTTTCAGCACCAGTCAGAAAATAAAATAGTAACATCTCCGAGAGGCTGAGACGGCATAATAGATAAACTAAATAAATAAATTGATTGCATTGATGGATACACAGGGAAGCTTATTTACAGCCTAGATTATCCAGTATATTCAGACACAAAAGGTGAATATAGGAGCCTGAGCTGCCTTCTATGTTAGCCTTCCATATACATCAAACCTGTTCGCTTGCCTTGAGGATGTTGCACTTGCAGAGTGGACAAGTTGCATTCATCTTAAGCCACTTCACAACACATGCAGAATGGTAGTGATGATTGCAGGGGAGAGAATGAAGCTCTGTTCCATTCTCGTACTGACTGAGACATATACAGCAATCCTACAAAATTTAAGAACCCACAAAATGGTGAAACTAAAAAGGAAACCCGTAACAGTGCCAGACAATTATTGCGAAGTGCTCATATAAAACCTTTTATCTAAAAAATTATAGCAAAGTACTATAAAATATATTTATTAATTACAATTATCTTGAATATGTGCACAATACCCACATCACAGTTTTGTTGGATACCTATGCAAGCCAAGCCTCCAACACCCTATGCATATGATGCAATTTAAGCCACATTTTACGAACTTAAAGATAGCAATATAGAATCACATCCACCTCTAATACTCTTTTTAGTTCATAACCCTTTGAGCTTTTCTCAATTGGTTCACATGACTGACCATAGAAAGACTCCAGTATACCACTTTTGTCTTATATAACTTCCACCACTGTAGATTATTGTCGATTCAATGAATAGGATGCAGTACCTAATGGTAAACACGTGGGACCCAATTTCAAGCTAAAAGCCCGAAGGATCAACTCCTCCTCAAAGCAAACTATCCACAGTATTCATAGTAACATAGGAGTTGTAACTCCTCTTTCAGGTGGGTATTGCCTCATTTACTCAAATCCTTATCTATGAGATGGCATCACTTTAGAGGACGTAAAATATATCGTCAAGGTATACTATACACAACATTCTCTACCAACAACTAGATCAAGATCTTCTTTTCTTGTGATCTTTTTAACTTTTTTTCCTGATTAATTATCAAAACACGAACTTGGAAACACATGCTTAAGAAAGAGGACAGAAACACATACTGTTGCTCAACTAAAAAGGTCAGCACATAGAATTTTTATTTGTAAACACAAACTTAGCACACACTTACTGCATCCTCAGGTAAAACAATACGTTCGCTAGCTAAGTCCCCACTGCTTGTTGCAATGGGAACCATTCTACCAGCTCCAACTGTAGGCTTATCTTCATCGTTACATATTTGAAATCTATACTTTGGAAGGATACTGATATCAGCATCTGATGCACCTTCCTATATATTCACATAAGAATTAACGTCAGAATGTACTGAAACTGCACACAATAAACTCAAGATCATTGTATCTTACCTGCCCGGCAACAGCATAAAGAATTGCAATGATGCACGGAAAGCAGCAACAAAGAGCAATCCCAATCAAAGAAGCCAAAACAACACAAAAGATGGCAAAGAACACATCGAATGCTAGAAATACCACTGTCAACCTGCAGAAATTCAACACAAGTGTTTTTGTCAGTAACTAACAGTTGCTTGCATTCATTTTAAAATATAGTAATTTATAACATCCGTCAAGAAAGGGCACAAGAGTGTGAATATAGATAGGCGTAATTTACGGATTTACTGAAGTGAATAGGATATTAAACTTGCCTTCAGCTTCTTTAAAATCGGTTTGCTTATTATTACAATGGACTTATAACTGATAAACTTTGCTTATTCTCGGCAACATTTAAAAAGACTTGAAGGGTACCAAATGAGAATTTTGTGGGAAAGTGTCAAAACTGATACTTGATATATGCTTTTCTAATTTCCAATTATTCAATGTTTTTTACTTATAAGAAAATTAAATTAACAATATACAGCACAAGTAAAACATTATCATGGGCACCTTCAATCAGTATTTTGATGATAAAGAGCTGCCAAAATAAATAGGGACATCACAGCGATCCAAAATGAACTTATTCAGTCATGAGTGAATTTCCTCTTTATAAACCATATATCAATTCCAGCACAAAAGAAGAAAAATAAATTTTTAATTGCCATTGATGTTGACCAACATAGGCTAGAATAAACTCCTTGACAAGACCATATCATACGAAGTCAGATTGCTCATATACTGATATCTAAGCACAGGATTGGGTCCAAAATATAACCTTAAGGAAAATATTATCCACTACTTGCTGAAACTGTGGCAATCTTAAACAAAAAGGTAACTACCCAGTCCTTTTTTGTTAGTAAATATGTATTAAAAGAAGCCGTCAAACAGGGACAGTGCCCATGCACACGGGATAATACTAAAGCCAAGGACCTGGAAAAAAAGGCACAACCTCTTCAACAACAAAAAGGACCTACAAAAACCAAACCAAGACCAACTAAACAACTAATCAAAGTCCGCTCCCTAAAGAAAAATCTCACAAAAATCCACAAAAGATGCAATAGTGTATTCCTTCTTCAATGAAAACATACGACTAAAAAGGACAAATATGCAAAATTGGTTCTGTTCAGATGTCCCTACCTAGTACCTAGCTATATATTTAACATCATAACTCAGTCTATCAGAGCCATTTAAGAATATCATAAAGTTCATATTAGAAAAAAAACTAATGGCATGTGCATGTTACAACGTATTAACGTTTACATTAAACAAATCAAAACATAGGATCTTGAAATCAATTGATTCAAGCCAAACAAACGTACCAGTACAGACGTGGAGCACTCTGCAGAAGGATTTCACCCCCAGAGACTACCCAATAGAAGCCGACCATCCACCAGATAAATGATACTATTGTATTCACATATTCACATTTTTTAGCAAAACTGAAATGTCCACAAAGCCGGGAATCAGTAGGAAAAAAATAGTTCTGCACCACATCAAAATGCAATTTCTTACTGATTTAACCTAGAATGAACACCAAGCGACATTGTGATATTACATGGACTAGCAATTCGTTAAAACTTTGCATAAGTAAAGTTTGAGGTGTATAAAAACCTTAAGAGTGAATTATCAATTCCAAATATTTCTGCATAAGAGCGGTGTTTGTTGTCATTGAACAGAAAAAGCAACATTAAGGAAAAAGAGAGAAATGCCCACACATTTCAAATAATCTTCTCGTCTCAATCGCCTCATATTAAACCTATTTTCATCATTATTACCAAACCAATCAACTTCTGTATAGATTTCCTTAGGAACACATCTTCATAGCCCATTGGAACTGGTTTTTCTACCTATTGTTTTCTATCAACCCACTAAAAGATGGTGAAAGATTCCTTCCTAGCAGCAATCTCTCTCATTTCCAGTACGCTCACCTCACTAAACTTTCATCCCAGTCACTGCATCTAAACTTTCATCCAAGTCACTGCATTTATTTTGGGTGTACAATTTTTACCACGATTTTTAGGCTTGAAAATTGAGAAGTATAATTTAGTGTTAGTCAAAATGCAATGAAAACTTATCTTATGCATACTCTTCAGTTTTGGTGCTCCAGGTTTTAGCAATATATTATATTTTGGCGGATTTGTCTTGTGAAGGGGCGACATTTTCTACACCCCTGGAGCATCTACATGGATTGTCCCCCTTACTGAGGCTTATCAATAACACTTCTTTTGCTGATCAAAGAGATAAGTATGCATAAACGTAATAGCTGCCAAATCTAATTTAAAGTTATACTGAGCCCAAGTACTGAAATTTAAATGGCCAAAAGTAAACCATGAACTCAACAAATAACAAAATTCAAATTATTCAAAGCTAATACTCACTTCCATGTCCCTTTGTTTAGCTTGGCAAATTTGGATCTATCATTATTTAATTATTTTCCTGACTTTATAACAAGTTCACCAAGAATTCAACAAAACAACCAAAATATTTCAAACCTCATATATTCAAAATTTGCATTTCAGATAAAACCAAAAAAACAAAAGTGAATTTCCTCACAGCAAGCAAATCATTCTCAGCTATAAAATTGTCACTCATAATGCTAAAACTACAAGACAAAATATCATCCAAGTTAAATTTTAACTCACCAAGACCGATTAGTAATCCCTAAAACACTTGCTCTCTCTTCCTCATCCTCATCCTGGCTCTCATCCGAATAATGATAATTGGCCTCTATGTCCACAACTCTCCTCATATTCCTTCTCCTATACTCCATCCACACCAACACCACGTGCACCAAACACTGCGCCGCGTAGACAGAGATCCAAACCCTAAGCGGCACAACCGGCCGCTCCTTCGCGGCGCAAATGAACATCGCCACTGACGCCACTACAAATACAAGGTTCCACAACATGTCCAGCGCCACCACTGGCTTCGAGTACCCCCAATCGGCGCGGCGCTCCTCCAGCTGCCGCGCCGCCGTCTCCCGCACAAACATTGAAGCTCCACGCCGACTCGATGCCTGACTCAACAGCAGCGCAAGCGTCGCAGGCCTCGGTGTCTCTGCTTCCCGCGGCCGGAGCAGCGGCGCGGTGGTGTCCATCGTTGTCATATCCACCAATTGGGACAACTACAGTGTGTTGTAGAGAGAGAAAAACAGAGATAATAATGACATAAATCTTTCTATATCTATCCTTGGAAAAGTGAAGTGTAGAGTTACGTTCAAGCACTGCTGTGTTGAAAGGTGGATGGGAAGACGGATAAACACGTAACAGTCTAGCCAGTATTTATTTTAATTGATATTAAAATTTAAAAATAATATTCCGTAATAAATAATTTTTTAAGATAATTCTTTTCTCAACATTTACAAAAGTTTTATTTTCTTTTAATTATTTTGAGTTTCCAAGTCTCAAAATGTAAAAAGAATAATAATAATAATATCAACAAAAAGATAATAATACTATATTGAAATGTTAAAAAAGGATAATAATTTTGATTAGTAACTCATGGATATTATTGTCAAAAAAAGAAAAAAAAACTCATAAATATTGAATTTATGGTTATTTTTAATGTTTTATTAATGTTAAAATGGTGATCCTAATAATGAAATGTTGAATCAAGGTATTTTTTGTTATTTTTTTTTTAATAATATTTGTAACTTATTTTAACATATAAGTTATTATTAGTCAAGTATGTTCATAACTTGTTTTATTTTTAGTAATTTTGAAATTAAAAGTTGAACTAATGTGGAACATTTTTTGTAAGTCAAATGACTTATAATTTATTTTATCTTTTAACTTATAAGTTATTTTAAAATAAAGACCTCGTTTGTCTCAACTTATTTGGAAGAGTAAATAGCTTATTTTAAAAATAAGTTAAAAAAATAATATTTATTTCAACTTATTTTAAACAAGTTATTAACTATCTACACCACTTTATTTAATGCTTTTCACTCAAGAATCTTTCCAATTTTACGTAAAAAGAATGGGGTTATTTTCCATTATTTTCATTACTATCTATCTCTCTTTAAAGATCACGCAAACATGACATTTGATAACAAAAAAAAAATTAAAAATTCTCAAATATCCTTTGTTTTCCACCTTTTTAAAAACTGATAAACACAATGTAACTCTACCTCTTTTTTTTCATATACAGTAGTAGCAAAAAATGTCATCACTCTCAAAATTATTTCCATGTTCTTCCAAATTTCAAAATAAAGAAAACAACAGATTACATTACGCACTTCAATGCAGGTGAATTGTAGGACTAATAAGACAACAGGTATCAACCATGCTATGCACCTGTAACACCCCATATCTGAGAAATATTTTTCTCTGTATAAAAAATTAAGTTAAACTGTATCTATATCATCGGTCACAATTAAGTTAAACTGTATCTATATGATCGGTTGTGACAAGAACGTCAAATACTTAAATAAAAGAGTTTGGAATATTTTAGCCAAAAATTTAAGTATAGGAGTTTGTAACATCCTAGACTTGCATTGAAATATATATATAAAAAAATATAGTACATTTAGTCACGAGCATGTGATAGGTTAATATAACTCAAGAATATATTATTAGATTAGTGGTTTAAAGTCTTGTTTAAATAGATTTGATACGATTCAAATTCGGAATTTAATTCGAGTTGTCTCATATAATATCTGAGACGATTCTAGAAGATATTATTAACATAACACATTGAATTTTATTGTGTTATAATTTAATTCAAACTCAAAATTTAACCCAAAATTTTATTATACTATGATTTAATTTAAGTATCAATTACATATTCTACTACATTTTAAAAAAAAATTACAATAACTGTACATCCAAAAAATATTTATAAAAGTAATACATTTTTTCATATTTATTTACAAAATTACATAAGGCCAGTGGCGTACAATCCGGAGAGTAACGGAGAAAAGCTTCCATTATCATCTTAATGATACATTTCTCTTCTGTAGGAAGTAAATATCTGGAAATAGTCTCCTTCATTATCATCTTAATGATACACGTCTTCCAAAACAAAAATGCATAATGATTTCATCTGAATAATATTCTTTCCAAATAAAGAGTTCTTATCACTGATTTCTATAATATTTTGTACTTGTTACCAAGTTCTTCATACATCCTAAAATGACGAAATGAATTCCATCCACCCTTCGGCAGGTTGGAGTTCAGATATCCGAAGCACAGATGTTGCCCACAAATGTGGAGTTGCTTTCGTGGGAAACATTCAGTAATGATATTTCATTAGGCGATACTGATTCAAAGATCACAGTTGTCGGTCTCTTGGAGCAGTTAAATGTCTCCAGGGATACTAGTGACTATCTCTGGTACATGACCAGGTGAGAATGAGATTCAATTGATGTATTTATCAACGGACAACTATCAGGTATGTTGCTGCATTGTGTATTGTTTTTTTGAGGCCCCATTGACTCAAATTGGAATATTGTGAGTCTCTTTCTCTTACTCTTATATATCTGAGTCGTTTGGTTATTGTTGTTTTCATAATACAGTTGGTAATCAAACATTCATTGTGAAGCCCTCAAAATAGGTTCAATACTACATTCATTTTGAGTCGCCAAATACACTCAATAAAATTCAAATACAATTTTTCATATCACACGGTCGTGCAAAATACGATCACACAACTGTGAATATCAATACAGACATGTAGAAAATATTAATATTCAAACTAAATCCTCATTACATTTATTTTCACACTATTTTAAATAAAACAAATAGTGAGGACTTCTACAGCTCTAACTCGGACCATCACTCCATTCCCCGACTAGTACCCGCGATATTCTCATTTTCTGAAGAGAACAATGGAAGAAAAAGGGTGAGCTCAACTAGCCCAGTAAAAGAATATTATGACTAAGATAATGAAAAATAAATTATCGTTAGCCTTCAATAAATCAGATAAAATATTATGGACAACAAGTTTTAGATCAATATTTGCAGCGAAAATAACAATTCATTAAAAGAGTTAAGTAGAGAATGATGTCTACTATCTTCTTTGATTTAAAAGTCCATCATCAATATTTTATCCATGTAACACCAATCAATATTCTTTGCACTACGGGCCAAAGATATTTATTTGTATCATCAGTTGGTCATGTTCATCTCAACACCTGTCCATCTTTGCACTACGGGCCAAAGATATTCATCAAGTAATCATTCATCTTTGCACTACAGGCCAAAGATATTCATCATGTAATTATTCATCTTTGCACTACAGGCCAAAGATATTCAGTTATATCACCATTTAGAACTGAGGATGATGAAAAATAATACGAATAACGGATCCAGTGAGATAAAAGATGAATATTAGAGAATTTATCCAGTGTTCAAGAATGAAGAACAAAACCTGGATCCCATCAAAGATGATTTGGAAGAAGAAAAAAAATATTTTTTTTACCATGAATAGTACCCCGTGAATAGTAACTCGTGAATAGTAACTCGACATGAAAAGATAAAAATTTCACAAGAAAGTTCAGACCAATATTTCAGCGAAATAATATTAGATGAAGCGCAAAACTCAAGTAATATCTGATCATTTCAGGAATTATAGAAACAATACTTACCGTAGTAAGTTTAGAGTTAAGAATCTGAAATGAAACTGTAAGACCCCAACTTTTATGAATAAAGATTTAATTTTCTTTATATATTATTTCGAAATAGTAAGGTGTTGATTTGATAAATATGAAAGTTATGGGTGAAATGTGCAAACATTTTTAAAATGAGCAAGTGGTTATAAAATATTCTTGTTGTCGGGGAATATTCGTTTGGTCGTGGAATATTCTTGTTGTCGGGGAATATTCGTACGACGGCGCAGCTATTTGTGGGCCCCTCACAACGGAATAACTGTCGGATATAGAAAGCGACAGAAATAACTTTTTTACAAAATAACGGCGTGGTTGTTACCGTTAGTACTGTTGAAATACCCGGTGGTTAAAATACAGTGATACACGGTGTTGCATAGTAGCACACGGTATTGCACAATATTTCGAATTATTGAGTCTTACGTGAGAAGCCATTACTCAATTATTGTTACAGTAATTACTGTTTAATATTTTATATTATTGACTCAATAATTGCTACGTTGATATTTTATATTATTGACTCAATAATTGCTGCATTGATATTTTATTGACTCAATAATTGCTACGTTGCCATTTTATATGATTGATTCAATAATGACTACAGTTGATATTTTGTAGTATTGATTCAATAATTGTCGTTGCACAGTATTTCACGTTATCAACTCAATAATTCATATTATTTGAATAATATTATTAGATAGCATTATTGACAATGTCTAAGGAAGCTCTGTCTAGGAGGGGTTATTTAATTGTGCGCCAGTAAGGAGAAGTCCTTATCGGAAGGCCCCCTCTGTCCTGGGAACGACCTGGTTGTTAATATTGTAGTTCTATAATATTATTTGTGAATAATTAATTATTGATTTATATGATAAGGAAATATTTATTTTGTGGATATTAAAGAAGGAATTGGCGCTGATGAGTTTTATCAATATTTTGGTGTGAGAAATCATCTGTTTATGGATTTCGGATAATTTATGTTTGGAATTTGGAAAAACTTCCATCTGCAAAGTTGTAGAGAATTAAATTTTCTATGAAAGGACATAGAATTTGTATTTTTCTGACAAAGGGGCTATTTGTTATGAATTATTGAAGTTTTGGAAAATAAATATTTTTTTAATAAAGGGTGGGACCCACTTTTGTTGGTTTGTTGAAAAATCAGAATTTTTGGGCAGCAGCCAGGCGGCGGAAGAAAAAAAATAAAATAATATTATTTTATTATTTTAGTCTCCTTTGGCATCCTAAGTTTTTCCTATAAATAGGGTGCTTAGGTTAGAATTGAAAATCACACCAGAATTCGAAGTTTTCTCTCTCTATAATATCGAGCTTATTTTTGTGAGTATTTCAATACTTTGAGAGTTACTATTCAGTACAAGCTTTCGTCGGTATTATATCCGATATTTCAGTCAGAGGTACTATTCTTTTGAGGTAAGGGATGTTATTTCTTTCGTAAATAATGTTATTCTTCTCAATATCATTATACAGAAATATTGTCATGGATTTTATGTTAAAATTCTTACTTTTTCCGTCGGGGTTACTATTCACGTATACGGCACTATTCACGTATACGGCACTATTCACGGAAAAACTAAATTTTCTTCTATTTGTCCAAATTGCTTGTTAAGGTTACTATCTTTGATTGTATCCAAGTTTTGAGCTCTATTCTTGAAATTTTGCTCCATAATTGATTATTACGAGGTATTTTTGATTTGGATAAACAAAATGACGAATCCCTAATCTTTGTCTTTTATCTCACTGGATTCGTTCTTTAAAATATTTTTCATCATTCTCAGTCCTAAAAGGTGATGTAACTGAATATCTTTGGCCTGTAGAGCAAAGATGAATGATTACTTGATGAATATCTTTGGCCTGTAGAGCAAAGATGAATGATTACCTGATGAATATCTTTGGCCTGTAGTGCAAAGATGACAGGTGTTGAGATGAACATGACTACTGATGATGCAAATGAATATCTTTGGCCTGTAGTGCAAAGATGAATATTTGATTTGAGATATATATTGATTGATGTTACAGGGATATAATATTGATGATGAACGGTTATTTCCGCTGCGAATATTGATCTAAAACATGTTGTCAATAATATTTTATCTGAACTGTTGAAGGCTAACGATAATTTATTTTTCATTATCTTAGTCATAATATTCTTTACTGAGCTAGTTGAGCTCACCCTTTTCATCTGTTGTCCTCTTCAGAAAATGAGAATGTTGCGGGGACTAGTCGGGGAACAGAGTGATGGTCCGAGTTAGAGCAGTAGTAGTCCTCACTATTTCTGATAAATAGTGTGATAATAATTGTAATGAGGACTTAGTTTGAATCTTAATATTTTCTACATATTTGTATTGAGACTCACAGTTGTGTGGTCGTATTTTGCACGACCGTATGATATAAAGTTTGTATTTGAATTCTGTACCATGTATTTGGCGACTCAGAATGGGTTGGGTTGAATGGACCTATTCTGGGGGCGTCACAGTTGGTATCAGAGCTTAGGGATATGATCTCTGGCGGAGATCGGGGAATAGAACTAGGAGGGGAGAGACGAGTAAATCCTTCGCTAGTGTGTCCTACCTAAGCTTATGTGGTATTTAATTGGTCAGTCGGAGCATAGGGTTAATATGTGATATGTTGACTTGTTTAATTAACCCTTGTTTTATGGCAGTATTTGAGAATGACAGCTGAGAATGTTAACAACGAAGTGAATGAGACTGTGGAGACACCTTTAATTGTTAACCAGGAGAACGTGCAACAAGAAGGCAATGTTCATCCTGAAAATAACGCTGGTCAGACGATAAACGATGAGATGTTTAGAAGTTTTTTGCAGTTCATGCAAAATCAGACGAGGGAGACTCGTGTGCAACATACAGGTGGAGATAATAACAACACGCGAGCTGTCACTGCCAAGCAGTTCAAAGAATTGGGACCACCAGAGTTTCTGGGAAAGCCAGATCCGATCAAGGCAGAGACGTGGATTAAACAAATTACCAAGATATTTGATGTCTTGGGATGTACAGAGGAACAGAAGGTTCCATTCGCCACGTTTATGTTCCTTGGAGAGGCAGATTACTGGTGGGAATCCGTGAAGCGTACCCAGCCTGCCGCACTCCAGATGTCTTGGGAAGCGTTCCAGAAACTGTTCAATGACAAGTACTTTCCTGAAAGTATTCGTCATATGAAGGAAGTAGAATTTATCAGACTCGAGCAAAACAACATGACGGTATCCCAGTACGAGGCTAAGTTCGCGGAGCTGTCCAGGTTTGCACCTCATTTGGTGGAGAATGAGGAACGTATGACGCGGATGTTTCTAAGAGGTTTGAAACCCGAAATACGTCAATACCTCATTTCTCATAAATTTTCTTTATATTCGGATGTAGTAAACAGGGCCCAGTTATTAGAACGAGATAATGATTACGTTCAACCGAGGGACCACAACCAAGGTCGTACCGGTGGCAGCAGTCATCGGAGCAATGACAACCAGCGAGGAGGAAAGTATGACAGAAGCGGTAACCACTCCGGTGGTTATCGTGGCCATGATAGTAGAAGAAACGAATCGGGAGGAGATTTCAAGAAGAGAAGGTACAACAATGAGAACGTGAAGACGTCGACATCAGCACCAGCATCAACTGTTTCGAGGGGAGGAGAACGACCACCGGTCGTATGCTTTAAATGCGGGAAAGAGGGACATATCAGCCCAAACTGCCCACAACAGTTCAAAGGATGCTATAACTGTGGAAAAGAAGGACATATAGCTCGAGATTGTCCTGTTGCGAAACCAAGTTCAGCGGGAGTGGTGATTCCAAAGGCGGTTGCAGACAAGTCAAAGTCGGTGATTCCTGGAAGAGCGTTTGTCGTTACAGCCCAAAACGCGAGAAATCCACACGAGGTGATTACGGGTAAGCTGATCATAAACTCTTGCGAAGTTTATACCTTGTTAGATACCGGTGCTACCCATTCCTTTATTTCACCTGCTTGTGCTCAACGTTTGAACTTGACTTCTGATAAATTAGACTTTGACTTATCTGTTGAAACTCCGTTAGGAGAAACCTTTGTTACATCTACAGTTTATAAATCTTGCTTGATTCAGATTGGTACCCTTACCTTACCTGTTGATCTTATATCTTTGAAAATACTTGCATTTGACGTGATTTTAGGAATTGACTGGTTAACCACTTACCATGCCAAAATTGATTGTTTTCGTAAGGTTGTTAGTTTTCATATTCCTAATCAACCTGTTGTGCGAATCCAAATCACCAAACCACTAAAATCAGTCAATATCATTTCAAGTCATAAAGCTATTCGTTTATTGAAAAACGGATGTCAAGCTTTCTTAGCTCATGTCACTGATCTAAATCAGAATACATCAGATTTGAATGATATTTCCGTTGTTAATGAGTTTCCTGATGTATTTCCCGAAGAACTTTCCGGTCTACCCCCAGAACGTGAAGTTGAATTCTTTATTGACCTTGAGCCCGGTACAAAGCCCATTTCTAAAATCCCATATCGAATGGCTCCTATTGAATTTCAGGAGTTAAAGGTCCAATTACAAGAGTTGTTAGACATCGGTTTTATTCGTCCTAGTACGTCTCCTTGGGGTGCTCCTGTTTTATTCGTAAAGAAGAAAGACGGGAGTATGCGACTTTGTATTGACTATCGGGAGTTGAACCATGTCACCATCAAGAATAGGTATCCGTTACCTCGTATTGATGACCTGTTCGACCAGTTGCAAGGAGCGCAATTCTTTTCAAAGATCGATCTTCGTTCTGGATATCATCAGTTGAAGATTAAAACTGAGGATATTCCAAAGACTGCTTTCAGAACACGGTACGGGCATTATGAGTTCTTAGTCATGTCTTTTGGATTGACTAATGCTCCTGCTGCTTTCATGGATATGATGAACCGTGTATTTAAGGAGTATTTAGATCAATTCGTTGTTGTCTTTATTGATGACATTCTCATCTATTCTAAAAGCCGTGAAGATCATGAACACCATTTGAAGTTGGTACTTCAAAAGCTTCGTGAGAACAAGCTATATGCTAAGCTGAAGAAATGCGAGTTTTGGCTTGAGGAAGTAGCATTCCTTGGGCACATGGTATCGAAACGTGGAGTATCTGTGGACCCGGTGAAGATTGAAGCAATACAAAGCTGGGAGCAACCTAAGTCGATGACTGAAGTACGAAGCTTTCTGGGCTTAGCTGGTTATTATCGGAGGTTCGTAGAGGGATTTTCTCGAATCGCTACTCCATTAACACAGTTGACTCGGAAAGATACGAAATTCGTTTGGAGCGAAGAATGCGAGAAGAGCTTCCAAGAGCTCAAGAGGAGACTTATTTCGGCACCTGTTCTGACAATACCATCTGGTTCGGATGGATTTGTTATCTACAGCGATGCTTCAGGCAAAGAGTTAGAATGTGTTCTCATGCAACATGGGAAAGTCATAGCCTATGCCTCGCGACAACTCAAAGAATATGAGAGGAATTATCCTACTCATGATCTAGAGTTGGCAGCAGTCGTTTTCGCGTTGAAGATCTGGAGACATTACTTGTACGGAGAGAAAGTGGAGATTTATACGGATCATAAGAGCCTTAAATATTTCTTCACTCAGAAGGAACTCAACATGCGGCAACGACGTTGGCTTGAGCTGTTGAAAGATTACGATCATACTATCCAATACCATCCTGGAAAAGCGAACGTGGTAGCTGACGCGTTGAGTAGAAGATCATATGTGGGAACGAGTGCGATGATGTCAAGTATACGCGTAGAACCAGCTTTGATTGATAAAGTTAAAGCTGCTCAAGCTACGGATGCGGAGCTGATGAAGATGAAGAAGAAGGTGCAAGAAGGTGCAATTTCAGAAGCGAGAATCGATGAAAAAGGAATACTTCGAGTCAACTCTAGACTTTGTGTTCCTAACGATTTCGACTTGAAGTATAGAATCATGATGGAGGCACACAACACACCGTTTGCGATCCATCCTGGGAGTACTAAAATGTATCGTGATCTTCGACATACATTTTGGTGGAGCAATATGAAGAGAGAGATCGCGGAGTTCATCTCGAGATGTTTAACTTGTCAACGTGTAAAGGCGGAGCATCAAGTGCCGAAGGGTCCATTGCAACCACTGGAGATTCCGAAATGGAAGTGGGAACACATTACGATGGATTTCGTTACGGGTCTTCCCAAGGTTTCTCAAGGCTTAGATGCGATTTGGGTTATTGTTGATAGATTAACCAAGTCTGCTCATTTCTTGCCGATACGAGAGACTTATTCCCTTGAACGTCTTGCTCATATGTACGTGAATGAGATTGTGAGATTGCATGGCATGCCAGTATCCATAGTTTCGGATCGTGATCCCAGATTTACTTCACGATTTTGGATCAGTTTGCAGAAAGCTATGGGTACGGATTTACGATTCAGTTCGGCTTATCATCCTCAAACAGACGGACAATCGGAAAGGACTATCCAAACTCTTGAAGATCTATTGAGACTTTGTGTTCTAGACTTCAAAGGGAATTGGGATAAGTACTTACCATTGGTGGAATTCTCTTACAACAACAGTTACCAGGCAAGTATAGGCGTAGCTCCATTCGAAGCGTTGTATGGGAGAAAGTGTCGTTCTCCAGTATGTTGGGATGAGGTGGGTGAAGCAACATTGTTGGGACCAGAGTTAGTACGTATGACTACAGAAAAGATCCAAATAATCCGACAACGTATACAAACAGCACAAGATCGACAAAAGAGTTATGCGGATCTTCATCGAAAGGACGTGGAATTTAATGTTGGAGACCATGTGTTATTACGTATTGCTCCGTGGAAAGGAGTTACAAGGTTTGGGAAGAGAGGAAAGCTTAACCCACGATTCATTGGTCCATTTGAGATTCTTGACCGAATAGGAAATGTGGCTTATAGACTCGCTTTACCTCCAAGCATGTCTCGTGTTCATAACGTGTTTCACATATCCGTGTTACGTAAATATGTGAAGGATCCAAACCGCATTATTGAGTTAGAACCAGACGAGATAGCTGAAGATTTAACGTACGAGGAGGTACCTGTCAAGATCTTGGATAGGAAGGAGCATGTCCTACGCTCGAAAATTATACCTCAAGTTAAAGTTTTGTGGAGAAACCATGCAATTGAGGAAATGACCTGGGAGTTGGAATCGGAAATGAAAGCGAGGTATCCTCACCTTTTCGACATACCAGGTACGTACGTCAATTTCGAGGACGAAATTTCATAAGGAGGGGAGGTTGTAAGACCCCAACTTTTATGAATAAAGATTTAATTTTCTTTATATATTATTTCGAAATAGTAAGGTGTTGATTTGATAAATATGAAAGTTATGGGTGAAATGTGCAAACATTTTTAAAATGAGCAAGTGGTTATAAAATATTCTTGTTGTCGGGGAATATTCGTTTGGTCGTGGAATATTCTTGTTGTCGGGGAATATTCGTACGACGGCGCAGCTATTTGTGGGCCCCTCACAACGGAATAACTGTCGGATATAGAAAGCGACAGAAATAACTTTTTTACAAAATAACGGCGTGGTTGTTACCGTTAGTACTGTTGAAATACCCGGTGGTTAAAATACAGTGATACACGGTGTTGCATAGTAGCACACGGTATTGCACAATATTTCGAATTATTGAGTCTTACGTGAGAAGCCATTACTCAATTATTGTTACAGTAATTACTGTTTAATATTTTATATTATTGACTCAATAATTGCTACGTTGATATTTTATATTATTGACTCAATAATTGCTGCATTGATATTTTATTGACTCAATAATTGCTACGTTGCCATTTTATATGATTGATTCAATAATGACTACAGTTGATATTTTGTAGTATTGATTCAATAATTGTCGTTGCACAGTATTTCACGTTATCAACTCAATAATTCATATTATTTGAATAATATTATTAGATAGCATTATTGACAATGTCTAAGGAAGCTCTGTCTAGGAGGGGTTATTTAATTGTGCGCCAGTAAGGAGAAGTCCTTATCGGAAGGCCCCCTCTGTCCTGGGAACGACCTGGTTGTTAATATTGTAGTTCTATAATATTATTTGTGAATAATTAATTATTGATTTATATGATAAGGAAATATTTATTTTGTGGATATTAAAGAAGGAATTGGCGCTGATGAGTTTTATCAATATTTTGGTGTGAGAAATCATCTGTTTATGGATTTCGGATAATTTATGTTTGGAATTTGGAAAAACTTCCATCTGCAAAGTTGTAGAGAATTAAATTTTCTATGAAAGAACATAGAATTTGTATTTTTCTGACAAAGGGGCTATTTGTTATGAATTATTGAAGTTTTGGAAAATAAATATTTTTTTAATAAAGGGTGGGACCCACTTTTGTTGGTTTGTTGAAAAATCAGAATTTTTGGGCAGCAGCCAGGCGGCGGAAGAAAAAAAATAAAATAATATTATTTTATTATTTTAGTCTCCTTTGGCATCCTAAGTTTTTCCTATAAATAGGGTGCTTAGGTTAGAATTGAAAATCACACCAGAATTCGAAGTTTTCTCTCTCTATAATATCGAGCTTATTTTTGTGAGTATTTCAATACTTTGAGAGTTACTATTCAGTACAAGCTTTCGTCGGTATTATATCCGATATTTCAGTCAGAGGTACTATTCTTTTGAGGTAAGGGATGTTATTTCTTTCGTAAATAATGTTATTCTTCTCAATATCATTATACAGAAATATTGTCATGGATTTTATGTTGAAATTCTTACTTTTTCCGTCGGGGTTACTATTCACGTATACGACACTATTCACGTATACGGCACTATTCACGTATACGGCACTATTCACGGAAAAACTAAATTTTCTTCTATTTGTCCAAATTGCTTGTTAAGGTTACTATCTTTGATTGTATCCAAGTTTTGAGCTCTATTCTTGAAATTTTGCTCCATAATTGATTATTACGAGGTATTTTTGATTTGGATAAACAAAATGACGAATCCCTAATCTTTGTCTTTTATCTCACTGGATTCGTTCTTTAAAATATTTTTCATCATTCTCAGTCCTAAAAGGTGATGTAACTGAATATCTTTGGCCTGTAGAGCAAAGATGAATGATTACTTGATGAATATCTTTGGCCTGTAGAGCAAAGATGAATGATTACCTGATGAATATCTTTGGCCTGTAGTGCAAAGATGACAGGTGTTGAGATGAACATGACTACTGATGATGCAAATGAATATCTTTGGCCTGTAGTGCAAAGATGAATATTTGATTTGAGATATATATTGATTGATGTTACAGGGATAAAATATTGATGATGAACGGTTATTTCCGCTGCGAATATTGATCTAAAACATGTTGTCAATAATATTTTATCTAAACTGTTGAAGGCTAACGATAATTTATTTTCCATTATCTTAGTCATAATATTCTTTACTGAGCTAGTTGAGCTCACCCTTTTCATCTGTTGTCCTCTTCAGGAAATGAGAATGTTGCGGGGACTAGTCGGGGAACAGAGTGATGGTCCAAGTTAGAGCAGTAGTAGTCCTCACTATTTCTGATAAATAGTGTGATAATAATTGTAATGAGGACTTAGTTTGAATCTTAATATTTTCTACATATTTGTATTGAGACTCACAGTTGTGTGGTCGTATTTTGCACGACCGTATGATATAAAGTTTGTATTTGAATTCTGTACCATGTATTTGGCGACTCAGAATGGGTTGGGTTGAATGGACCTATTCTGGGGGCGTCACAGAAACAATATACGAAACTGCAATTGGATTTTCACCCGTTTGGCGGTAGTCCGCTCAGACAGATTATTTTCACAATTTAATAACAACTGAATACGAAGATTCACCCGTCTGACGGTAGTCCGCTCAAACAGATTATTTTCACAATTTAATAACAACCGAATACGAAGATTCACCCGTCTGGCGGTAGTCCGCTCAAACAGATTATTCCAACAGAATAATAAGGAATGGAATAACAACCCTTACGAGTATTGAAAGAAAATAACTCTCTTCATAAATACGAAATAAATAATACCCCTTACCTTAAAATTTGGAGACTGCACTAGCGTGATAGCAGAATACTCTTCTTCTTTCTCTCTTATTTTCTCTATACTTTCTCTCTCTATAGCTTTAGTGAATTGGTGAGAAATAATGAAAAAATGAACTTTTTATTTATATGCTCGACAGAGTAAGGGTAAAATAGTCTTTTTACCATAATTTATGACATCATCGTTTACATCATCGATCTATGACATCATTGCTTACCTCATCGCTCCGATGACATCATTGCTTGCATCATAAGAGTTCAAATTCAATTTACACTCTTCCACCTCGTTTAACTTTTATACAAAGAATGTACTATAATAATGTTACCATTCAAATCATACTATTATATAATCACATCATACTACTATAATGTAATATTATAATAATATATTTGAATAAATTATTTTATCGGACAAGATAAAATACCACTTTCAACAAATGTCACATGTTAAAAAATTTCTCCGTTTAAATTCACATTGAATAAATATTTCCTTATCATATATATCAAAAATTAATTATTCCCAAATAATATTACAGAACTATAATATTGA
Source organism: Panax stipuleanatus (assembly GCA_020205555.1). Classification (NCBI taxonomy): domain Eukaryota; kingdom Viridiplantae; phylum Streptophyta; class Magnoliopsida; order Apiales; family Araliaceae; genus Panax; species Panax stipuleanatus. The sequence goes on along the minus strand of CM035119.1, from coordinate 135,983,881 downwards.
CAACCAGGTCGTTCCCAGAAAAGAGGGGGCTTCCGATAAAGATTTTTTCTTACTGGCGCGCAATTAATCAACCTCTTTCCTAGACAGAACTTCCTTAGACATTGCCAATAATGCTATCTAATAATATTATTCGAATAATATGAATTATTGATTTGATAATTTAAAATAATGTGCAATGACAATTATTAAATCAATAAAATATTATGCAATTATTGAATCAATAATATAAAATATTGAACAGCAATTACTGTAACAATAATTGAGTAAGTGTCTTCCTACGTAAGAATAAATAATTCAAAATACTGTGCAATACCGTGTGCTACCGTGCAATATCGCGTATTACTGTATTTTAACCACCGGGTATTTCAACAGTATTAACGGTAACAGTTTTGTCATTATTTTTATAAAAAGGTTATTCTGTCGCTTTCTATATCCGACATTCATTTCATTGTGGGGTCCACTAATGACTTTGCCGTCGTACGAATATTCTTCGACAAAAAGAATATTCCTCGACCAAACGAATATTCCCCGACACAACGAATATTTTATAACCACTTGCTTACTTTGTAAACTTTGCACATTTCATCCATAGCTTATCACATTTATCAAATCAGCACCTTACTATTTCAAAATAATATATAAAGAAAATTAAATCTTATTCATAAAATTTGGGGTCTTACATTCATACCAAAGCAACCAAACCTTCATACTAAGATAACCAATCCATCTTCACACCTGCAGTTTTTTCATAGTGCAGTTGGCAACCAAACATTCATACCAAGGTAACCAAACATTCATACTAAAGTAACCAATCCACTTCCACACCTGCAGTTTTTTCATAGTACTGTTGGTAACCAAACCTTCATACCAAGGTAACCGAACCTTCATATCAAGGTAACTCATCCTTTATACCAAGATAACCAAACCTTCATACCAAGGTAACCAATCCACCTCCACACCTGTAATTTTTTCATAGTGCAGTTGATAGCCAAACCTTCATACCAAGGTAACCAATTCATTTTTATTAGGTTACCAATTTATTTTGAATGTGATGCAGTTGGTAGCCAAACTTTCATTCAGTTGTTAACCAAACCTTCGTACAAAGGTAACCAATTCAGTTTTATTAGGTTACCAATTTATTTTGAATGTGATGCAGTTAGTAGCCAAACCTTTATGCAGTTGATAGTCAAACCTTAATACCAAGGTAACCAATTCAATTTTATTAGGTTACCTTCATAGTACAGTTGATAACCAAACTTTCATATCAAGGTAACCAATCCACATCTACACCTGCAGTTTTTTTATAGTGTAGTTGGTAGTCAAACCTTCGTACAAAGGTAACTATTTTAGTTTTTGTGGGTAACCAAATAGTCATAACAAATTTCAGAATAGTAAGAGTTACATCTATTTGTTTTCAAACTTATATTTGTAGGGCGAATTTTCTCATTCTTCTCATTGGCGTTAACAATGATAGATAAGATTACATTTGAGTTAACAGTGAAGCAGTTGATGAGCTTTGATCCATGCGAGTGGACTGAGAATTTAATGAAAGAATATATGATTGTTATTGAAGGCTTCTTCTCTATTTTTTTTACTCTCTTCTCTCCTACCTACCGCAAAGCCATTCAAGTTAGTTAATTTTTTGTTTTTTTTCTCTTTAAAATTAACAGTGATATATATTGCATGTTTTTGTTGAAGACTAGAGGAAAAGTAACTGAATCGTTGAATTTGGTGGTGAGAGATAGGATGAGGGAGAGTATGGAGGAAAAGTGGCAACGCCGTTGGCCGAAAAAAGTGGAGGAAGAAGATGACGAGAAAATAATTTTTTATTTTTCATCCTTTTGATTTGAATTTTGAATTTTGAATTTGTTTTTGTTGTTAGATCCCAAAGATTTGAATTTGAATTATTAATTATGGCAGCCTTGACTTTATGTTTTTTTATTAATGTGAAATTGAATGATTTGAATTTATTGCGTTATTTTTATAATTATTTTGTGAAAATACTGATTGTATAATTACTTTCTAATTGTTATATAATTCTGTTAAAGACCCTTAATTTATATTAAAAATTTGACCCAAATTGTTATACCGCCCACCTGAATCCAGCATCTGTTTCAACTTAAAAGTATACTGTATCAAGCCCATAAAAGCATCTAAGTGGCGGGTCCTGCTGCGGTCGATAGGCAAATTTACTATTGTTTTAATTTATAAAATGTATGATAATGTTTTTGGGATTACGCTATTTTTATTTATAAAAATGATGAATGAGATAAAATTATTTATATTAATTTAATACTTATAAAGATTATTTATTATATATTTAATTCTTTATTAAATTTTATTTATTACTATTTGTTAATATTTCTAAAGCCAAATGATGCTTCAAAATGAGATTGTATAATATTATTTTTATTTAGAATTACAATCTATCCTAAAAAAAACTCACCAATTTATCTAACAAAATACAAAATAATTTTGAATTTTTCGCCCACTCAATAAATTATCTGGGCCGTTCAAAATTTGAGATAAATTTTACCGTCGATGTAGTGACGGAGGCACGGGACACAGCTAGTGATAAGATATAGTACATAAAATTAAATAAAGGACTAATAATTATGATAAAATACAATTCCTAATGATATTAAATTAATACAAATAATCATATATTATCTACTATTTTTGTGAACAAACATAATTTTATAGTAAACTCCGTTCTAAAAGTAATCTCATCGTCTTAAACTATTTTTTAGCACCATGTAAAACTCACTGTATAATCTCAGTACTAGGTAGGGGAACGCTAATCATGAATTTTATTTACTCACACGGGACTGCAGACAACAAATATAATCTGCACAGAATATGACAATCCCATGTTAAACCTTGGTATATATCTCCATGCAGTTTCAAACAGTAACGCGCATGGTCTACTAGGGAAACATATCAAACATTAAAAATGAAACAACATAGATTAGTAAAACCAAAAAATAACACAAATCCTAATGGGAAAGAATATCTACCAGAGTAGCTTCTGACCAAATCATGGATCTTAGTCCTGTATGCTTGCTAAGCACAACTCATGCAATTCATTCAGAATCCATTCTTCTCCAGTGTGCCCACCCAGGACCAAGACCCTGGTCCCTCCAACCACGCAGGTACTATGTCCCCAAGCGAATTTTGGTGGCTGCCCAGGAACATTGAGAATCCTCCACGATGGTTTCTCCTCAGCAGGATCCAACAAGAAAAGCTGAGCAGGAGAATGCAGCCCGGCAATAGAACCACCAAAGACGATAATACGCCCACAAGGCATGCTTACGGCAACATGATCAAGTCGAGGAGGAGGAACCACAGCACTTTGACTGCCTACGCCAGTAAATGCACCACACTCCAGTTGTCTCCACTGTGGCTTCTCATCCTCCAGATCAATGCTGTAAGCCTCACCTGAGCGTAACCGCAAATGCCCACTAGTTGCAAGCCCACCAAACATAAGTATCTTTGTCCTTCCATAAACAGAGAGGGAGTGTCCCAATCTAGACAGAGGAGCCCATGAAGTTGGAATCTCTTTCCATTTCGGATTATCTGTAGTCAAATCCAACAAATATGTATCACTAAGAAGCACTCCAGCATCTGTGCATCCACCTGAGACAACTAATTTTGAGCCTTCCACTGTGCAAGAACTATGCCATGATCTGGGGAGTGGGGGAGTTCCACCAAATACTTCTTTCCATGTAGGCTGTTTGGCATCCAAGTCCAGAACAAAGACATCGTTAAGCAATCCTTCCCTCCCATAACCGCCAAATACCACCAACCAGGAACCATTCAAGCATGAGAGAGTATGGCCCCAACGTCCTGGTGGGGAAGATTTCACGCTCACTCGATGCCACTCTGGATTTGCAGCGTCAAGATTGAGTACAAATGTGTCATCCATTGGCTGCATGTTAACTCCTTCCCCTCCAAACAAGACAATTCGATTCCCTGCAGCACATGCACTGAAATTGCAACGTGAAGGCTCCACTGCACCTCCAACTGTGAATTTCTTCCAGCAAACAGCCTCAAGGGTAGTCAGTTCCCTAGCGAGACGACCCCACCCCAATTTTTTAGTCATCAGTTCAAGTGCACCCGTGACTTCTCTTCCCCATGCATTTTGACATACCATCTTTTTAACATGTTCATTCTTTGTTAACTGGTGAATCCTTCGGCAGACGGAACCAATAGATGCAACATCTCTTGGTGTCAAGCGTGATAAAATGTTCTGAGCCAATACTTCATCGGATAGCTGAAGAATCCCGCATATATCTTGATAATGGCAATATTGTAACTCTCCATTCATTGAAGAGTATTTACCAGAATGATCAGATTGCTGCGGGCAAGTTTCTTTGAAAACTGGATATGATACACTATTCAGATCTATTTTTGCTTCAGAAAATACTTGTATACCTATTAAATGTGTAACCACGCCATCATCGTCATGTATTGGCGCAAGTCGTAGCCTGTTCACCAATGGACTTCCATCCTTCTTGAAGTTGAGAAGTTCACCTTGGAAATCAATGCCTTCCTCGAGACATCTTCGCATCTCTGAAACAACAACAGGATCCACCAAAGGGTGCCGCCTTTGAGCACGAGGGTCTCTATATTGTAAGAACCGACTGAAACAAGAAGACAACAAAATTGAAACAACATTGATCAAATAAAATGTAGAACAATGGGAACATATGTCAAAATGAAAATACAATTGATCGAGACATACATATATATATTTATATATAAGAGTATGCATATGTGTGTGTGTCAATTGTATGGCCTAAATGGGCACCAAGAAAGAAAAGCTACACGACAGAATAAATGCAGAGGCAGATTCAAAGTAGTAAGAGGATAAGATCACGGTCATAAAGAATCAGTATCGAGATATCTGCATGCCAAGCAACAAAAATATCATGATCACTAAAGTGTGCCAGCTCATTGCAGATATATTTATGGATTATTAATCATTCAAAACGATATCAGCAAGTCAAAACCAAATTAAATGTGAATAAATTGATACAATATCCCTCAAACAGGGGAAGAGATATTATTCTAAACCAAATGTATTTGTGGAGACACTTGAATGTCGCATGAACTGATGAGCAAAGAAAATACCTGTTGGTAAAGAAAAAACCAAGTGCAAGTCAGCAGCAGAAATGCCGGCAGGAAGTCCCTTTACCAACGAATGCCATTTATATCCCACTTAGCTTACCTTCCAGTTATACTATATACATACAGGAGTACATTGATTTTCATTTTCTATCCTCTTATCATGTCATAAAATCGTCAATACGTAGCAAGTCAATCCACAAATATTCAGCCCCTAAATCAACTAAACTTCATGTTTATAACAGGGCCTCCTAATATCCTCCTATCTCTCCACCAAAAATTAAAGACAGCAGTATCAACCATCCCGTTCCTTACTTAGCTTTCAATATACTCCACTTAGCTAGTTTCTTACATAATTGTATGAAAAATGACTGTGATATTGGCTTTATTTGAAGCAATTTTGATAGGGAAAATATATATAAACACATAAATATTGCCATGCAATGGAGTTTTTTTTTGTTTTTTTGTTTTTTACACAAACCAAAAGCTTCCGAATCCAAATTTCTGACTTGTGGCCAGGCAAAGAAATAAAGCACTATACATTTTTTACCCTCTAATACAGATTTGTCCAAAAAAAACAAACAAACACATATCTAGCCTGAATAGACAGTCCAATTTATTAAACCACAGTATTTGCAATCAATCAAACTAGCAAACCAAGCATAAGCATAATTTGCCAAAACTCAAACAGATAGACAACTACGTGTACTAATTCAAATTTGTACATCTATGGAAATATATAGAGAGAGAAGTGAAAGTTTACCAGTTTCTGCCGAGGACTTCGTCGGCCCGATAACCGGTAATCATTTCAAAAACGGTATTGACATAAATAATCGGGAAATCAGGTTCCAGAGCATCGGAAACCACAATTGATGACGGTATCATCGGGTTGAAGAAATCGCCTATCCTTAGCGCAAACTCATTTTCCCTCTCCTCATCTACTTCTTCTCTTTCCTCTTCTTCACCTCGGGCGCATTTTAGCCTCTTCCCGCAGTTCCGAACATTTTCTTCTTCTTCAACTCTCTCCATTCCCATTGCTCCAAAAATATTTCTTCTTTTTTTTTTCTCTCTCTCTTACTCAGACTTTCTCCGCCTAAGTTTTTTCTCTCTACACGGCTTGTATTATACTTTGGCAAGGCAGATATTTGGGAAGGCAGATATTTGGGAAAGAAGATATCTTCGTAGAGAGGACAAATGAACCGCCCAAAATGTGGCGCTTAATTACGAAAATATCTAGTGGTGCTGGTTAATCAGTCACTGCACACTTTCTTAGATAAAATAAAAATTTTATAAAATTTAAAAGATTAAATAATAAAATTAAAATTTTAATACAAAAAAAATAATATAATAATATAATTAAATTTGTAAGGATAAAAAAGTTACAAATGTGATACAAACAGCTGACCCGCTTTATAATAAGATTAGTACCTAATGATACACGTAATGTGTGTGTAAATTATATAAGTAAATATAAAATTTATAAAATTTGAATTATTAAATAATAAAATAATAAGATAATTAAAATTTTAAGGGCAACGTGATAAAAATTTACCGACGCTTTCTAAAAAGAGATTAATTTTGTGGAGGAGGTAATGGATTAATTTAAGAGTTTTGGTATAATAATTTGTCGGCCGTCTAATTAAAGCAGGTAGTGATTAAATAATTGGAAGCATAGTAGAATTGGTTTGGATGATCATTTTGGTCGGTGGATTTTTATGTTATTTTATTTTCTGGTCGTCCAAATAAATAAAAGAATATAAATATATTTCAACAGTAGCATGAGCAAAGTTTTTAAAGGAATGTCACCACTGATATTATTCTACCATTCCACTGACCTTTTTTATCTATAGTTTTATTAATTGCTTTATTTTATTATTATAGTAATTTCTTTTTCCACAGTAAACTAAGAGCGATGAACACAAGTACACTACCTCCTATCCTATGGTTCATGATTTTTTTGTTATTATTAATTATTGAAAAGTATAGCCTATATACCAATAATATTTAATAACAAATCTTATCCCTCTTGAGTCTTGAGAAAAAGTAAAAAGGTGGGGCAGTTGGTAATAAGAGAAACATGGCAGGGGCAACGAAATGAAGAATAGACGGCAGCTGTAGCTGGGTGCATTCTATCATGACTTGGCGGTGGAATGATATTTATGAGAGAGTAAAATATCTTTCACCCAACTTGTCAGCTCACGGAGTCCACGACATCCCACTTTGCTGCACCATATATTTTTGGCGCAGGATGTGGCGGGAAATTCCCCCTTCGCTAAATCCATATGCCAAATGCCCCATTATCGCCCGACTGATATTTACCAAATCCCACGTTTAAAGGACTCGTATACTTTGGGGTGGAACCGGTATTGAATTGAAGCGGTGTCGATATCCGTTGAATCGAAATATCAAATTGATTTATCAGTTTGATATCGGTTGGGTATTGATTTTTATTGAATAAATATAAAAAATTAATATAATTATTATTTTATTATTTTTATTTTTATTTTTATTATTATTATTATTATTTTATTATTATATTAATTATTTATTAATAAAAAAAATTAAAAAATCGGTATATACCGGTACAGTTCGGTAATACTAAACCATAAAAACTCGGTATCGAAACCGATACCGAAAAACCGGTATATACCGACTTTTTTGTACCGAAACCGGACCGATTATTTTTATACCAAATCGGCCGGTTCGAACGGTCCGGAAAATCAAAATTTATGCCCACTCCTACATATATTCCCTCCCTCCCTCCCTCCCTCCCTCCCTTCCTTATGTCATTTTAGAGGTATGCACAAAAATTTTAAAAATAATTATTCAATATTAAATATAAAATTCATTATCTATAATTTTTTTTAATTTTTTTTATTATCATAGTTATCTCATATTTTCTCTCATTTGTAACATTTTTTTATGAGAGATAATTTTAAAAAAATTATAGTTAATTCTCTTAAATTATATAAAATGATAAATAATTTTAAAAAAATAAAATCATCTAAAACGACATATATTAAGAGACGGAAGGAATAGTTTACTAGAAATATGTTAGAAACTTTCATGTTGTGAGTGAGACCACGGTAGTTCTCAAGTCCTAAAATTGTTATTGTGTTATTATTTATATTTAAGACATATGATAAATATTTTCTAAATTTTTCAGCTACGTTGTTAAGTTAAATATATTGTAAATTGTAATGGAGTGAGAGTGATGAAATTAAGTGCATTAATACTTTGTTATTTGGCGACTCCTTTCATTAAATAATTCGTTATTACATTAGACAATGGATAGGAGAAAATGATTAGTATCACAAAATTGATTAAATTCATTGTCCATTATTTAAATAATAAATAATTTATTGTTAATGACAATAATTTGAAAATGCATACAATCTCCTAATCATATTAAATGAATAATAACTTCATTCAATTTTATGAATTGTAATATATTAAATTGTGATATCATGTCAATATAATAATAATTTTTTTGACATGTGTTCCATAATAAACGTCTTAATATTTATATAAAAAACTAAAATTAATAGCATCCAATATTTCATAAAATTGAGAACATTGTTTTATAGTCTAATTAAAACTACATGCATTATCTGCATGTCTTATTAGTTTAACAATGTCACATTTGACTGTGATAGGTATCTCATATATGTTTGTACTTTGTAGGTACAAATACAATTTCATAAAAGAAGAGGATAATTAAATCATAAACTAATGAGAATCATGTGGGCTGAAATTGGGTTTTAAAGGTTTCCCATGATAATCCCTTCTCAATGTATTCAATATTGGAGGGGTTGAAAGGTCCTTTGATTCTGTCAATGGACTTAATCACTGCCCTTGCTGGAAGAATGCTTCTTGACGGGTCTGGAGAAGTTCTGTGGCTCAAGCTGGATGAGAATCCCTGATCATACCAATTTATAACCACTAGTGTGAAGCTAGATTTTGTTTTAATTGCAAATGATCAATGATAAGGGGAAACATATAGATAAAACTGTGTATAAATTTGGCTAAGAGCTGTCTAATTACACCTTAAGTTGGGGCAAACAAAATGTTTAAATTGCTTAACAGGATGGATTGACAAATAATTCCTAAAAGTAATCGGAAATGAGAGTCAAATGTCCAAAAAAAAGACAAGTCTTATTTAACGAGTTGATTTTTGTATAGAAAACGGTATTAGCTTTTCAAATATACAATAGAAAAGAATATTATTTTAATTGTAAAATATTTATACTGTTTGAAATAAATAAATTAGATATTTTTAAATTCAAAATAGAGACGATTATAAATTATACTTTTTAGATGATAAATAAATTGAATTTTCATTCTCCGGACTAGAAAACATACATAACAAAGAATGTAATAAACTCTATCTAAAATCAAAATCCCCACCCCCATTCACATCAACACCCACCACCATCACCACCATCAACGCCTCCCACCCCCCAAATCCAACACAACCATTATCCCAACTCATCGCAACCACCAACCAACCAAATCACAACACCACACCAAATGTAAGTATGAGATTGAGAGTTTGAGTCTTGACATGTTAAGGTGAAATGTGTTATTACTCAACATATGTATGTATTAATGAATGTATAGGGAAGCATGACATACTCATCCAAATCTTTTTGGTTTTTAAAAAGAAATAGTTGAAGGTTCAATTGTCCGAAACCGAATATACAATTGTTTCAAATATGATTTAAAATATTCATAATTTATCAAGTTATTTAGAAAGTTAATAATGATGGTATATTTTGAAACCAATGGAATATTATATTAAGAAATTAAGCGAAAGAATAATTATATGCAAACACATAAATTGAATCGGGTTGTTCCAGCGAAACAAATTACAACATTAAAGCAAGCATGTGAATTTACAGAACAAATCTATATGTATGTACGTACAACTGAAAGGCGGCTGCTAACACTGACCTTGAAGATTAGAACTTCAACTTCCTGCTCATCCACCTCTGCTCCAACCACAATTGCTTCTTCCTTGACAGACTGAGTGTAATATTCCAGCATCGCTATTTCCGCATTGTGACCATAATCTTCTTCCGTCTCTTCTTCCTCGTCGTATCGAATTCTCCGTCTGGCACTACAAATGGTGTGCGGAACGCGTAGATTAAGATTGCTGCCTAGTTTTGGATTACAACTGCAAGCTTTGTTGGAGGAGGAAATAATATTGGAGGAGGAAACAGGTAAGAAGAATGATGAAGATGGGTTGGTCCATCCAGCTCCTATATACTTCAACATACCTAGGTAAGGTACCTGAACCAGATATCCTTACTATAGCTAAAGATAAGGAGGTCTCATGCTTGCTGTAATTTTTGGACCATAAATAAAAACCTAACTCAAAAGAAGAAGATCACAATCTGTCATTTTCTTAATAAGGTGGGTTATGGTGGTCAAGCAATAACAGAGAGGGTCCAACGACGTCGCAGTCACACTCGCTCGCAATTGATAACTTCTGGAACTGTTTACTTAATTAATCCAATCATTTCACTATAATTATACTATTAATTAATTTTCAACAACATTAGGAGTAATATTTTACGTAATACTCACATAAGTAAATTGCGAATAAGGACGGTTTTTAATGTTGTTTTTTCCCTGTCTCGTATTATCCTTCCATTTTAAAAACTCTCCCCCCTCGACAAAAACACCCAAATTCTTTCAAATTACGATTTTTAGCCCTTCAATCATTCATTTCAACATCGGTCTTGGCACAGATCTGTTCAAAAAAGCACTCGATATCATATAGCTGGGTGTAGTAATCACTCCATTTTGTTGTTCTTCAGTGTGACGAACATAATGATCTGCCATGTGCTGCGATCTGGCTGAATTGAGCTTTGTTGTTGTGAGATACTAGAAAAAAGAAGAAGTTTTGTTGAATGTTTAAGAATTGGGTTTTAGGGTTTGTTTGGGTCTATGGCTACTTTGCAGAGACTGCCGCACTCGACCTCGTGCTCGACTGCGAGTAGTTACGGGACGAATTCGGGTAAACCCGACACCTTCCCAGCCGGTTTAAGAGTTCTTGTGGTTGATGATGACATTACTTGCTTGAGGATTTTGGAGCAAATGCTTAGGAGATGCAGTTATCTAGGTGAGGGGTCTCACTTGCTTCTTTCTCCTGTTTTAGCTCCATTTTAAGTTTGAATTGTTAATGTTTTGATAATAAGTTATTGTGTATTATTTGGATAAATGTGAATTACTGATAACTTAGTCTTGAAAGCTTTGGTACATAATAATGTAGTTGTAGATTAGGAGCTTTTTCCTTGAATTGGTAGATTTGGGGTTTCTCTTGTGGTAACTTTGATGGTCAAAAGGGAATTTTGATTAGTTTTAGGGTCAGGAGAAGAAGATTGAATTTTGTTATTTTCTTTCTTCTTTGCATGTTTTTTTCTTCTTTTTCTTTTCCTGCCTTCAATTTCTGAATTCTGCAAACACTCGTCTAATAAAAATAAAAGAAAAAGTTCTGGAATGTCACTGTATATAAATTTTTACTTTTTTGAGGATGTGCGCCTCATTTCAATGAACACCTCACCCTTCTCACCTAGGCTCCAGTGAGACCTCTGCGCCTTGGTTAATAACAATATGGTGTTAGATCAATCTTCCTAGAGTTAACATAAGGAGTCATAGTGCAACTTACCCACGTAGTTAGAAAGATTCGTCCTCGCGTTGTACTCATTTGTTTAATAGGGGCTTCTTAATAAATTGGCATTGACTTTGACCCTGGCTGTATACAATAATTGTCTTATATGGATGTTACCAAAAAAATTATTAAGGTCTAATGGTTTGGAGTTAGGTTGGTGAGTATCGAAGAAGTGACAGCCGAGTGTCTGAAAATAATTTTGTAAAGGAATTGCTGACCTATAAAAGTGCGTCGCCGTCCAGTTAGCGTGGGGGTTTGACAACTCCATGGCGTGTTGCTGAAAATAATTTTTTAAAGGACAACTCTCATAAGCAGTATCCCGTGTATAATTTCTTCTTTGTAGGTACTTGATCAAAGTATGACTGTTATCGGACTCCTTCTCAGTCAAAATGTCATGTTTTTGCAGTTTCTTTACGAGTCTTCAAATTTGACTAAAATGTGTAATTGCTTGCAGCGACGACATGCTCCCAGGCTACTGTTGCTTTGAACCTACTACGGGAGAGGAAAGGCTGTTTTGATTTGGTACTAAGTGATGTTCACATGCCTGATATGGATGGTTTTAAACTACTAGAACTCATTGGTTTGGAAATGGACCTTCCTGTTATTAGTGAGTATTGCTTTGTTTAAACAGAGTATCAATCTATTTTCATAAACTAACATGGTATATGGTATTTCAGTGATGTCAGCAGATGGAAGGACCAGTGCTGTTATGAGGGGAATTAGACATGGGGCTTGTGATTACTTAATCAAGCCTATACGTGAGGAAGAGTTGAAAAACATATGGCAGCATGTTGTGAGGAAAAAGTGGAATGAAACTAAAGAACACGAAAATTCAGGCAGCTTGGATGACAATGATCGGCATAAACGAGGAAGTGATGATGCAGAATATGCTTCTTCTATTAATGAAGGATCAGAAGGAATATTAAAAACCCAAAAAAAGAGGAGAGATATTAAAGAAGAAGATGATGGTGAATTGGAAAATGATGACCCCACTGCATCAAAGAAACCACGTGTAGTGTGGTCGGTGGAGCTCCATCAGCAATTTGTTAGTGCTGTGAACCAACTTGGAATTGATAGTATGAACTCAGTCATTTGTTTCTACTATTACTTTATTGCTTATAATGTGTACTTGCTTGTTGTATATATTCATATTTTAGCAGCAAATCTATCTGTTGATTATATGTACTCAATGCCTGCCCCATTTTTTGGTTTCTCTTGCAGAGGCTGTACCAAAAAGAATTCTAGAATTGATGAATGTTCCCGGTCTGACTCGAGAAAATGTTGCAAGCCACTTGCAGGTTGATTCCCTTTTCCATAGTGGTTATCTTCGCAGCACCTTTTTTACTCTTTCCTAACACATTATTGAGAGAGTACATAAAGTAGGAGATTTAATCTTTTGTGAGGTATTTGCAGAGTTTTATAAAAGAATTATTAATTAATTTGTTTCCTGGATGGAAAATTGTGGCCACTTTAGCATGCAAATGGTGCAATAATCCCTATATATCTTCTACTATTGACCACTTTATTAATTAATTTGTTTCCTGATCTTATATTGCATCAGTATAGAGGCAGTTTTCCTTTATTATTCTCTTGGTCTCTACTCTTATCTGCAAAATATTGCTACTCCAATCTCAATATTGAGATCCACTTTAGAAATTGATGTACTAAAGCTTTCATTTCCACAAGCTTGTTTGATAGTTTTCACAAGGTCCATGCAACTTGAGAGTGGGACAATTTAGTTTTTACTTTTTAATCCCCAACTAGTTGGGGTAGGATGCAAAAGAATCCCATATGACAACAGAAAAGAATAAAGACAATAAGGGCAGTAAGTAAGTAAAAGACGAAAAAAATAATAAAAACAATAAGAGACTAAAAAAGATAAGGCAAAGAAATAAGAAACTAATAAAATACTGAAGTACAATAAAATGATAAAATGCCACAAAAAATAGAAATAAAATTTCGAACACACCATTAATTTACATAAATAGATGTTAAAACCCTAAAATAAAAACAAAAGGGAAAAGTGGAAGGAAAAGGAAAAAACGTAAGATACCACATAAGGTGGATATTAAGGCTTGATATCATCCAAGATAACTTAATTGTCTAGCTCTTCCAATAAACGTGGAAGAAATATTTGTTTGGTGCTGTATTTGACTACCTGTATTGGCATTTATCAATCTGAATTTGCGTGAATATGCAGAAATTCAGACTATATTTAAAGAGGTTAAGTGGAGTAGCCCAACAACAAGGCGGGATTCCTAATTCATTTTGTGGGCCTGTGGAACAAAATCCCGAAATAGGTCAACTGGGAATATTTGATTTTCAAGCTTTGGCAGCTTCCGGCCAGATTCCTCCTCAGACATTGGCAGCTCTGCATGCTGAGCTTTTAGGTCGACCATCTGGTAACCTTGTTTTGCCAGCAGTGGACCAGCCAACTCTATTGCAAGCAGCTCTACAGGGCCAGAAGTGTATCCCTGTTGATCCTGGTGTGACATATGGGCAGCCTCTGATGAATTGCCCATCCAACATCTCCAAACAATTTTCCCAACCCATAATATCTGCTGAAGATGTTCATTCAAGCTTTGGTATGTGGACATCTAATAGTCTTGGTACTGTGGGACCTAGCAGCAACCTTACTGGGGTGGCTGCTCAGAATGGTAACATGTTGATGAGTATATTGCAAAATCAGCAGCAACCGCAGCAGCAGCAGCAGCAGCAACAGAAACAGTCCATTCTACAAGAACCTACCCGTTCCATTAATGTGCAGCCTTCTTGCCTTGTGGTCCCCTCTCAGTCAACCCATTTTGAGGCAGGAAATAGTCCTGCTTCAGTTAATCAGAGCTGCAGCTACAATAGAAGTTCAGCCATTGATTATAGCCTTATTGCACCTCAAGCTAATAATTTCTCATTTGGTGTTGAACAAATGTCAGATGGAGATCTTAAAATGACTGGTGTGCTTAATGGTTACTCAGGTCCAGGTCCCATTTCTCCATCTGTGTCATCTTGCTCAAAAAATGTTGATGCTGGTGCTGGGCGGCGAGTTCAGAATTCTGGCTCGACATTTAGTGCTGCCAAACAGTTGCCAGTTCGTGTACCCAATATGAACGACTTTCAAGGTTCTTATGGTGAGAAGTCTAGTCAGGTGCTTGATAATGGACCTTTGAGGAATCTTGGATTTGTTGGTAAAGGGACATCCATTCCAAGCCGTTTTGCAGTGGATGAAACAGAATCATCAATGAGCAACTTCAGCCATGGAAGTATCTACAGGGAGAACAATGGGAAAAAAGTGAAGCAGGAGCCAAATTTGGATTTTATTGAGAATGCTAATATGGGAAACCCCACACTGCAACATTTCTCTCCAAATGATCTCATGAGTGTGTTCTCTGAATAGGTATTTTCTTTTTCTGTATGTTGGTATTCTGAAATTCTTTAATTTTCCTGAGAATTTTATTTTGCTTTAAGTGCATGTATTTATTTCCCTAAGCTGTGCTTGTTCGTTACTCAATTTGTCTCTTATACCTTACTTATTTTAAAATAGTTTGACATTATATATATATATATATATACATACGAATATATTAAGTAGGTTATATAGATTGACAAACATATAGCTGTGGTATTTTCATTCTAATTATTAATTATATAACAACCATTTTTTGGCCAAAGTATTAATTATTAAGTAATAGAATTATTAATTATCTACCACATAAGGAAGTTGGCTTCCTGAAAAAATGTTAGTTATTAGAGATTATTAACTTATTGAATATTAATATTAAAGGGTCGACTGTAGTATTGCATATTCTTTGTTAATACGACTTTTTTTTTTCCTTTCTAATTTGAAGCTTTGCGTGCAACAGGCTTGCATTGCATGTTGAGTGAAGTCTCTTTAATTTTCTACGAGGATAACAATGATTTATGTCACCAGATATTCAAGATTGATTCCTGTTGAAGACGTTTTATCTAATTTACTTCCGAGCCAGAGTCCAGTCCTTGCAGCAAACATGATTAAGAATGAAGGTGAAAGCTTGTAATCTCCCGTATCTACCTATGATTCTGAGAATCAAAAGTGCAAAACTTGTCATTATGCTTTTGTGAGGGTTGCAACAGGTTCTGCTTAGTATCGGGCAAGTGTTGATTACCTTTTGGCTAGTCTTTTTATTTAGGGAATAAGTTATTAAGGCAGCTCGCCTACATAATTGTGTAGTTATCGGGGCTTGTTAATGTTGAAGTGCCTGTCTATTTATTACTCATTATTTTGACAATTCGGCAATTGTAATTATTGAATATTGTCACTATTAACTTAATTTCTAAATGCTCCTATCAAAATCTTATCAAAAATGATACTACTATCCTAGGAAGATCTATGTTGGGTCGCGATTATTTGGGCCGGTCAATCTTATTTATTTTGGGTTTTCCGGGTTAAATCCATTTTTACTCTTGGAGCATTGGCTATTATCTAAATGATTATTCAGGCATTAGCTTGGACAGGAGTTGGTAGTGGAAGGTAAGTGGCAGCTTATGGGCTAAAAGATTATCCCTAATCTATGAGATTAGTAGGCGGCTAATTGAAGTGATGGGTCAAGCCGTCTTGAGCCACCTTTATTAATGAGGAGTTGACATAATGTTGATTAGGTGGAGAGCAAGGTATGGTAAAGCCTGCATGCAGCCAGCTGATGTAAGCATCGAAGGAAAACATGCAAGTTGGTGAGATGATATATGAGTACAGAGCACTACATCAAGGGGCAGGTAACAAAATATTTTTTCTCTTCAGACACTGGAACACACGACCTCTATTATTCTCACACCGGAGCGATCCCCGGCGGCCCAAAGCCGTCGAGATCTGGTGCTGACGTGTTTACTGTGCAGAATTGAAGCGCGTTTTGGTGATTGAGGCGCGTGGCAAGATCTTGGCGTTAACACTTACTTATATACTACTCCACCATTAATATATTCCAACAAAAGATTACAATTATTAACTTTTTTTAATTTCTAGTCAAATTTTGAAATCTTAAAATTTAAAACTAATGTGAATTTATTTCATTTTAATTAGTACAGTAGTTAATATTATAAACTACTTAACAAGTACAAATTTGTTATTTGAAAAATAAATTCAGGAATGGAGAATTAGATAAATAATTAACTAAGCGAGACGTACTGGTTTTGTGGAACGGATGGGATGGAGCATATATAATTTAAAACATATATATAGGAATGGAATGGAGAAGTAGAGAAATAACAAATTAAATTACCATCCAGCATAGTCCTTTGGATCTCTGTTTTCTTTAAGCATCCCCATCAATTCATCGGATGTTAAGTAACATGGATTTGTGCGTGCATGCTTCCTGAAGAGTTCCTCAAACTTGGAAGGAACAAACCTTTATTTGTATGGATCGATATACGAGTCATTAAATAATTAAACAATTAATGAATTTACTATACTATACTAGACTAGACAAATTAATATATGATTCTGCAGTAGTTCTTAATTAATTAAACGGGTCAAGTGAAC
Source organism: Panax stipuleanatus (assembly GCA_020205555.1). Taxonomy (NCBI): domain Eukaryota; kingdom Viridiplantae; phylum Streptophyta; class Magnoliopsida; order Apiales; family Araliaceae; genus Panax; species Panax stipuleanatus. Next base: position 135,966,569 of record CM035119.1, on the reverse strand, counting down.
TGTTACTATATATATGTATATAGTATATACCTTCCTTCAGAGTCGTAGATACCAGTGTCACTCCCATGTTTTGCTTTTTGAATGTTCTTTATCTCAATTGGGAAGAGCAGAGAAGGGAATTTTCCCTGCAGCCCATGCATATGCACCACAAAACTTAAACCCTCAGCCATGTAGTATACTCCTATATTAGTTGCGTACAATCTAATTTAGCTAGCCCCGGCCGGCCCCTTTACTTTATTACTACTCCGCTCTCATTATAAGGTTGGATTCCTTCGTCTCCTCGTAGCGAAACGAACTATCGATGGTCCAACCTATTCGGCTTTCGGAGAGAACGTGGTCACCAGTTATAATGTTGGACCCCTTCGACTTTTTGACAAGCGAAGCGAAATATTTTTGGATTGAACCTGGCTCTCGGAGAGAACGTGGTCGCCAGCTTGGTATAAGGTTGGATTCCTTTGTCTCCTCATAGCGAAGTAAAATACATTTTTGGTTGAACAAGGTTAGATTCCTTCGGCCTTAGGACGGCGAAGTGAATATTTTTGGTCTAACCCCTTCAGCTCTTGGAGAGAACGGGATTACAAAATTGTTAAAAGGCTGGATGACATTACAAGTTCTTCGGAACTAATATTCTTATTGAAAAATTGGTGAATTACTCATTCTAACAATGATATATAGTACTCTTCGGTAATGAGTAAGTCTCATCCTACATTGTTACTTGATTTTATTTGAAGTATTGAGTTTAAATTATATATCGTTTAAATAACAGTATAACTTGAACTGAAAGGGGGTAATAAGGAACAAAATCCATTTCATTAAAAATAGAAAAAAAGTTACAATAATTGAAAACTTTCACGAAGTTCATAAAAATATAAACACAAAGGTAAAAGATAAGTGGTCTTCAGCACTATTCTTCATCTTCATCTTCGGAAGAATCTAGGAGAGTTGGGTTGAGAGAGGCAGCAGCCAATATAGATTTGCCCTTGTTTCGGGACGCCTCATATTCTTCGGTATACATTTCGATTATCTCCTTAATTAGTTCTGGAGATTTGCGATAGGCAGCCTGAATTTCTTTTCGGAGCTCCTCAGTCAGAGGGGGGCCAACCAATTTGAGGTAGCGAAGTTCCCTTTCAACTTTGCCACGAAGGTCAAAATGGCGTTCTTCAAACTTCTTGGCCTCAATAATTGCTTGAGTCAGGCTTTGGTTATTCTGAGTTAGCTGTTCATTGACCCTCTGCAATCCCTCATTCTGCTCAACAGTCATTTGTTGTAGGGCTTCGGCTGCAGCCAACTGTTCTTTCATCTTGGCCAGATCACCTTGAAGACCTTTGTAGTTGAAGCAGAGGTTCTCATGTTCACTCTTTTCCTTTGCCAAAGCTGACTTCAGAATGACATTTTCCTTTCGGGCCGCCTCCCCATCAGCCTCGACCTCTTTGTATTTTTGATAGAGACGCCCAAAGGACCCATTGGCCTGTAATTATTCGAAGTTAGAGGAAATTTCAAGAAAATATCCATGAACTGAGATGGATAAAATGTGATGTACTTACTCTAGCCTGATTAATCATGCCCTCTTCGAGCAAGTCAGAAACAGAGCTGTTTACCGAAGCGATGACTGTTGGTATCTAGAACAAATGAATTGTAAAGGTATAAAGGGAAATCTTCCCTTTGATCCGGCCATAAACTGGGTGAACGGAGAACCCCCGATTTCGGACCATAGAAAGATGATAAAGGGGGCGAAGGGGGTGCTGCTCATTTTGGTGAAGGTGTCGATTGTCTAGGGGGAAGTGAAGGCGGTTGATCATCCAAAATAGCTCTTCGCTTCTGAATAAGGGGAGAACTGGGATCTGCCTCGAATTCATCAGCTTCAACCGATGGAGGGGGGATTGTCTAGCCGGGATTTTTAACTCTTCGGTGGTGAGGGGGATAATCTTGACCTTGGCTTTTCGCTTTTTGGTATAGAGGATTTTGGTGCGCTGCTCAATGGGCATATCCAGAAGACTTTCAGTAAGAACGGGAGTGGGATTAGATTTTGGCTTCTTGGCAGCATGTTTCTTCTTTCGGGGTCGGCTTGTCCCTTCAGAAGGAGTTGGCTCATTTGTTGGAAGATTGGTAGTTGGAATTTCCTTTATTGGGGCTTCTACATTTTGTATTTCAACAGCAGGGGGATCCACGTGTTGGGCTTCGAAAGTTTGGGCCTCCGGGTCTTCGGCTTCGGTAGAAGCTGGGGCCGATTTGGCAGCAAGGAACTTCTCTAAATCCATCCGATCGATGGAAGTAGGCTTAATCAAAGATACTGCAAAAGACAAAAAATAATACTTCAGAATAGTTATCGAAAAAGGATTGAAAAACTTGCATAGAAGTTGAGTTCGGAACTTACATTTGTGGTCATATAACCAAGCTTGCTTGCTGAGGAGCTCGAAACTCCACTCCTTCAGAGGAAGTTTGTTCAACAGCTTTACCATTTCGGTCCCCCTCTCTAGTGTGACGTCGCCAAAGTCTGGAGTGAGCGTAGGAGTAGTAGTCCAATCCGGCACAGAGGAAATATCAGGTCCATTGACAAAGATCCAATCCTTATGCCATCCTCGGTTGCTTGAAAGGGTGTCTATCAAAGATCGCCTCTCGATCTTGACACTAGACGGTTTAGCCAGTCCCTTGAAGCCTTTCTCTCTGGACTAGCCCACCACGAAGAGGGAAAAGAAGAAGTCAATAGATGGAGGCATACTTTGTTTAAAGCACCAGGCTGCGAACGCAAGAATGTAAATGTATGAATTGGGGACCAATTGGGCCAACCCAACCCCCAAAAATCCTAGCATATTCAAAACGAAAGCATGAAGAGGGAAACGGAGTCCCTTCTCCAAGAGAGTGAGTGGCATAGCAATGTAACCATCTGGACGTTGGTACATGCGATCGGTAGGGGAAGGGGCTCACAGTTGGTAGTTGGGTGAAATCTGATATCGGTCTCGGATGGCCAGGATATCTGCGTCAGTAATCTTAGAAGGAGTATTGGCATGAGCAAATCGCTTTGCATCAGTGAAATCAAAAGGGGGCTCTGGGGGACATCTTTAGCGATATCGGTTGGGGGATTCTTACTAGATGAAGGCTTTGATTTGGGATTTGCTGACGGGACGGTCTATGTAGGGTTTTGAGCAGCCGGGACCGAAGGTGAAAGAGTTTCAGAGGATGGAATGATGTTATCTTGATCTTGGGAAGCCATTGTTAACAGCTTGATTGAGAGAGAGAAAGCCAAAAGAAGAAGAAGGAAACTGGAGTACTTCGAATTTCAAATAAGCAAGTAAAACTGTCCAAATTAGAGGTTTTAAAGATTTATAGAGTTGTCTTTTCGGAGGTACACGGAGCCCAAAGGTTGCGCATTCAATGAAGATATGATGGAGGTGCAGAGTTGGCATCTGATTTTGAGCTTGAGGGGTCTGCATTTGGACATGGGTCTTTTATTAATTGGGCTTTGCCGAATCTGTTTGAATTCTTTTTGACGTTTAGGCTGGACTTCTCTACTCTTTCATCAAACATGCTGTTTAACAAAAGACTGGGGGGCAATGTTGGGCCGCGATTATTTGGGAGGTCAAATCTTATTTATTTTTGGGCTTTCCGGGTCAAACCCATTATTACTCTTGAAGCATTGGGCTATTATCTAAATGATTATTCAGGCATTAGCTTGGACAGGAGTTGGTAGTGAAAGGCAGGTGGCAGCTTATGTGCTAAAAGATTATCCCTAATCTATGGGATTAGTAGGCGGCTGATTGAAGTGATGGGCCAAGCCGTCTTAAGCCACCTTCATTAATGAGGAGTTGACATAATGTTGACTAGGTGGAGAGCAAGGTATGGTAAAGCCTGCATGCAGCCAGCTGACGTAAGCATCGAAGAAAAACATACAAGTTGGTGAGATGATATATGAGTACAGAGCACTACACCAAGGGGCAGGTAACAAAACATTTTTCCTTTCCAGACATTAAAACACACGACCTCCATTGTTAATCCTTTTTTCGACCTGTACTTATTCTCACACCGGAACGATCCCCGGCGGCCCAAAGCCGTCGAGATCTGGTGCTGACGTGTTTACTGTGCAGGATTGAAACGCGTTTTGGTGATTGAGGCGCGTGGCGAGATTTTGGCGTTAACAATCTATATATACAAGTTTATTTCTTCATTTATGGACTTTTTTATAAATATATAGTCTAATTATTCATAATGGGCAGTTATGTACAAAGACTTTTTGTCTCATTATTGTTTTTCGTGCATTAAATGTGACATACTACTAGTAGTATTTATGAATTTCCTCTTCTTGAATGGACCCTTTAGTATCTAGAGTTCTTTACAGAACTATACAACATTTAGAAAATAATTACAAAAAAAGTGCATCCACAAAATAATTACAAAAAAAGTGCAAAAAATTCAAACCATTCAATTTCAAATTAAATAAGGAAACCTAAAATTAAGGATAACTAATAATTCAAATTCAAATCTTTTGGATCTAACAACAATTTTAAATTCATAATTCAAAATTCAAATCAAAATGAGAAAATTAAAAATAAAAAATTATGAAGGAGTTAATGTTCATCATCCTCCTCCAGCCGCCGCCGCTGCCACCACCACCACCACCGCTATATCGTCAGAGTTGCTATTCTGATTTTTTTTGACGATTTGGTTATCCACAAAAATTAAAATAGTTATCTTTATACGAAGTTTGGCTATCAACTGCATCACATTCAAAATAAAATTGGTAATCAAATAAAATTGAATTGGTTACCTTATCAAAAGGTTTGGTAACCAACTGCATGAAGTTTGGTTACCAACTGCATCACATTCAAAATAAATTAGTAACCTAATAAAACTGAATTGGTTACCTTATCGGAAGGTTTGGTAACCAACTGCATGAATTTTGATCACCAATTGCATCACATTCAAAATAAATTAGTAACCTAATAAAAATGAATTGGTTACCTTCTGTTGGGTTTGTACGAAATCGTGACGCAATCAAATTGCAAAAATTAGCGGAAGCATGGTATATCAGAGTTTAAAAATTTCTACAAAATCATTATCCGGATCATCCTTTATGCAAATTATTAATTTAAAATGATAAATAAGAAGTTATGGAATCATACCCTTGTAGAACGAAGCTTCCACAGGTACTAGTTCAACTCCTTGTTCTTCGTGATCTCCTTGAATTTCCGGGTTAGATTCCTTCCTTTGATCAGCGTTAGCCACCCAAGTGTTTGGCCTCTAGAGGTGATCCACCAAGGAAGATGAATTATCAAGAAGGAGGGTGTTTGGCTTAACCTTAGTTTTCTATCCTCTATAGAAAAGGAGTACTCTCCAACAATTGGAATTGCATCAATCTAATATTTATTATAAGACTTCTCTTATATAGACATTGGTCAACCCTTCTAATCCTATTAGACATGGGATTTCTTTTAATTAATTAAACTCCTTTAATTAATTTAGGCTTCCCACCACATGGGAATAATTAATTAAATTTATTTAATTAATTTGTTTCCTAATCTTATTAGGAATAAATGAGAGTACTAAATATTAAATTAATTACTAAACTCCTTTAGAAATTAAAATAATAATAATTGTAATAATATTAATAAGACTCCTCTTATTAATTTATATTTAATATTTCCAAAATATTAAATAATAAACATTAAGCTATTTAATTTATTCTATCACCATAGATTAAATTAATTATACTTAATGCATTATTACGATTATGCCATTACCTTCTTAAATAATTATTCTTCCTTTTTATGGTGTGACCCTTTAGGTTCTCCATATTAAACCGGTTGTGAATAAATCAATTAAAATAATTTTAATCTTATTTAAATAAATAAATTAAACTAATAATCTATTTAAATAAATAATATTTATTCTACAATAGGGATAAGCCTCCCTAGCGATCAACGACTTTCCAGATAATATAGATTTCAACATTAATCATAAAAGAACCTGTGAGTTAATAGTTACCATACAATTCAATCCTTCCACCATACAATGTCCCAATTAAATATAAGACATGGATTTACTGTCAAGTCTTATTTTATTTAATTATATGTATTTCGATTAGAAAATGCACAACTCCAAATAATGCAAATTAGAAACTCCTTTCTAATTTCATTTCACCTTGGCCAAGGATTCCTGGGTTGTCATTTAACGAATCACATAGGACATATCTCCTCTTTTACTAGAGGTGGTAGATTCTTTATTGATCATTCATTATCTCCATATGTAACTCATTATACCCAAGCATACCCTATATATGCCTTAAAAGGTCTTAAGGAATAAGTCAAAGTATAATTTGTTACATACAAGATACTATGATGATCTCAAGTCCAAGGATTACTTGTACTACTATCACATTAGGAATTCCTATTGACAGGCGAGTAAATCTCCATTAGGTATTCCATAGCGAATCACGTTCAGTGAACTTATTCTCCAATAAGCACCTACATACTTGCTTTAGTGTCTCCACACAAATGATCATGAGATCAATCATCCTCATCCAATGAGCAAGCAACATATGTACCAATCTATCCGGATTTACTAATCCCCTTTTTAGTAATCCCACGATTGGGAACTATTTTAGTTTTAAAACTTTCTAAGAATTTAGATCTCATTAGCATGATCATCATCATGATTCTAAAAGCATTGCTTAAAACTATGGGTTATTTACATATTATAAAAACAGCAACATGTAGATAATTAAATGCCTTTAATAAATGAATATTTTATTAATAAATAAATAAGATTGTTTACAAAGTACGTGCTTTATCATCATACATGATTGGCTTGTATGCACACTACTTTCACCTTCATACTAAGGTAACCAAACCTTCATAACAAGGTAACCAAACCTTCATAACAAGGTAACCGAACCTTCATATTAAAATTCGATTACCTTGATATGAATGTTTGGTTACCTTGGTATGACTGTTTGGTTACCAACATATGAAAGTTTGGTTATCGGTGGAGGTGAAAAATGGACCGGTGGCGATGGGAGGCGGAGGGAGGAGAAAGGGGGCGGGAGGAAAGGGAGAGGGAAGGGGAGGAGGGAGGGGGGAGGGGGGGAGGGGGTGGGGGGTGGGGCGTGGGGGGGGGGGGGTGGGGAGAAAGGGGGGGGAGGAGGGGGAGGGCGGTGGGAGGCGGAGGGAGGAGAAGGGGGCGGGAGGAGAGGGAGGGTGTGGGGAGGGGGCGGGTGGAGGAGAAAAGGGGGCGGGAGGAGGGGGATGAGAAAGGGAGGGGAGGAGGGGAGGCGGGAGGTGGGGGAGGAGAGGGGAGGGGAGGGGGTGGGGTGGGGTGGGGCGGGGCGGGGGCGGGAGGACGGGGAGGGCGATGGGAGGCGGAGGGAGAGGGAGAGGGAGAGGGAGGAGGAGGAGGAGGAGGAGGAGAAGGGAGGCGGAAATGGAGTGAGAGAGATAACAGAGATAATTGTGGCCATAATTAAAGGGATAAGATTGCACTTTTTTTGTAATTAAGTATTACATATGCACTAATTTTATAAATATTTTATTTATGCATTTTTTTTTTATAATATTTTATTAAAATATACTATTATATGCAATTGTTCCTAGTATCTATGTTTGATGCTTATTCTACGTTGGCAAAAGTTTTAAGCCCAGATAATTTTGCCGAAGTTAAGCCCAGATAGTTTTATATTTTTCATACTTGCACAGGTTTTGATTTTAGTTACTTAATTTTTTTCATTTTTATATATAATTTGTTTGAAATATAAATTAAAAATCATAAAAATATATTTTTATTAGTCCTTTTGGGTTGCCCATAACTTTTGAGACTAGAAAAGCATAAATACATGGAGACAAGACATTATACCTGAGAATTTATCACTCAAATCCACAAGTCAACCAACCAACCCACCCACGCATTAAATTTAAGGGTTTAGATATGAATAAATGTTACTCATCTTAAGCATTATGACATTCAACAACTGAAAACATTTTAATTACAGATTTTCTCTATAATGTATATATATTCCCCTTTTTTTTTTTTTTTAATAGACATAACCTATATATTTGTAAACTAAAAAAGACCAGCATCATCTTTGAAAACGCTAGTAACAAAAGGAGTGGGCAATTAAAATATCTATTTTTAGATGTTTTAAAAAAAAAACTAAAAATGATTTGATGTTATTTATTTTTGTTTTTATTTTCTTATCCCTGCTTGTTAATTAATTGCCAGGAAGGCAGGCAGGCTGGCTGGCTTAGGCAGCCGGCCCAGTTCATAGCTAAGGGAGTTGCCTGTATTCTGTTTGTCTCAAAAACCCTACCAACCAAACCCCGGCCCCCCCTTCTCTCTCGATTATTTTTAAAACTTCAAACTTGAGCTGGTCTGCAACATCCGCCGCCTACTGCAACTCAAAAACTCCAATTCTCTCTCTAAAACACTTATCAAACACTTTCCTCAATAATGAATTCCCTCGCCCACCACCAATTCCTTCACGGCGGCGGCGGCGCCACCTTCTCTCTCCTTCATCCCAAACCAGCTTTTTCCACCACCACCTCCTCTCCCTTCCCCGTCCGCATGTCACTCCGGGAAGACGCTCCGTCCTTGGCCGTAGTGGGCGTAACCGGCGCCGTAGGCCAAGAATTCCTCTCCGTCCTCTCTGACCGCTCCTTCCCTTACCGTTCCATCAAAATGCTAGCTTCCAAGCGATCCGCCGGTAAAAAATTCATCTTTGAAGGCAATGATTATGTCGTGGAAGAGCTGACCCCTGACTCCTTCTCCGGCGTTGATATTGCCCTGTTCAGTGCTGGCGGCTCCATTAGCAAGCAGTTGGGTCCTATCGCGGTGGATTGCGGAACTATTGTAGTGGATAATAGCTCTGCGTTTCGCATGGATGAGAACGTTCCTCTTGTGATTCCAGAAGTGAATCCGGATGCAATGTCGGGTATAAAGTGGGGGTCCGGGAAGGGGGCTATAATTGCAAACCCTAATTGTTCCACTATAATATGTTTGATGGCCGCCACGCCTCTTCATCGAAGAGCCAAGGTGAATGAATTTAATCTCATTCGATTCAAATGGTTAATGTTAAGCACAAGCATCTGTGGAATTTCATGAATTTTAATTATTGTGTAAAGACCATGTGTACTCTTCCTTATTGAGAGTATGGTTTGTTATATGAATATCTATACGTGTAATTAGTCTGACTGAGCCCCAAGTGGGTATTAGTTATACTTTCAGGATGTCTTCCCCCTCTCTTTTCCCTTTAGTTTATTCTGAGGATGTTTGACTGACAAATTATTGTTATTGTTTATGAAGCCAAGAGTTTAAATGTTCTTGTGAAATTTTAGGCTTGAAGAACTGGAGGTTGTACTAAGTTTAGATAATAATTATAAAGGTGTGAGAAAGGGATAACATTTTTATTGAGAGGGCTGATGCCTTTGGACTATATTAGCTCATAGCCTAATACTAACCAAACACTCCGGTGCTCCGTTTATGTGGGGGTGTTTCTCTAACTTGGCATGCTGATGTTCATCTATAGGCCAACTGGACCTGAATAGTTTTGGGATTTGATTAATTATTGGTCAAGAATCTGTAAAGGCATGCTTTTGTATGTGTGAAAATGAGGTACTTTGCTTACTTAAGATTTTGTGAGAGGGGCTTTCCTAAGATTATGTGAGTTCAATTTTATGAATGTGGAAGAACTTTGTAGGTTTGACATAAAGCCTTGATCATAAAGGGTGTGTATCTATTATCGCTCAAATATATTCTGAAAACTAGGAGTCTAAACTAGTGAAAAATAGAAAATAGCAGCATACAGGAATGAGTTTCTTCACTAATCCTTATAAGATATGGCAAAAAGTTTATAATCTCTATTGTAAATAAGCATGTATGTAGACCAAAAAAACAGAATGAGTACAGAAATTAGAAATGTGCTATGCTGAAAATTGACACAACCCATTTCCATACAAACAAAAAGAAGAAAAGAAGAAATTATGTGGACTCTTAACTGTTGAAGAAAAAATGGTATACTAAGAATCTAACTTTCTTGTTGGCATTCTCACTCGCACATTATTACCTAACTATTTTACTTTTATCATCTATTTATATCTTTTCTTTTCTTTTTTCCTTTAGAACACCTTCCAGGTAGTGGATTGAATGTTTTAAACACCACCACTGTTCATGACACATGAATGTTTTAGGTAGTACGCATGGTTGTTAGCACATACCAGGCGGCTAGTGGTGCTGGTGCTGCTGCAATGGAGGAGCTTGAGCAGCAGACTCGTGAGGTTTCCTCCTACTTTCTTTAACTTATAGTTTTGTTTCCAATTGGCATGTTGTACCCATCTAATATTGAATAATTTGGTATGTTATTCTTCTAAATTGATTTTTTTCCTCATTGTTTTGTGGCTAGGTCCTCGAAGGAAAACAACCAACTTGTAAAATCTTCAAGCGGCAGGTTTGTCTCTTTATTATTCATGTTCCTTAAATTTAAAGGTGAATTAATTAGGTAATGACGTGGATGTATTTAATTGCTTAATTTGCTATACTTTCTATATGCAGTATGCCTTTAATCTTTTCTCACACAATGCACCTGTTCTTTCGAATGGGTACAATGAGGAGGAAATGAAATTAGTAAAAGAGACCAGGAAAATCTGGGTAAGCGTCACTATCCAATCTTTTGCTTATCATTTGTCATATTTAAGACAGTTGATAGTATCTATTGAAGGATAATTGGCATGTAGACTCTGTATAACATGCCTCTCTTTTTGTGCTACAGAATGACACTAGTGTCAAAGTGACAGCCACTTGTATACGTGTTCCTGTCATGCGTGCACATGCTGAGAGTGTGAACCTTCAATTTGAGAAGCCCCTTGATGAGGTAATGTTGTAGTGACCTGAACCATGCTGTTTTGTTCAAACTCAAACTTTTGCGCATAACTGTTATAAATTTTTGTTGGGTGACTAAATTTTGTTTTAGAAATGGAGTTCCAATTATATTCACCTGTGGTCAGATTTTGTTTTTTTTTAAAGTTATGGGATTCGGTCAGAAGATTGAAAGCTAGCTTTGTGATGGTTTCGACAGCTAGCTCAATTAGAACATTAGCTACCATCTAGTGACCTTACATGCCCATTTGACACAGTTCTATTCTCAGCAAAACCATCATCGAATGCCAATCAGTCCCACTTTTACTTTCCATTTCTCAACGTTGATAATCTATTTCCTCGTTAAGCATGCAGTTCTTAGCTACTATTGTATATGTTTTTATTTGGGAACACTGCATTTAGTGGAGCTGCAGCATATATTATGTCTTTCTCAACTGGGGGAAAGGGGACATTTTTACTTGCTGGCTTAAGCTTTGTGTCAAATTGGTTCTCAACAATTTGGTACAACAGTGCAACCTGCAACAGGTTTAGTAAGAACTGTTAAAAATAGGCCTTGATGGATGGTTCAACTGAGAACCACTTTCATTTATACTCTCATAAAGCAAATTAACACAAGAAATCGCATCAAAACCGAGTTGACTTGTTAAATAAAGCAATTCACACTGTACAAAAATCATAGATGTACAGCTGTAAACAATGAGTCAATTCTTGCTGCTGCTTTTTTTATCCCAGCTAAAACAGTATGATTAAGATGAACAAGAAAAGAAAGAAATGAGATTTATTTTCTCTTTCTACCTTATCCTCAAGTGTAGGACTATAGGATAGAAGGGGAAAAGGGAAAAAAGGGGGAGCTGGGGTGAAAAGAAGAAGAAAATTAAAAAAAAAGGGGAGCTGGGGTGAAGAAAAGAAGAAAATTCTACTGATTTTTTCTTAAGGGCCAGCTCTTAATTCTCCAGGACACAGCTAGGGATATTCTGAAAAATGCTCCTGGAGTGGTGGTTATTGATGACCGGGCATCCAATCACTTTCCTACACCATTAGAAGTTTCAAACAAAGATAATGTAGCAGTTGGCAGAATACGCAGGGATGTGTCCCAAGATGGAGACTATGGGTAACTTTCATATATGAGTCTATTACTTCTGCCTAATTCTGATTCTACATTTAAAACCTCAAACTAAAAGGTACATGTAAAACAGGTTGGACATATTTGTTTGTGGTGATCAAATACGCAAGGGAGCTGCTCTAAATGCTGTCCAGATTGCAGAGATGTTGCTATAGTTCAGTTTCTGTTGGCCAGGGTCTCATTCTGCAAGATGATCATATGTCGATTAACATTTCCAGTGAGATCATAATGCCCTCATGTTAGAATAGTTATTAACCCTTGGAGTTGAAGAAATGACCACCATCTTTGCAACATAAACAGTTAGGTATACTAATATTTGGTTGCATTTATCATTTTCAAGGGCTTGACTTTTTTTTATAATTAATTTTTAAAAATTTTAGTTTTGTTACAATCTTGAGAGTTCGGTATAATTATCCCTTTTTGAGTGTTGTGTTGCATGGAACATCTAATGAGTGATGTGTGGAAGTTGGTGTCTCTCAAAAGATGTATCAAGTAACCCATTGGTACATTTGTAAGGCCTTCTTGTACTTCCTTTAAGATCAATAATTTTAATGTCCATTGCAATATGGCTGTACTTCTGCAATGTTTCCAAGCTGGGCTTGTAGTATTTGGTAACATTACATGTTTCTGTATATACATTCTTAAATTATTGAGTTATGAAGTTTTTGTACTAGTTATATAATGCGGCAATATACTATTGTTGTTGATACTTGCGGTGAGTTTAGTCTTTCTTAGTGAGTTGTAATTAAAGGAAAAGGATAGCTCAAGGGGTGGGGGAAGTGTGAGGATCTTTTGCCTTTGTGTTTTTCTACAGAATGAGAATCTTTCATAAATTTGACAAGGGGAATGGACAAATCCAAATTAATTTTCTAGTTTCTTATGTAGGAACTGGTGGGAAGAGAGAGTGAAGACTGAATAAGAATCATTTTAGGTTTTTTTTCCCCACCTGTCTTCATAACTTCACAGGGGTTACTTTAAAGCAAAATATGAAATCTTTAAAGTTTAAGGCTTAAAAAATATACTACCTCCGTTCCTAAAAGATTGTCGTTTTAGAAGAAAAAATTTGTTTCAAAATGTTTGTCGTTTACAACTTTCCTGAAGAATAAATTATTTACTTTCCTATATTACCTTTATCTTCTTTCATTGTCCCAATAAATTCTTTTCCTTGCATTAATAGTTTTCAATTTTCTATAAAAGGATAGTGATGGAATTTCAAATAAATTTTATTAATATTAAATAATTTTTTTAATTTATGTGCCAAAATTTTAAACGAAAATTTTTTATGAACGGGAAAAATAGTAGGTTTTCAGAGTGATGCATAGGTTTTGTCAAGGCATGTGATGAGAACATTATATGGGGGAACATTATTGAATCATACAAGTTGTACTATCCAATCCCCATTGATTCCTTGGTAAACAAGGTATTGAAGAATAACCAATCCACTAAAGTATGGTTGGATAGTTTCCCAGAAGGAAACTATCTACTGATGGGGTTGTGGTCATAGGTTAATCATAGCTTTGAATGAGTATTATTGTCATTTTTGTTTACTTTACTTTTTTTTTTTTTTTGGTAAAATTGAAACATACTTTTCTTTTGTTTGTTGATAGATTTCATAAATTTGATAAAGTTCTCGACTAAAACATGGTCCATATATATAAAGTTATATTGTTTGATAACTTTATAAAAGTAATTTAAGCAAGTATAAATTTTAGTCCCAACAAAAAATTATATATTTCATAAAAACATTTTTATTCAAAATACAATTTGAAATTTTGTACTTAAATTTGTTGTATAACAATAAAAATTCATACCAAATACTTTTGTATAACCAAATATTAATATAAATTTCTTATGAAATAAATATTATTCTTATTTTATATTTTAAAAAATACCTTATCTCACCACTCCGTCCTTTCGAACCAGCACAATAAATTCTCTACTCTATTTTTTGAAAGTCATTTTCAAACTCAAGATTTAGATGATTTTATTAAATAATAATTCTTAAAAATACTTTTGAGATAGATTAGAATATTTATAATTGTATTGACTATAATTAAAATAATCTATATCAATTTTGAATTTATAACTCTCTTTAGTTAACTTTAAAAAGTTAATAATAATTTTATATTTTCTCATTCCCAAAATTAGAGATATTTTTTTTAGTCCATTCTAAAATTAGAAATATATTTATATTTTAAGACTATAAAGTAACATAAAACACCATCACAATCGAATTCATAGTTAATAATAAAATTTATATTTGCAAAAATAAAATTATCTTTAAAAATAATCATTTTACAAATATATTTCTTATTTTGAAAAATTAAAAATTTTAGAACGGAAGGAGTCGTTTATATTGAGTAACATATGTTTAAACAAAATATTGCTATCAATATAAACAAAAATTAAAACGTCCGTGTGGTCATATGCTGATTTTTGATTGGACAATGCAGTAAAGGCTACGTAAGCTACACAGTACATCGTAACATCAGCAGATATATAAAATAAAATACATTTACTAGTACTACCTAGTAGTGTAGTAGTATTAGTATACTTATTATATTGCATTAATTTTCCAGTGAATAGGGAATTTGGAATCAGTTTATAATTTTTGTCTTCCGATTTTTCTTTTTCTTCCCTTATGGCCTAAAAACAGAGAGAGAAGGAGAAAGAGAAAGCGACATTCTTCCTGGTCCACCAATTGACTAGGGATTGACGATCTTCTACCTATCTCTGTATATACATTTATATATATAATTGAGTGTATGTGTGGCCTTCTTCTTCAAGCAGCTGCTTAAGCGGGTGGAGTATCAGTCAACTGAAGTCATCGGTGAGATTTTCTTTCTTCTTTCTAAATCTAGTAGGTTTTTGATCAATGTGAAAAGTCTGAACAAGGAAATGAGAAGAAAAAAAAGAAGAAAGAAATTAATGATCTCTCTAGTTTTTATTTGGTAGTATTATTGCTGGATTTGCTAAATTAATTAAAGCAAATTTGTGGACATAACTTTGCTTATATATAGGAATACTCTGTGCTTATATAGGAATATTATGTGATTATGAGTGTTATTTACTTGATCTTTAGTGTTTACAGACATAAACATGGACTTGTGCCATTCAACTGTGTTTATTGCAGTCTGGATTTACCCTCAAATGATTCCTTGAGTAACAGAATGAAAAGAGAACAAAAGATTTTCCTTGTATTTTTTTCAATTTTGTTTTTCTCTTACTACTTGTAATATGTTACTTTATACTTGGAATTATAATCCATCATCAAATGGCCTTAGAAATAACTATAAAATAGTCCGAAGTGATAATAAATTAGTACAAATAATTTTATTTCATCCATCATTTTTGCAAACAAACGTAGCCTTGGGAAAGTAAAATTTTCTAGATGGATTGCTGTTTTAAGTACAAACTAAAAAATTGATTTTGAAGCGAGCATAAGGAAGAAAGAGAAGCCGCCAAAAATCCTACTCTCAATTTAAATGCCTTTATTGAGATTTTAAGTTCTCTTCATCAATTTCACTCTAATTTTATTTGTTGTCCAAAACTATTGGTAAGTAATAAATGAGAAAATTTGATGATGGTTGCAGGAAAAGGCAGAAAGACATATAAATCGGCGAGTAATTCCCAATTGGTAGGTTGAAATGTTAACTGCCTTTTAATCCAAGTGTTAATTAGCAAAAAAAAAAGGTGTACTATATAACTCCTGTTTGGTTGAAGTCTTATGAACTTGAATGCTTAACGTGAAGAATTGCACTTGTGTACTGATTTTCTTTTCGTACTTGCCAACCAACAATTTAAAAATCTAATATTGTTTACCTTTTTGTTGTTATGATTGTCCAACTCAGTGGTATTCTATTTCTATCTATGTTTTGTATAATCTTTATAGTGGCCGCTCCATATCAGTATTGTTCAGACTAGGGGCTTGTCTTCTAGTCCTGTAAATAGTTTCACCAAACAAAAGTAAGAGCTAACTTGCATTGAGCTACGAATGACTTCTTTTCAGTGCCTTATTGACCTACCCTTATATATTTATACGAATTAAGGAAAAAGAGTCAAAATTCAAATGAGAGAAAGACAACAGTGTAATTGGCTCTATAATTCAAATATTTGAGATGCTCTGTCGTATAGCTTTGCTTGCAGTGTCAATAATGGAATTATATATTTTGCAAATACGTAGTGCATTTAACTAGTATAACTAATTAATGAAGTATTCAATAGCGGTGAAATGTATAATTCTTAGATCATGGGTATTCAGTGCCATATTATTTTTATTCTGTAGGGATTTTTACTTTCAGTTAACATGACAGCTCAGAAACATTTAATATTTAATAGCAGTCAAATATATAATTCCTAAATCATGGTCATTCACGGTGCCACATGATTTTTATTTTGCAAGTATTTTTACCTTCAAGTTATGTTTGACAGGCCAAGTCCAAGCTTTGCAATTCAAATTGAAAGCGCATTTTCAATTTCATAGATGCAGGGGTGTTCATCGGTATGACACCGTACCGAACCATCATATCCCGTACTGTACTGATTACTAAAATTTTCAAAAGTACCGAAATACTGGTATCCCGTATCGTATAAGCCGATTCGGTACATATACGATATCCCGAATATATACCGATTACTTTTTAATCCAAAACAGAGAAATCAAACACAAGCAAAAATTCAAATTAAAGCATATTCAAAACCCTCATCCCAACCCAACAGAGATTTATTCAAATCGGAAGAATAAACCATGATATCGAGCCATCGGCGCCGGCAACGATTCATGATTATAGTCGATCTAAAGTAAATACAAGTCAGAGAAATTTTAGATCTAAAGTTTCACGAACTCTTTACTAGTATCCCATCATGTATTATATACCTTACTTTCTCTCTCTATAACTATATATTAGTATTAGACGTGCATGACATGAAGTAGAAGAAAAGGATTTGGTGTAAGAATGTATTTGAGAGTTTAGAGATGATAAAACAAAGCTTGCTATACTCCTTATGCCATTCATTTCTTCATTATACAAATTTACTAAAATATACATAGAGGACTTGGTATACATACATAACATGGTAGACCAACCGGTAAAACGGCCCTGTTCGATATTTACCGATCACAAAAAACTTCATACTGCTACCATTACCGATATTGAACCGAACTCCAAATTTACCGAACTGCCCGGTTCGGTACCACCGGTTTCGAAAAAATCCCGGTTATACCGTTTATTTTGCACAGCCCTAATAGATGCTAAATTCCAAAGCCATGGCATGGAATTTAGCATCAAATTTTAACTAAGAGATATTCATTGTTTAAGCATATAACTAAGGTTTTGTGAGAAAATTTGATGATGGTTGTAGGAAAAGACAAGAAGACCTATAAATCGGCGAGTAATTCCCAATTGGTAGGTTTAGGTGTCAACTTACTTTTAATCTAAGTAAAATGTTAGTTAGCAATAAAGGTACACTATAATTCCTGTTTGGTTGAATGAAGTTGAATTCGTAATGTGAAGAATTGCTCTTGCTTTACTTGATTTTTTTATACTTACTAAACAACAATTTAAAAATCCAATATTGTTTACCTTTTCATTGTTACGATTACCCAACTCAGTGGTATTCTATTTTTATCTAGTTGTTTGTACAATCTTTATAGTGGTTGCTCCATATCAATATTGTTCAGACCAGGGGCTTGCCTTCTAGGTCTATAAATAGTTTCACTAAACAAAAGTAAGAGCTAGCTTGCATTGAGCTCCAAAAGACTTGTTTTCAGCTCCTTACTGATCTACCCTTATATATTAGTATGAATTAAAGAAAAAGAATCAAAATTCCAAGGATTATCGTCTAAGGGGAGAGAAAGAGCAATGTAATTGGCTCCGTTATTCAAATAATTGAAATGCTTTGTCATAGAGCTTTGCTAACAGTGTTGATAATGGAATTATATCTTTGGCAAATACGTAGTGTATTTAACTAGTATCACTAATTAATGAAGTATTCAATAGCGGTCAAATTCTTAGATCATAATAATTCATAGTTCCATATTATTTTTATTTTGTAAGAATTTTTACTTTCAAAGCAAAAAATCTTGGAAATGTTTAATAGCAATCAAAGGTATAATTCCTAAATCATGGTAACGGTGCTATATGATTTTTATTTTGTAAGTATTTTTACTTTCAAGTTGTGCCTGGCAAACCAAGTCCAATATTTGCAATTGGAATTGAAAGCACATTTTCAATTCCATAGAATTTAAATTTAGTTAAAATTTGATGCTAAATTCCAAAACCATGGGTTGGAATTAAGTTGCCAAACATAGCTTCAGTCTACATGACAACATAAAAGCTTCACAAACTATAGTTTTCGATGCTTTTATACTTGTGTTTTTTGACTATCAGTTTATATTGTTTTGCATAAAATCTTTTAGACAAAATAAACAAAAATGAGAGAGGGGAGACCTTTTATATAAAAATACTTTAAAATATGCTTTGATGCACCTATAATGGGTCCGTGGAAACCTGATGACCAGCTAAGAGACTTCCTGCATGTGAAGGTCTTGAATATATTTTTTGAATAGTTATTTGTGAACCAGAGTTACAAAGTACTAGTGGTAAACTTTAGTAAGAGATATTCATTGTTAGGGTACTTGTAAAATAAGTTATGAGTTAATCTACGTTAATATATTTGTTTCGTAAGAATCCTATATCAAAGTATTTTGAATATCATGATAAATTCTTCACTATTAGTCTTTTTGATGTACTATGTACTTCAATGAAGTGAATTAAATCATAAGACTTTATTGTTGCTTATTTACTGAAGTTGTTATTTGGGAGAATCGCAAAATACTTCTGCACATGGCCCAGTATAAGGGAGCTTAGACTGCATTTCAGTTGATGGATGGGATTCACATTCCTATATAGTTAATTGAAGACGATGATTATAGTAAATCCTTGTAATGTCTATATTACTAAGGCTTCTACAAGTTAACAGGGATTTATGTATTATTCACTCTGTCCTAAAACTTGAACTATTTGACTAACCACAGTATTTTAGGAGGATGTATTAAATGCACTTAAGTTTAAAAATTCCAGGTTTGCAATTGCTGTTTCTTCGGAACTAATTTTCTTTTAGCCATCTGTTACTGGATCAGGAGTAGGCGTCACTTTGGCTGGGCAATTTGCTCCTGTCTAGGGCTACAAACAAACCGAACTGTTCGCGAACCGGTTCGATTCGAGTTCGTTTCGGTTCGAGTTCGATTTGCTCTCCTAGTCGAGTTGAGTTCGCACAGAATATTCCGTTTGATTGCTCGATCGAACATTTTCGCGAACCATGTAGTTCGGTTCGTCTTTGTTCGCGAACAGTTCGAGTTCGGTTCGGTTTGGTAAGTTCGAGTTCAGTTCGATAAGTTCGAGATCGGTTCGATAAGTTCGAGATCGGTTCGGTTCGATAGGTTCGAGTCTGGTTCGATAGGTTCGAGTCTGGTTCGATAAGTTTGAGATCGGTTCGAGTAGTTCGATTTCTTAATTACATGTTTAAATTGTTTCTAAAATTCTAGATACAAATAATTGGTTATTTCATATTAAATTCTAAAGTTTGTCTTATTAATAATTGTTAAATTTGTAGTTATTTTTTATTACCTAAACATCTTTTTGTTTTTTTAATAATTTATTATAAGTAAACTTTTTTATTAAATAATTAATAAATAATAATGTGTACTTCTTCACATCTAAATTCTAATTTAATTAAAATAATTTTAATATTTTTATAAAATTTTGAACAATGATTGTTGGATTATTATAATTTACATCCCAAATAATTTAATAAATTATAACCCATGTCATAAAGCACATAAATAAAGTCATTAATCATCATGCAATGACAATTTGACATTAATTAAAGAATGATACAAATTACAATACCGTTGCTTACAAGTACATGAGAGTTATTAAAATTGTCAAATCGTGATAGAGAAATCAAGTTTTTAATGTACGTATCGAGACTTCAGTAGTAGAGTAATAATCATTAAATTATTTACTGAATAATTTTGAAACTTTAAAAAACTATACATAAATTTGAAGATCAAAAATAAAAACTAGATATTAAATTTAAAAATTGTAAAAAAATTGAATATTAATTAAAAATAACAACAAAAGAAATACATTACTAATATTCAATTGTGAGTTTTTGATAATTATTTGTTTGTAGACTCTGCTTGAAGTAGTTGGACCTTGAAGAGTTGAAAGGATTTTCGATATTAATATTTAATTGTTGATATTTGTAAATAAAGAATTTTTAAGTACTTGTTAACTTTTAACTTTTAAGTTAATTATAACTTTTAAGTTATAAGTAATCATTTTTGGTTTTGGTCTTTTTGGATGAATGATGATTACAATATTTGGTCTAATTTTTGATTGAATACTTAGACTCTTAGAGAAAATATTTTTTGTATTTATTTAACTGTTTTTTGCTTCAGAGTTCTAAATTTGTGTTCGTGAACAAATTTGTGTTCGTGAACAAGTTTGTGTTTGTGAGCAAATTTATGTTCGTGAGCAAGTTTGTGTTCGTGAACAAGTTTGTGTTCGTGAACAAGTTTGATGTTCGTGAACATAGTTTGTGTTCGCGAACAAGCATATGTTCGACTTGTTCGCGAACTCGATCATGTTCGCGAACACCAAACGATCCGAACTCGTACATAGTTATTGGTTCGATCAAGTTACTCGAACATGTTCGAGTTCGACTAAAAGTGTTCGAGTTCGGTTCGAGTTCGACAAAGTTCGGTTCGGTTCGGTTCATTTGCAGCTCTACTCCTGTCTTTGGCCTTTCCTATACTCTTCCATTTTTCTTCTCTTCACAATGCCCTTGTAATTCGTTCCATTAGCAGGAAAAGAATTTCATTTCCTTAGATTCTGCTCTTTCTTCATACCCCTAGTGATAGGGAGGTTCTCTTCTTCCTGTGTTTTCTTCTTGTACCTTCTCTTCCTCCCCAATTGAGAAACTGGTCTTTGGATTTATTAGGCATTCTTTCTTGCAAATCCTTTTCTAGGTTACTTATTCGACATCAATCTCCCTGTAGCTTTTCTTGTGCCTCTTATGTCTGGACAGCTAAATTGCTCTTTAGTGCAGCATGCCACCCAATGATTTGAGGCCGAAGCACAGACCTCTCAAGCTTTTATCTCTTGATTATGTTATGTGTTTGCATAGTTTGTAGTCTCTTGTTTTGTTCATTTCCATTTGGGAGTAGATTTTGGTATTTCTTGTTTAGGATTTGCCCTTCTAATATAATTTTCTCTATTGATGAAGTGAAAAGCATAAATCTGGAAATAAACAATAAATAATTGTTGATAGAAGACAATTCTTCTTGGACATATTAGAAGGAAAGATAGACTATTTTATTTTATTTTTTTATCCTTTTATTAGTTAATTATTTTATCCTTTTCCTTTTCTCTTGCCTTTCTGCTTCAGGTTTAATATGGGATTTAATTTCCGCCTACCCCAATTAGTTTAGGATTAAAGGCATTGTTGAGTTGAGTTTCTGATAGTAAACATTTTTTTTGACAAGTCTTCTTATGACTGTAAACATGAATGCAAGAAACTCTAGTGATGTTAAAGTGATATCCTTCAATCATAGAATTACAAACTGGTTTATGGGGTATGCTTCAAGGACCTCAGTAATACAGTTTGTGTCATAGCATGCTTTATGGGTTGGCATTTTTCAATTAGGCTAAATTGTTGCCAAGGTGATACGTGTGTTCCATCTTCGCCAATATACTGGTTTGTACCAGAGTTTTGGTTTGTAGCAGCTTTTACTGGCACGTACATGCTTAGGTAACTTTTTTAATAGGTGTTATAGATTTTCCTTATGAAAACTTATGGTAATATTATGGGATATTAAAAACTATGTTAGTAGTGTTTAAATAATTTATGGGTTGAGGGCGGTATTCATATCTATGCTATAGGAATTTACCTTCTTAAAAGACTATGATGGGGGACCTGATGATGCATATATTCATCTTGTTACTGTTCCATGAATATCCACTGTTTTGTTTGAGTTAATTGTTTTGTGTTATAATTGCTTTTCTATTGGTTCTTCTCACTGCAAGTCAGATGGGGGACTTTTACGTAGTTGCATGATTTTGCTGCAGTTAAATTCATTTGCATTTGGATGGGTAAGACAATTCATTTGTCTGGGTTCTGCTCTTTGGAGTCCGCTGAAGATGTGAAGGCATTTTTGGAGAGATATACAGGCAAAGGAACTGTCTATGCTATAGAGGTTAAAAAATGCAAGAACGGTGGAGCATATGCTAAAGTCCAATTCACCACCAACAATAGTGCCAAGCATATTATCACCTTGGCTAATCGACGCCTTTGGTATGGGTCTCGATATTTGAAGGCTTTTGAAAATGACTTGGACATTGTACCAAAGCCGATGACAAAGACCTTTGTGGATTACATGGAACATATAACTCTACATTTTGGGTGCCAGGTCTCAAAGGAAAAGTATTCAGTGTTCTGGAAAAAGGAGGATGTTACTGTGAAATTTGGGTTTGGACTTAAAAAAATTTACTTCTTTCTGTCCCATCAATCTGTTGATTATAAGCTTCAACTATCCTTTGAGAATATCTGGCAGATTGAGCTACGTCATCCGCGCGGTCAAACCGGAGAGTTTATCCTCATTCAGGTTTACAATTTTGAATTTTTATAGTTATAAGGAAACAGTTTTTAGGTTTTCTTAATCTCCTTGTTTGAAAATTTTATTTGGATTTCTCTTTACATTTTTGTCAATTGCTTGTATTTAATAGATTTTGCCCTTTTTTTTTTGTGGTAATCATACTTCCGCCATTTCATTTGTGAAACTTCTAAATTCGTAGTAATAGTCAATATCCAATCAAATGAAGATGCATAAAAAACTTTGAAGTTTTCTGTATATCAGCTTTTTTTTCTTTTTAATTATATATATATATATATATATATATATATATATATATATATATATATATATATCAAAAGATGAACTTCAAATTTATAGTATTATTGAACTTAGTCAACCTTGGATTTATGTTTGTTTGGTTGTTCATATGCTGATGTGGTGTCACAGTAGATTGTGGAAATAAGTTCATAACAATTTTACTTACTTTGAAAAACAGTATCAAGTGATATGAAAATATGATAATTCATTGGTGGGATGAAAATTCCCATGGTGAGATGATACATGAATGGAAGAAAACATGGATAAAACATTGTTTATCTTAAATGATGTGAGCTTGCTGAATGGGTGCCCGATTTGCAAACCTTTTTTTTTGGTATTGGTTAGTTTCAATTCTGACGAGATTAATATTTTGTGGCTCCTAAATCAGTCAAAATTCCCCTAAATCAAGAAGTGAGGGATAATATGCAATTGTGGAAACTGTGGTTATTGTTTAGCTCTCCATCAGACTCCATAGATATGAAAATACATATCTTTCTTATTGACAAAAAAATTGATTAATCAAGTTTCTTATAAAATTAGAGGGTGCACTTTTTCCTGCAACTATTCTGCTGCTGACAGATGTTGACATTCAACCTTTTCATAGGTACATGCATTTAAACAATTCAAACTGAATCAATGCAATAAATTGGGATTCAACTATGTGCTCTTTCGACACACTATACTATTGTTAAATCATGCTTTTATTTGTTACCTTATTTTTTATATTTTTTGATAATTAACCTCTCATCTTGTATAGATATTAGCTAGGTCGGTTGTTAACAGATTTGGACATGTATTTTGTTTTCGTTGTTTTTATAAAGTTATTAGGCGCTCCTCGGATCTTTGAGAAACCTGAAGATTCCATTTACAGCTATTTCAAAGAAACTCCTGATGATCAATGGGTCAGAACAACTGATTTCACTCCTTCATTTGCTCTAGGGCAATCTTCTGCTTTATGCCTGGAAATTCCAAATGGTGTTGAAATTCCAGATTTCAGTGAAATTGTTGTGTATAAAGAAAATGAAAGCCAATTCATTTTGGAGAGTGGGTCCACCTTTTCTCAAAATTTGGACCTAGTCCCCGTTGTGGCTCCTCCCCGAGGAATTCAGTTGCCATATAATATATATTTCAAGATTTGTATCTTGGTTCAGAATGGCTATGTTCCTGGGCCAGCAATTGATGACAATTTCTATCGGCTGGTTGATCCACGGAGAGGAATAGACATTGCATTTATAGAACATGCTCTGGAGAAACTTTGTCATTTAAAGGAGTGCTGCTATGATCCTGTGAAGTGGTATAGAGAGCAATACATAAAATATAGTACTTCTAGACAACGGCTGAAATCACCTACAATTGCTTTAGATTCTGGATTGGTATATGTTCACAGGGTTCAAATAACCCCATGCAGAGTATATTACTGTGGTCCAGAGGTTAATGTGTCAAATCGTGTTTTACGCAAATATCCACAAGACAGTGATAATTTTGTTCGTGTTTCTTTCCTTGATGAGGAGTGGGATAAAATGTATTCCACAGATTTGTGTCCACGTATAGCTACTGTGAATGGGGAAAGAAGAACTGCCATATATACGAGGGTACTGTCAACTCTCAGGAATGGTATTGTTATTGGTGATAAGAAGTTTGAATTTCTTGCGTTTTCATCAAGTCAGTTGCGAGATAATTCTGCATGGATGTTTGCTTCAACAACATCACTTAGTGCTTGTGACATAAGAAGATGGATGGGTGATTTCAGTCAGATCAGAAATGTGGCAAAATATGCTGCCAGACTTGGTCAATCCTTTAGTTCGTCTACTGAAACTTTAAGCGTTAATAAGGAGGAAATTGAAATTATTCCTGATGTAGAGGTTGTTAAAGGCGGAACTAAATATATATTTTCTGATGGAATTGGGAAAATATCTGCTGACTTTGCGAGGAATGTTGCTAAAAAATGTGGCCTTAAAAGTTCTACTCCATCTGCCTTTCAGATTCGATATGGTGGGTACAAAGGTGTTGTGGCTGTTGATCCCACTTCATCAAGGAAATTATCATTAAGGAAGAGCATGAGCAAATTTGAATCAGATAACATAGGGTTGGATGTCCTTGCGTGGAGCAAGTATCAGCCCTGTTTTCTGAATCGCCAACTGATCTCACTTTTATCTACCCTTGGTGTTAAGGATCATGTTTTTGAGAAGAAGCAAAAAGAAACAGTAGATCAGCTGGATATGATCTTAAAAGATCCATTAAGGGCACAGGAAGCGCTAGATTTGATGTATCCAGGAGAAAATGCTAACATGCTCAAGGACATGCTTAGCTGTGGTTATAAGCCTGATACTGAACCATTCCTTTCAATGATGCTACAAACCTTCCGGGCATCAAAGTTACTGGATTTGCGTATGAAAACAAGGATATTTGTTCGAGGTGGAAGATCAATGATGGGATGTTTAGATGAAACCAGAACTTTGGAATATGGCCAGGTATTTGTGCAGTTTTCTGGTTATGGACGTAGAGCATTTTATGATGATTCTCTTCTTATGTACGGTGACAGTGGCTTGGACCACCGTACACATATTGTTAAGGGGAAGGTGGTGGTTGCTAAAAACCCATGCTTGCACCCTGGTGATGTTCGTGTCTTAAGGGCTGTTAACGTGCCAGCTTTGCATCATATGGTGGACTGCGTTGTTTTCCCACAAAAGGGAACAAGGTAACTAATGATCATAAATCCTGAACCGTTAGTCTTGTTATGATGTTTTGATAACTTTCATTTTTAGTATTAGAATTCAATTAGAATGGGTGTTTTATAGTTATGTACATGAACATACTTGCAAAAAGTAACTTGGCTAAGTGCAACAAAATGAAGAAATAAATAAAATTATTATGTAAATTACTGGATTCTGGTTCAAATAGGTGTCATATATATTATTAGTTACTGTTGTGCTCGCTCCTCAATATAAATTACTGAATCAAAGGAAAAAAAAGTAAGGGGGTGTATAATAAAACTGAATGAAATAGTTCTGAATGTTTAAGTAATCTGAATGAGCTGAATGAAGCAGAATTCTGAATATTAAATGAAAAAAGTTGTTTGATAATTGACTTGTCTGAATAACAGATTTTTATTATTTTACCCTCTGAAAAAATTCAAAATTGTTGTAAATTTATTTAATATTACTTAATATTGTAAAAAAAAATTAAATATAAAATACTTCATTCAGCAATCATTCAGCCCATTCAGCCAAAAAAAATTACACTTGGCCATTCAACCCAAAAATCTGACCGATTCAGTCATTCAGATGATTTTTATTCAAGACAAACGCACTGAATGACTGACCGATTCAGCTATTCAGCTCTAAACAAACACCCCCTAAGCTCTATTCTCTCAAGAATCTCCTTTTTTCATAATTAAAAAAAAAAAATTAATCTATGTTTTTCCTCTCTTCATTTACCCCTTCCGCTCAAAACTCCAATAAGATGACACACAATTGATTTAATATGCTCTGGCAATGTAAAATAATTCTCAGTTGCACAGATAGACACATTTAATTTAATTTTTTATTTTTGGTTCAATTCATAATTCAAACATGCATACATTATACATACATACGTTTTGTGCCTTGATTATTTTTTTCATTTCATGTATGAGGAACTTTAATCTTCTATGCTATTTGCAAGTAATTTTAGCTTCACATAACAATTATTAGATATTCTTTTATTTCTGAAAACTTGGTTTATTTCCCTTTTTGATGTTTCAGTTGGGTGTTTTCTTAATTGTGGTAGTTATCTCATAATATATTTGACCAGGGTGTTACTTTGAATTGATTGTGGCCTAGTATTGCTATCAACACTTATTGAACTTTAATGACAGGCCTCATCCAAACGAATGTTCAGGAAGTGATTTAGATGGAGACATATACTTTGTCTGTTGGGACCCCGATCTAATTCCACCACGGCAAAACCAACCCATGGATTATACCCCAGAACCTAGTTTGGAGTTGGATCATGAGGTTACAATTGAGGTAAAACTCTTCGACGCAATTCTATTTGAAGCTGTTTGTTAGCTTTCTCATTTATACCTGTTATAGATTTTAATCATAGGGTTAACAGCCTCCACCAATGGATCTTGATATTTCTCTTCCTCTATCTCTCTCCTACATAAATTATACACTAAGAAGCTGCCAATTCTTCTTTCAATTTAAGTGTTCAACTGTCCTTTACTGATACGTGCTTCAAAATGAATTTTGACAATTGTTGGAATTAGGCTTGTCAATATTTTATATGTTTTTCTAATTCCTATTCACAGGTCAGGGTTTCAGTATCACATTCTACTTGCGTAGTTTGATAACTGAAAACACTGCATATGTTCAATATTAAAAAATAAGTACCATGCTTTATATTAGCAAAACTTCCACTACCAAAAAGGAAACAATACTCCTATCTGACCATATATTTTGGATCACAATGACGCTTGAAAATGGAGGGGTGAAGGAAACAAAGAAAAATATGGGTCAGGCTCTCCACTCTACGGAAGTCCACCTATATAGATAAGAGCAACTTCCCACTACCCAAAGGATAAGAGAAGAAACCGCCACCTGAAGGAATCTACCCCAGGGATACGAGCTCGAACAAGAAGAAATCCATCTTCTAGAACCAAGCTTGAAACTCAAGTATAATATCACTCAAAACATTTCTTCTTGTACTAGTACATAATTTAGGTATTTATATATATTTAGGTACATCACTTGAAGCCTAGGCAATAAAAATAATAAACACATTTTGACTAATAATAGGACTACGTTGGTAGGATGCATTGAAAAATTCCGAAAGTCACTTAAAAACTAGAGAATGGTAAAATTTGTATGAATCTACCCACTCTGCACCACAAGTAGTAAAATGCAGATTTAGTCCTCCGAAGCAATCAAATCATGCACTGTTTTTATGTTAGAAATTAGACTTCCAAATCTTTCCAACCAATTATGGCACGTGTTCTGAAATTTCCTACTAAACTACAGTTTTACCCTCAACATTGGACCAAAATGTTGACTGTCAATTTCTCTTCCGGTTTTCATCAATTCTTTTTGGGCTTGTGGACGGACTATGGGGCTGTGATTTTGGGACAATGGGGTGGACGCCAAGTTGTACCAACGCACGACCCTTCTCTTGTTGAATTAGATTGCAATTCCATCGAACTTCAAAGTACAATTCAACACCATGCTTATAAGATGTTGTATTTTTTCTCCACACCATGCTTAGAAACTATGATAAAAGCATTAATATTCGTGTACACAAGTACATTTGGTGGGGCACTCCTCAGAGCCCTTCAAATAATCAATTTTGTGTGTTTTATTTGTACCCGCAGATGTTTGATATTAACTGCAAGCTGCTTATGTTGATTGCTCTGTAAACATTCCGTCTCATTTTAAACAAGCTTTTCAATCAGCTGTTTATATTAATGGCAGGAGGTTGAGGAGTACTTTACCAACTATATAGTCAATGACAGTTTAGGAATCATTGCGAATGCGCACACAGTCTTTGCCGATGCGGAACCTGATAAAGCCATGAGCGAACCTTGTTTAGAGCTTGCACAGCTGTTTTCAGTTGCCGTGGACTTCCCAAAGACTGGTGTCCCGGCCGAGATACCACCTAAACTACGCGTCAAAGAATATCCAGATTTCATGGAAAAGCCTGACAAGACCACTTATGAATCAAAATGTGTGCTTGGAAAGCTTTTTCGGGAGGTGAAAGAGATTGCACCCCACAACAGCTCCATTAAGTCCTTCACAAGGGAAGTGGCAAGGCGGTCATATGATCGTGATATGGAAGTAGATGGTTTCGAGAATTATGTTGATGATGCTTTTGACTACAAAACTGCCTATGATAACCAGTTAGGGAACCTGATGGATTATTATGGAATTAAAACCGAGGCTGAAATACTCAGTGGTAATATAATGAAAATGTCAAAATCTTTTGACAGGAGAAAGGATGCGGAAGCCATTACTTTGCATGTAAAGTCCTTGAGGAAGAATGCTAGGACCTGGTTCAAAAAAAAGGAGGAGTGGTCAGATGTCGAAACTGACAGCGTTTATGCAAAAGCATCTGCTTGGTACCATGTTACGTATCATCCCGAGTACTGGGGTAGCTACAATGAAGGATTGGACCGTTCTCATTTCCTTAGTTTCCCATGGTGTGTTTATGACAAGCTGATCCACATCAAGAAAGAAAAAATAAGGACTAGAAGAGCTCACAATTTGTCTTTGCTTGGGCAGAAGTTTAATCGTGGATTGAATTTGAGTTGAGAAATTTGGCACTTGGGTGGTTCAACATTTCCTTTAGATCATTTCATAAATACTCTAGGTTCCCCCACGCCGTAGTCATATGTTCATATTTAACTACGTACTATTATTATGCCTTTGCTTCTTAGTTAGGGGTGGTTAATTTGTCTATGCTATTAATGTTAAGAGCGGAATCGAGTGAAACTTGAATGTAATTACATGCTATCAGTAACTTCTATATGTGCTTTCCTTTTTATCCTGAAGCTTGTAATCTGATTTGTAAATGTGAAACTTTGTATCTGTGACGAATATATATTAGAACCCGAATTGTGTGGTTTAGGCTAGCTTCTTGAGTTAATTTCATATGACATTCCTCTCACCATGTATATGTATGACATGCATATTTAGATAAACAACGAGATTTCTCTATACTGACTCCTAATAAAACGTGGGATGTGCTTATATATAGCCGAGAAAAACCCAGACAACTCTGGTAGACATTGCATCCAATTTGATTGTATAATGCATGAATGCGAGACCGACCTTGGAATATATATTTATTTATATAGGAGACGAAGATGCAAAACGCTATTGGAATCATGTTTTTTAACGTGAAGTTGAGCACCTGTGACAATGAATTTAACATCTTTAGTTTTTTGTTGTCCATTTGGGATCATGCATATAATATATATATATATATATATATATATATATATATATATATTTCTCTGGGGCTCATGTGCTTATGTGAGAGAGTTTTTTCCATTGGATTGGCTCCAGCCTCCAAGTATATATCCGTCGTCACCAAATTGTTCTGACCCACGCCAAAGTAGGGCGTCGTCTATTTTGTTGTGGAGGAACTGTATGTGGTGTTGGAAAATTGAACAGATTTAACAAGAAGAACAAAACGTAAAATTAGAATAACTTATTTGAAAATCGAGGCATAGTGAAGTTACTGTCCTAAAAAGTGATTTCGCCCCCACTGGTAATAACCTTAGGTACAAACGGGCTACCGGCGATCACCCTCCAGGATTCAACGGTGAAGCCTCCAATTGTGTGCACTCACAGATGGAGACTTTGGACTTGTCTATATAGATTGCCCAGAAAAATATGAACCGAGTATATAATCGAATACAAACAGATTATATAATCAAATATGAACAGATTATATAATCGAATCCGAACATATTATATAATATGAATAGATTATATTATAGTGTATAGAGGTAGAGGTAGAGGTAGAGGTAGATGATAGCCTTTTTGTTGCTCATCCCGTAAACTGTGAAGAACAGTTTATATATATATAGACCAATATAAATAACGTTACCGTTGAAGAAATAAATAACGTTACCGTTGAGGAATAAATAACGTTACCGTTTAAAAAATAGGCAATGTGGGACTTTGCCAAAACTCAAAATTTTGAAGCATAACCAACAATCCCCTACATGATTCAAAATTAGCAAAGAGAGAAAAAATTAAAAGGAAGTAAGAAGGGCAATAGTTTTTAAATACATAATGTCGATACCTTGTGGGTTTGAATCGAAACTTAGTGAAACAAGCTCAAGATTGTAGATTATAGGTGAACTAAATTTTTGAACCCATTATCTATGATACAAACAGTTGAACTTGCACACATACTCAAAAACCCGAATCCACACAAGTACGCGGTTGGGCGCGTTCTAGGCCATGCGCCATGTCCCAGATTTTAATAAAGGCTCTAGAGAGTTTGTCAAAGACTCTCATAGGAAGCGGCCTACACCTCCACCTTTACATAGGTGAACTCATCAAGTGTAAACTGACATACACTACCCTTTAGGGCTATGAGTTTCATTAAGAATCTAAATGATTCATCCTAACACAATTTGTTAGTAAGCACCACATGCACATAGAGAGGGATATAAATAAGTGCAGTGCTATAATTAAATAATTATATGACTTGTTGTTACCCATTGAACCCAATTCTTGGGATCTCCAATCACATGGATTGGATTTCCATCACATATTACTTACTCAAAATGTTTGACAAAAATCTCATCCCTCTGGATGCTTCTTAGATAACCTTTTTGGTCAATCCCTTTGAGAGCGGATTCTCTAGGTTCTTTTCAGACCTCACAAATTCCATAGAAATAACCTCTACTGATCAGTCCTCGTACAATGTCTCAAGCGTATGTGCCTCTGTTTCCCATTATAAATCAGGTTCATTGCCCTTCCAATAGCTGCTTGAGAATCACAATGCAGAGAAATATAAGGAATTGATTTAGACCACAATTTGATGATTTAACACAAATTTCGATTCCATTTACTTTCTCTATTATATAAAGTATTACTTGCTACTCCAAGTAAAGTATACCCTTCACAAAGAGTAATAATATATCCATCTACTTGTGAACATATAAGAATATATTTACCTACTTGTGAATATTTTCTTACTTAATCAAGATCACAACCACTTATGAAAGATTAATAATTTGTACTGAATACAAACTTTCACTAACAAAATATAGTGAAATAGGAGATTTCAGACTAGGCCACAAACATCAAGCATAGTCTGTAAGGGTAGAACATTGGCAACCAGACAATCATAAAGTGCCACCATCAAGTGTCAGACTACAAGGTCACTACGATCGTAGAATGACAACTCAGCAAGGTCACTACGATCGTAGAGTGAAAACTCAGTGATCGTAAAGCAGTTTTCAACTCTACGAACGTAGAGTACTGCCAAAGTGCTGACTATACGAACGTAGTGTAACATACATCGTAGAGTGACTTGCACCAAACGATCGTAGAGTGACCTGAGAAAATTCTCCTACTTGTGAATTTCCCTCACTAACAATATACCATTTATGTGATCTTTTGAAACATTGAGAAATCTTACAAAACCAATTCTAAACCACTAGTATACTAATTTAAAAAATTGTAGGTAACATCTGATCTCGTGCATTGCATATCAAATATAAGGCTCTCACTAGCGCATGTGTACTTTAGATTTGCAATAACTATATCAGAATTAACTTCCAGTGCACCACCACTATTAAAGAATTATTAAATTCTTCAATTTTAAGTTTATCAAACTTAGTCATCACAATTAAATTGGTTTAGTTGAAATACTCACTATGGTTTCATAAGATAATAAGATAAATTCCATTTTACAAATCTTTCAACATAAAGACAAAATAGATATTTCTTAACGTTAACAATACTATGTAAAATGATTAACATATCATTAATATACACAAAAATTATCACATTATAGTTTATACAATTATATTGATAGTGTAAACATATAAATAATTCTATATCCAAGATAGAATCTCAAGGTAAATATGCACATATTATCACCTAATATGTATCCACTTTAATATTTATAACTTAGTTTTATTCTCACTATTGAACTAAATCACAATAAATATTTTGGATCATATTTAGGCAAATAAAATAGATATATATATATATATATATTTTTCCTCCTTATATTGATTTCTTTCACCAAATCAATATTGTTCTTTCTAGGTTCAGTTTATAACTTTAAAGAACCTTAGATAATTAATTAAGTGGAAAAAGTTCACACTTCAATATTATTCAAAAGTTTGTGTTTCAAAGACTTTCATTTCATATGATTACATAACCAAAATGAATCTTACAACAAGAAATTCACAAGCCTTACTATTCTTATATAAATAAAATAATGTTCCAAATAGTTTAAAGGCCAAATTAGCACTGCATAAATAAAAATCTTAAAGAATCACCCCCACACTTTTAAATAATTGAAATCTCATTGAAAATTTTCACTTCACAATATTATGCTTACTACTTAACATAAATTTCAGACTAATTAACATTTTATGTGACAATGTTCCTATAAATACTACTTCCACATGAGAATATTAAGGAACACTTCTTAAAACAAAAAATAAGTTCTTGTACATTTCATGTATTAGTTATTCATATAAAGATTGCTTAAACATAATAATCTTTTAGAATGCCCCAACATAAGAAAACAAACTCTTATTTTCTTGAAATACATAAAATCTCAAATCCAAAAATTATTTAGCATGAGAACTTAAAATCATACATGTACAGTTTAATTTCAAGTATATCAACACGTAACACTTGACTCTATGTAAATAGTATACAATTCATTATATACAAATTATAGCACAACTCATCATATTGCACAAATCTATTTACATATAAATCATAAAATATAAAATTTTATATTTACTTTCTAAGAAATTAATTTATCACAAACAAAAAATTAATTTATCACAAACAAAATTAATTTATGTAAAAAGCAAATAAAATTCACACACATGAATTAGTATATCCTCAAGCATTTTCTTGTCCCAACTTGGATAAGAAATATCATAAACAATATATCTTTAACAATTACAAATATAGAATTCAAGACAATCTCATAATAATATAAAATACTTGAACTTCACTATATTTATAAAAAGTCAAAAAATAAAATATTTATCTCAATTAGAATATACAAAGTTCATATGATCACATTAAAAATTTACTACTTCTTTAACAAGAAGTACACATAAAATAAATCAATATATACCAATTATGATTATCTCAAAACACTACGAATAACATTTCTAATTATTTTCTCAACATCATAATCATATTGTATACAAGATCTACTCAACCAAATCTACTTCTACAATATCTCTACTAACTATTAGTCTTGAAAATAGGTCATGTTACTAAATCAACTTATGTTTTCTATTTGTCTTATAGTAGGAGTAACAACTTTTACCAACATCTCATGCAAAATGATATGTGAATATTGGAAGTCACCTAATTTATTAAATCCATAAAGTATGGAAACATAAGAATTTTTTTTAGGAAAATATCCTAACAACTTCATAATATTGAACAAATGAAAGGCTCTCAAAATCTCATGCCTCTCACCACATTCACGTATTACCATATTAAAAGTCCTTTCATCACCAACAACACCTTCATACTAGCAATAGGTAACTTTATAAAACAATCCATATATGTATTTTACAAACATAAATATACATCTGCCAACCAAGGTGACCTGTAATTTTAAATATGTACAACTCTACTATAGTTTACCTCATTAGAGCAGACAATATCATGCGATGTATTATATGTAGAATAATATATTTAAACTAAAATTTTGAAATTCTGCTGCACCCATATTATAAAATACAGTATACTACAAATTGGCATAGAGCAAAAATAATTAATAGAATAACAATCAATAATTAGTATTGATTGTTTACATAATCAGGACAAGAAAATTGAATCTTTGCTCTGTTTTCAAGAGGATTACAATTAGCTACTTGATTACAAATGACTTATGATTTAGTCATGAGCTCATCTGCAGCCCTTCTCCATTATTTCCAAATTTTAGTATGTTATAAAGGGTATTACATACTATTTTACAAAAATATATGCCATCACAACGTTCAATTTTAGACAGGTCTAAAGCAGACTTCATATTGTTGGAAAATTGAGCAGATTTAACAAGAAGAACAAAACGTAAAATTGGAATAACTTATCTGAAAACCGAGGCGTAGCGAAGCTACTGTCCTAAAAAGTGATTTCGCCCCCATTGGTAATAACCTTAGGTACAAACGGGCTACCGGCGATTACCCTCCAGGATTCAACGGTGAAGCCTCCAATTGTGTGCACTCACAGATGGAGAGTTTGGACTTGTCTATGTGAATTGCCCAGAAAAATATGAACCGAGTATATAATCGAATACGAACAGATTATATAATCAAATATGAACAGATTATATAATCGAATCCGAACATATTATATAATATGAACAGATTATATTATAGTGTATAGAGGTAGAGGTAGATGATAGCCTTTTTGTTGCTCATCCCGTAAACTGTGAAGAACAGTTTATATATATATATAGACCAATATAAATAACGTTACCGTTGAAGAAATAAATAGCGTTACCGTTGAGGAATGAATAACGTTACTGTTGAAGAAATAAATTAAGTTACCGTTTAGAAAATAGGCAATGTGGGACTTTGCCAAAACTCAAAATTTTGAAGCACAACCAACATGTGGTGTGTTTGATAAATGTTGGAGGTGTATATATTGCTAGCCTGCATGCACACATTAATTAAGTCCATTTCATTTCTTAGCAATATAATCATTCACGAAGACGAAGAAGTAAGAAATTACTATTAAACTTGTATTTGTGATTTTGTTGTGTAATAAATGTAATTAGGTTTGTGTACGTGAGCTCATTTTGATTATTAATTTAAATTTAATTGATGAATTTAGGTTACTTGGACATGAAGCATGTTTGAAATTGCTGAAAACTTAATACCTATTACATTTCATGCCCTCTAGATACAACCGCAATCCTGTAATCGGTCTCTTTTGGGTTGTAACCTAATAATCAAAAAAGTTTACTAGGTAATAGTTTAATCGGTTCTCTTTTCCAGCGAACCAAGAACGAATCAACGGTTTTTTGAACTATAGCAACGGTTCGAACCGCCGTCGCCATAGTTATGTCATCGGCTTTACATGCTATATAGCAAAGAAAAAAACCGTTGTTATAACCAGTTCATTTTTGGTTCGCTATTTAAAGTTCGCTGTAGAAGGGGACCGATAGTTTAATTTGATATATCTTTCAACTATATCATACATAGAATTAGGCTTTGAATGTACCTGAGCGGTATTAACATATAACTTGGGTCCAATCAAATTGAGGTGGAGGGTAGGCGTCCTTAAGTATAACAACGTATGCTATGTCCATGGTCTGACTGCTATGATGCTATCTACCAAGTTTACAAAGATGCAAAATTGAGTTGTTACAAGGTGCAAAGGGCAGCTGGGCAGAACTATGGGTACAAGGAAATTTTTAAGCATTTCCACCTTGAGGACAAGGTGGTTTTGAAGATCGGGGTATCGTAACAAACTAAATTTCACTTGGTCAAATTTAGTATTTTAAGTTGTTAAAATGATCTAAGGGCTGAGATAAGTTCTTAAATTCAAAGGGTAAGATTAGTTTTTAGCTTTTGCATTTTTATTATATAAAGTCTAAGTTTGTGTTAAAATGAAATACCAGATGAAAATGAATTAAAACTTCTTTTCCAATCTATCTTCTTTCCCTCTATTTCCCTTGCAATTCTATTCAAAGTCTATTTGAGACTATAAATCGGTAACATATATACTACTTAGTACTTACGTACCTTCATCTGCATTTTTTTTCAATCAACATTAAAATTTGAATATGACACATGTATTAACTATATATAGGAAAATATATTGGAAAGTTACGTGGGCATCCATTTATATATATATATATATATATATATATATATATATATATATATATATATATAAATTATGTACGTACGTACGTACCTGGCAAGAGCAGATGGATCCCAAGTGGAAGAAACTGCATGCATTTCGGACCTCGAGGATAGCGATTAATATATATTAAGGTGGAAGAGCAGTATAAATCCTAACCATTTTGTCATGTTGCCCATGATTCCCTTTCAAAACCAAACATTGAGTTGAACAATCCCAACGGAATTTTCCCCGGAACTGATCGAGCTTCTTTAGGATCTTATATACGTTAAACTTAATTAATATATATATATATATATATAGGGTCCGTCTCTCTAGCGAATCATAGAGATCGAACTAAAAACGAACCGGTTATAGCGACGATTTTTTCCGTCGCTATAACATAGAAAGTCGGTTTTTTATACTATAACGACGGAAAAACCCGTCGCTATAGCCGGTTCGTTTTTAGTTCGCTCTCTATGGTTCGCTGGAGAGACTAACCGTATATATATATATTCTGAACAATGATAGCAACAATAAACAAAACCAGCCAAAAAAAAGAGAAAAAGTTACCGGTCGTTTCACTTTCTCGTACTCTACAAATTTACAGCCGATAAGAAAGGAAAAGGAGGGATAGGAAAACGACTTTCTCATACACCCTAACATGTTGCAGAGTTCATTTCATTATATTTGCCAAGCCTATATGGGTACCGATTGTTCTGAAACACAGGCTAATCCCTGCATCAGCCTCACAATTTCCACCGTATCGTCAAGGTAATACTTGGCCTTACTGGGTTTTTTACCAACAGTGCATGCAAACACTTCAGCACCTGCAGCTATAGATGGGCCAGCAATGGAACTGGTAATCACCTCAAACATATCTTCATCAGAACGATCATCTCCTATACACAAGACAAAATCCGGTGTCATTTCTCTCTCTTGCATAGTGGAAAGTAGGCGTTTGGCTACAAGTCCCTTGCTTACACCCTGCATACAAAAACAGATTGTAACCGTTAAATTGTAGCCAAAAAAAAACAAAACTTCTTTTAAAGGTTTTGGTTTGGAAACACGAAAATAAAAAGATTCTACCCACAACACAACACAACAGACTCTAGATACACCCAACAAAACACATCGGTTGAACCTACATTTTGAACTTGAACAACAGGCAATTAATATATTTCGAGGGTTAACATGGTGCAAGATGAATATTTGATTTGGAAAAATCCATACCTGCGGCTTAACCTCTACAATATTCTGCCCAATCTTGACTGTAACTGGTTCATTGGCCAGCACACTTTCAAGATGATCAAGAAGCTCTTTAGCTTGACATGATCCAAAATCAGGATCCGCATCCTCATAGCACCAGACCATTGCAGTTTCCTTGTCTTCTATTGTGGACCCATCAGTTGTCTCCGTGTAAAGCTTCATAACCGGTTCTGCAATCTGCTTCCAACTACAATCTACTACTGGTACACATGTTTCCCATTCCGCATCTTTCTTCAGTCTAAAAAGCATGCAAATTCACCAGATTGTAGTTAATGTGTATGTTGTATAAATATTAAGTGCATAGAGCTAGACAAAAATAAATAAAGCAATGTTATTCAAATACAAACCTTAAGAAACAGTCATGTTCAGCTGCAATTCCCAGATTATCACAAGCAGAAAACCATTCACCTAGAGTCTTTCGGCTTCTTGCACTGACAATAAAAACCACATTGTTCTTATCTCTGCTCAAAATGTTCAGGACTTCTATGGTTTTAGCAGTTGGGCTCTTACCAATTGCAGCCTGAGGCATTAAAGTGCCATCATAATCCAAAAGTATTGCCCGAGTAGTAGTCCTTTTGTAAGCTGAAACTATGTGCTCCATAGAGAGCTTCCTAAAATTTGGATCAAGTGCCACGACCCTGAAACTCAACCCAAATCCAATACCCCAGCATCTCCGCCTCACATGATCTTTACACGTCCTCTCCAAATCTTGCAAAAAACTACGAGCCCAATAACCAACATCATGGGTGCTAACATACCTATAATGTTTCTCATGTCGCAGTTGTTTCTCTGGCTCTGCCATTTCCAGGGCACAATCCATAGCCTCTGCCACAGCATCAATATTCCATGGGTTCACCCGAATTGCTCCACTCAAAGATGGAGAACACCCAATAAACTCGGACACAACCAACATACTCTTCTTTAGAGTGTTCGAGCTTAACCCTAACACCTTATCGAGCCTCTCGTTCCCTTGGCGACTAATTATGTACTCATATGGTATCAGATTCATGCCATCCCTAACTGCTGTAACCAAACAACACTCGGCAACAACATAATAAGCAATTCTCTCAGAAAATTTCAGGGGCTGATCAATCAAGACAACTGGCTCATATCCTGGTTTCCCAAATGTATCATTAATTTGCTTCACTGTGGAGTACGTCTCAGCCTGAACTTCCTTTACATCTTTTCCTCGACCCCTAGCGGGATTTGCTATCTGCACTAGCACAACCTTCCCCTGCCACTCTGGATGTTGAACAAGCAGCTGTTCCATAGCCAGTAGTTTCAGGCTAATGCCCTTGAATATGTCCATATCATCTACCCCAAGCAACATGATCCTACCCTGATCACGAAATTGCTTGATGAGCTCAAAAACTTTTGCTTCAGTCTCTGGAAGGCTCAAAACCGATTGAAGTTGAGCCATGTGGATACCGACAGGAAGAATCTTGATACTAACAGTCCGACCGTAATACTCAAGGCCGATATAACCTCGCTTAGATTCGTAATACAGACCAAGCATACGACTGCAGCACGAGAGAAAATGACGAGCATAATCAAAAGTATGGAACCCAATCAGATCGGAATTCAACAGTGCTCGCAGGAGTTCCTCCCTGATAGGTAAAGTCTTATAGATCTCCGACGATGGAAACGGACTATGAAGGAAAAACCCGAGTTTTACTCTATTGAATCTCTTCCTCAAAAAGGTGGGCAACACCATGAGATGGTAGTCATGAATCCACACAAAATCATCTTCGGGATTAATTACCTCCATAATCCTATCCGCGAATATCTTATTAACCGATACATAAGCCTGCCAAAGCGAGCGGTTGAACCTACCACCAAGATCCAGAGATAAGGGCAACATGTAGTGGAACAACGGCCACAATTGCTGTTTACAGAACCCATGGTAGTATCTGCTAAACAGATCAGGGGGCAAAAAAGTGGGCACACATTTGAACGTCTCTAGGAGGATTTGTGATACCTCATCTTGCTCATTTGGGTGAATCTCTTCCTTAAGAGTACCCACATAAATAACTTCAGTCTCATCATCACCCAACCCATCTTTCAGCTGGAGGAGAAGCGAATTCTCGTCCCAGCTGAAAATCCAACCCTTGCTATCATCAGTTCTTCGCTGCGCCCTAATGGGCAGCTGGTTAGCTACAATAATTAGTCTATCTCGTTGGGATGTTGATGAAGATGGATCAGAGCATACACTCTCTGACGGGTCATCATCAAGATCGGACATTATGCCAGCAACGGTCATAATAGGTGGAATTCTCCTACTCATATGGCCAAAAGACAGCGATGGAACCTCGCCAGAGGCAAGCTCCAAGAGGTTTGAGTATGATCTTGACACCATTGTCAGTTCCCACTAGCTACCAAAGCACAACAATGTTTGGTTTGAGTATGATCTTGACACCATTGTCAGTTCCCACTAGCTACCAAAGCACAACAATGTTCGTCTATGCAAACTTTGAAAATTACTACTCAACTAAAATAGAAACCCCACTAGCAGATCACAAAATACTAAATGCCGCAAAATGTCTTTTCCTGGTTACCATATTAAGCAACCAAATTTACTGGATCAATAATTAGTGTGTGTTAAATCAGAATAAATCCAACAAAATCGGGATTAGACTTCGCTTTGACAATTCAAACAAAACATGGGGTAGATAATACATCAAGTTTCTTGTCAAACAAATAGAATAGAAAGGAATAGAATAGATTCAGATCATCAGTAAAGATATATACAGTAAAATGACTTTGATTGATATTACATTTGCTAATAACAAACCTAAAACAAAATGATAAGATCTAAGAAAAACTTGGCAAAGAACAAAAGTAAAATAATAATGAGAATTCAAGAAGAGTTGAAGATAAATTACCAGTTTTCGAAACTTGAATTCCAAAAAGTACAAACCCTAATCTAGAAAAGAAGTCAAAAGAGGGGACACGGCAATTCTTTTGGGTATCTTTATGGTTGAGCTTCCTCAACCTTGTTGTATATACTGCTCAGTGGAAATATGATACTAATATATGCCATTTTTAAAAAATTTAAATTCCAAATTTTATTGTTAATAATACTAATATATAATAACATAATAATTTTATATTCATACTCAAAAGTTTATTATTACAACTAAGAACTTAAATTTCAGAATAAATATGTAAAAATATATTTTTTATATTTAAATATTTTATGACAACTTTGAACCGTTGATCAGAGTAGTATGGACAATCTATGGGTGGGAACTGGGAAGTAAGGAGGATGTGGTGCAGAGTTGACTTAGGTGCTGCTTGTTTACATTTGATTGTCTTTTAATGGATTGTCTCTTATTTGTTAAGAGACATGATGTTATTTTTTTTTTTTTACCTCTGAATGCCTCTTAATCGGTAAGACAGAAAATAAAATCTTAATAATTAAGAGGTACCTCTTAATGAAATTTTTTTGATAATTTTTTTTTATATAAATATATTCAACAATACTATTTATTCATTTTTATTAAATTGAATATTTAAAATTATTAAATAAAATTTTACCTTTTAAAATAGTAAAATAGTGTCAGTAAGAGACAACTTACTTTTTAGTTATCAAATAATTTTTTAAATTTAGACCTCATAATCATTCAGATGATCTAATTTATTAAGACATCATAATCATTCAGATCTGAATTCTCAGGTTTATCAAACACAACCTTAGTTGTATTGTATGGATGATTTAAAGGCCCAACAATGTTACTATCACATAAAAAAGGGTCATATAATAATCACATACACACACATATATATATATTATAAGTTCTGTCTGACATATAAGACCTACACATTTACATATGTTTATGTGAATATTATGTAAACTTTTTTTATGTGATAGTAGCGTTATTTTTAATGGCCTATCCATTGATCCCTCGTTAAAGTCGCCACTAGGTTAACAGTGGGACCCGTTTTGAGGTTTTGTCCTTAGATGTTTGTAGTGTTCTGTGCAACCTACAACGTGGCTATTTATGTTGGCTGTCTTAAGCTAAAAGGTTACGTGGCGGCCTACTAGGGCTTCACAGAGGAGGATGACCGGAGCGTTGTTTGACCTTTGTGTATGGGAACTTTACTCCTGTGAAAATGAAACAGTTATTTTTCTAAAATACTATATTATCCACATTGTTTCTTTTTATTTCTTTGGTCAGCCAATATTTATTTTATAATTAATTATCACGCACAATTTTTATGTGAATAGTGTTATCCTCAATATATTTTCTTGAAATTTTGGTAGCTTAAGATGAAAAATAAAAATGAAACTCTTTTTGAAACATTGTTTTCACAAAAAATGTAAAAGTAAATAAATACTTTTGGATGTGGGTCTTCACCCATAAAAAAAATTGAAGTTAGAAAAAAAATTATTTGTTAGATTAGTTGGTAACTAAGGCAAAAAGATGTGATCCCTTTAGATTAGGAGAATAAATTGTTTCTCGATAACAAGAATGGATTAGGCAGAGTACTATAAATAAGACTATGAGATAGTCTTATTTTTTACATCAAGATGACGAAAGAATAAATTAAGAGGATTACACTTCGTTGCTCTTAAGTATCCGCCACCATCTCCGTTCAAGTGAAAGTGTGAAGACTTATTATTTGGGGTGTTTTTGGATGGTAAAGTTAATTAGGTTTTTCAACCTAATTAAATGTAAATTTGTATTCTCTTGCTTGTGCATGATTATTTGTTATTTTCGTTCTCATTATTGGGTTTGTTGATTTCCTATTTAATTGCACAAAGAGAAAAATGTAATTCCTAAGATTGAGATTATTTTATGTGCATTTTTTTCTAATAAATAAAAAGTACAAGTTGTATCCAAAAAAATATCTTTCTGAAGCTTAAAATAGAATAGTTCTACTACAACACGATTACAACAAAATATATGAGAATACATTCATTAAAAGATATTTCTTCTAGTATTCCTAAAAACAAAATTATCAATCAAATGTTCAAAATCAAATTTCTTCAACATATTCTTTTCGATGCACATAATTGCCAATCCATTTAACTTTTTTTGTGTCATAGTCAACCTCGAATAATTATTAGAAAACAATCCAAATCTTTTATAAACTCCAATTAAGTCCTTAAAAATTTATTGGAGTTTGAAAATAATTTTTGTATATCTATATCATTATATATTTATATTTTTAATTTCATATATATATATATATATATATATATATATATATATATAATTTAGGGTCCTTGATTGGAGTCAGGATGATTGACCCCTCCGCCCATACTCAAAAATATATGTGAAAGCTAATGACATGACTTTCTAAATTAAAAATATTAAGTAAAGTGAGAGATTAATTGATGCTAGTGTAAAATACTAGTATTGGTAGTGGATAAACTTGAGATAAAATGAGCAAGTTTTCTGACGTGGATGGTTTCGTA
Organism: Panax stipuleanatus; assembly: GCA_020205555.1. NCBI lineage: Eukaryota > Viridiplantae > Streptophyta > Magnoliopsida > Apiales > Araliaceae > Panax > Panax stipuleanatus. The sequence goes on along the minus strand of CM035119.1, from coordinate 135,923,382 downwards.
ATTTTAAAACAAAGTTTTGGATGGAAACTTATAAGGAACAATTACATATAATAGTATATTTTATTAAAATATTATAAAAAAAGTTTAGAATGAAATAAATTTTATAATTAATAGTTTTTGTTATATACTATATAATTATAATAATTGTATAAATTAAAATTAAGTAAATTCACATCAATTTAAAATTTAATATGTCATTGTTTGACCTTAAAAATCAAATTAAAATTTTAATTTTTGAATAAAGGTAGTATTAATTATAGAATTAATTTTCTTACAATGTTAACTGAATTATATCAATTGTAGAATTTAAATATGAAATTGACTCTTAAATTTTGAAAGAAGAGTACATAGTTACCGTGCATGTTTGAAATTGAGACAGAGTGGGTACTTATTTTAAGTTTAGAGAAGACAAAAATTTATTAGTATAATTACATGAGATTCACCATGAGTAAAAGTGATATTTATTTTTATTATCTTTTATTTATTTTAGTTTGTGTAAAATATGTAATTTAGACATCATTTTGAGAGCGGAGGGGATAGTTAATTGTTTGAAAATGAAATCTATGTTATATATTATCTCCAACTTTTGTTAAAGGGTAGTTACATGTCCACCTATTCATTTGATCTTGAAACTTGGGTGAGTCTTTGGATATTCAAATCGAATGTATACATCTATATGTCAATCTTGAAATTATATCATGAATATATTACAAAAGTTCCCATTTGTATGCATTATGTATCTATATTTTAAGATTTCGTAATTTGATTAAAATAAATAAATTAAATTGTACTTCTTTTTTGAAACCAAGGGAATATCTATAGGCAACTGATATTTCCACATCAATATTTAATATTTTCATACGTATGACCCACATATTATTTGATGTGTTCAATTTTTATTGGCGGACATGTGGACAATACGTATGAAAATGTCAAATATTGATGTAAAAATAGTGCTTGTCTATCCATGTGTCAAAAGAGACTTGTCAAAGAAAATATTAGACTTCATCAAATTTTATCAACTACGAAAAAAATCACCTACAAGAATTGGTTGAGAAGTAAAAGATTAACAGGACGAGTTGCAAAAAAAAAAAGCAGGAATGAATACTTGGTTTTAAACCTTAAAATTGTTTCGAAACAAACTAGGTGTTGGTAGTCAAGCTAGTGACTCCTAATAACCCCAGATGGTTGTGTCATTCATTATTATAACCATGGCAAGATGATGCAAAGCTAACATAACCTATTGATCAAATGATGCGCCTGCACAAGGTCACACCATCGCCAACTGGAATTTGCGATATTTCAATTCTTGGGTCCGAGGCTAGTCTTTTGTTCAGATCGACCATCGCCTTCTGGTTAGCTGCAAATCCTTCTAAGCCAGTGCCATCAATATCTTCTATTTCTGCTTCATTATTAGCAACTGAACCATACCATAAAGTGTTGTCATAGGCCACAACACCTCCAATTTTTACCAGTTTCAACACAAGCTCATGGTACCGGTAGTAGTTTGTCAGCATCCACAAACACGAAATCAAATGTGTTGTGCTGCTCACCCTGCATCATATGCATGAAATATATACTCTAAATTATCCTGAAAACTTGAATTTAGTTGCTGATTATTGATACTGCGCGCTGATGGATTACTATTTAACGTGCATGCATGCAGAATATAAGGGAGGATATTGATTTATTAATTTAAGGGAGAATTGAAGCAATTTGATTAGCGGAAAGTATAATTGAGCAAACAATAACTATGAAACTCCAGCGGTATATAGTGGTTAAATCTAGATCATAGAAACAAGAAGATTGTTTACAAAATTAGCCAAATCAAGATGTTTTAAGCAGCAATCTGTAAAGGCCAAATGGGAGTGATGCATGGTTAAAGATTTGGGGTTGATTATGAAAATGTACACAAGGAAATCGTATCTATTTATGCGATTGTATATAATCTCAAAATATGCAATTTTAAATCAATAATGGAATCACTTACATCGTTCAATATCTCATTCAGAGCCGCAATGGCATCTGACTGAATGTAGTTGATCTTGTGCTCGACACCAGCCTCTTGAATGAATGGCAGACCAACTTCATATGCCTCCCGATTTTGATCTATGGCTACTGTCTGCCAAACTCGTTAAGAAGGACCATGTGATTCGTAATTAGTATCTTTAAAGAAGGAATCTAGTTAGTTGGAAGGTCCTTGTGTCGCATCAACTTTATATATAATTTCAGAACATCACTAGAACAAGGGTTTTATATAAGTTAATACATACATGCTTATTCCATCCATCCATCCGTTTCCAAATATTAGATAATTATGGGCTTTGAAAGTAAATTAGAAGCATTTTTAAATTAAAAATTTACCTCCTAACTGTATTCTGGCTGCTACATAATTAAGCAATAGATCATCTAGACGGATATACTATGTTTAGAGATCATTAATTCTCCATGTTGGATATTGGGTATCCAAATGTGTCACCCATGGAGGGTCCGACCCAGTGGATTTGTTAACTAACCTCCCACACGACTTAACGTGGTGAGATCGTGAGGACGTGATTCAACCACTCCCGTACGTATTAAATACTCATATTCGATTAATCAATTAATATACGATTCATTTATTCAGTTGGCCAATACAGAGCGTTCCCATACAGAGACCAAACCTATAATTGTTATGAACTGCGTTCCGTTCTCGAGTAGTTCGGAGACGTTCGTTGGGTTTCAGTAATAACAGGAGGTTTTCCGCATCAAAGGTTCAATCACGCTTCAAGAGGTATACCTTTGATCCTCCTATTATGCGTAAATATATGAAATAGCATGCGTATAAAATCCTTCATTGGTATCAGAGCAGAGATTAAAGATCTAATGTATGCTATGTATGTTATATTTACACTCTATGCCATGATTGCATGTTTAAAAAACTTGAAAACATCATTAATAACAAAATTAGATACACTAAATATTAGGGGCTAATATTTCAGTATATTGTAGCCTAAACACAGTGTATGTAATCTGCATATTTTGGGTTTAATTAGATTTGTATTTTAAAATTAATTTTAAACCCTAGTTTACGAACAGATTTCTTTGAGCAGCCATAACTTTTTCTGTACTTGTCCGTTTTGAATGATTTTGGTATGTATGTGTAGTACTCGTTGTAAGCTTTCCAACGATATATTATTAGCCTAAATCGGAGTTATATGGACTGAGATATGGCTTCTCAAAGTTTTGAGTCGCAAAATGGCATTTCTGTAAATTTTGCGTTGCTGGAGGTTGAAGGCGGGCTGACCCGCGTGCCCAACCCGCTGACCAGATCCGACCCGCGATTCCGACCCGCTTTGACAGATTTATCCTTTTTAATTTTCAGAAAATGATTTCTTAATTGTTTTAATCATGAAAATTAATTAATAAATATCAATACTGATTATTAAATTCGAAAAAATTAACAGAAATTAATTATTAGCATGTAATTACTGTTTCCATGGAATTTTGAATTATTGACTGTTTTTGATAATTTTGGTTAATTTTCTATCTATTAATTAATGGTTTATTAATTATGAAAATTAGCAAACTTAACATAAAAATTCCAAGAAAATTACAGACTATTTTATGATATTGAGTTACTGTTGTGAATTTTTCAGAGGATAATAACTGATTTTGATATTTTTGGTTAATTCCCAATTAATTATGCAATGGTTTTATTAATTATGATAATTAGAATGATTATCAGAAAATTCCAAAAAATTACAGTTATATTTTTATGATGATAAGCTACTGTTACAAATTTTTTTTGGAAGAAATTAACAGATTTGGATATATTTGGTTAATTTCCATCTATTTATGCATGATTAATTAATTGTGATAATTAGCAAAATTATCAAAAGAAATTCCAGAAAATTACAATGATATTTTGTGATGTTAATATAATGTTGAAATTTTTTTGGATACATTTTAATGTTTTTATAGCATACTTGGTTTATTAATTGAAAATTAATGTCTATTATTTAATTCCTTTTGTTAATATTTTGGAAATATTAATTGTTAGTGCTTGGAATTAAATTACTATGCTATAATTACAAGTATACCCTTATTCCTAGTGGGAGTGATTTAGGTTGTAGTAATTTAATTAAATTATTCCCTAAATTACACATCTTGTGCGCTGAAAAATTAAATTTAAATAATTAGACATTTATATGGATTGTGATTCCTAAGCCTGGCGAAGTCTCCCTTCCATATTTATGTTTCATTATTTTTATGTTAATTTGGTTCATGCGGCAAAGATATATTATATACTGTGGTGAACATTGAATATCGCTAATAAGTTCTCATATTTAAATCAAAGCAGAGAATGGCTTCAAAACACAATATCGCAGATCTTAATCAAAGAAACAAACTAGATGGAGATAACTATGACGTGTGTCACCGGAAAGTCAGGATGGTCTTGGAGGAGCAAGAGGTTGAAGAAACCCTGCTGTCCAAGATGACAAAACCGAAGGGTGAAGATGCAAAGGATCCGGTCAAGGTTGCAGCCTTCGAAAGTTGGTGCAAAAAGGACCGTATCTCTCGCATAACGTTGCTGAGTTGCATGAACAATGACTTTCTGTTTGAGTATGAACAATACTCTACTGCACACGACATGTGGGAGACTCTCAAAACTAAGTTTGGTGGCACCTCGTTGACAAGGCTGAGGAATTAGCCATAAGGTTCGATGGTTACAAAAAGAAAGATAACCACACTGAAACAACACCTTCGAATCATGGCTAATATGATTCGGGAATTGAAAATCGATAGTACTCAATTGTCAGACGAACAGCAAATTTCAGCAGTGGTTCGATCCCTTCCCGATAATTGGGAACATATGCGGGTCAACATTACTTATAACGAGAATATCAAGAATTTTGATGATATTCGTCGTCACTTGGAGCTCAAGGTTGAGCGACTTGATGTTGTCAAGACCTCCAGGGCATATGTGGCTGAATCAAACTCTCGTAAAGGGTTCAAGCCCAGGAAGGGGAAGAAACCTGCTCATCCTACTGCGCCTAGAGTGGCTGCGAGTGGGGGTGTTGCCAAACGAAAAAGAGGCAAACGAGGTTCTGGTAAGAAGGACAAAACCAAAATAACATACTACAACTGTGGCAAGGCGGGACACTTCGCTCGTGAATGCACTGAGCCGAAGAAGGTAATTTCTAGTCCTAATCTATCTATGTGCTTAGTATCAAGTACTGTTTTTGTTGCTCATTCTCTCCATATGTGGATTGTAGACTCCGGAGCAACGGACCACATAGCTAGAGACCGGAGTGGATTCGTGGAATGCCGCCGCATTCCGGTTGGCAGAAAAGTATACATGAGGAACGATTCCAGTGTAGACGTGCTAGGCATTGACACTTACAAACTGAAAATGCGAGAATGCTCAGCATTGATCCTTTATGATGTACTTTATACACCGGATGTCCGGCAGAATTTATTTTTTGTTTTATCAGTACTTCGTTTAGGCTATTCTGTTAGTTTAGAGAACAATTCTGTAATAAATTTCGCATGGGACGAATGTTTTTGGATATGATTTTATGATGAATGGTTTTATGATTTTGGATACTATTGATTCTAGCATTAATAGTAGTGATTCTTATTCCTGGTTGAAAATGATCATGATGGTTCAATTCAATGGCATGCTAGATTAGGCCATATTAGACAAGATAGAATGGCCAGGTTAGCTCGAGCAGGTCTTTTAGGCCCACTCGCTAAAGTCGATCTACCCACATGTGAACATTGTTTGACAGGAAAATCAACAAGAAAACCATTCGTTAAAGCCACTAGGGCAGAGACACCATTGCAGCTTATTCACTCAGACATCTGTGGCCCTATGAATGTAAAAGAAAGGCATGGACGTTACTATTTTCTCACAATGATAGATGACTATACGCGCTTCGGATACACCTTCTTGATCTCGCATAAGTCTGAGGCATTAGATTGCTTTAGGCGTTATTTGATTGAGGTCGAGAATCAGTTGGATAAAAGTGTTAAGACACTACGAACTGACCGAGGCCGCGAGTATCTGTCTGATCAGTTTAAATAACTCTGTGAGCAAAAAGGGATAATCAGACAACTGATAATCCCTAGAACTCCGCAACAAAATGGTGTGGCGGAGAGGAGGAATCAGACATTACATGGTTAGGTCTATGATGGCGCAAGCCAATTTGCCTATCTCCTATTGATAGGGGTGCTCAAAGTTTTCGTTTTTTTCGGTTTTTTACCGAACCGGGCGGTACCGGGTTTTTTCAATACCGGTTTTTTCGATTTTTTATACTTTTCGGTACCGGTACCGTTTCTTAAATTTTTGAATTCGGTAAAATCGCAAAATCAAAAAAAAACGAAATTTAAAATTGATACAAATCATTCAATTTTAATTGATACAGTTAATCCCAACTATTAAAAATGTATGCTATCTAATATTTCTAGCATGCATGAAATTGTAACAGTATAGATTTTTAAATAAATAAATAAATAATACTAACACCAATAATAATAATAATAATAATAAAAAATGGTAGATTACAAAAAATAAATGGTAGATTATAAAATGAAATGGTAGATTATAAAATGAAATTTTATTAATATATAAAAAAAAATTCTTAGTTTTAAAAAAAAATATTAATATAAAAAAAAATATTTAATTATTTATTTTTTGCGGTATAACCGAAAACCGAACCGAAAAAACCGAAACCGACTTTGTACCGAACCGGTACCGAAACCGATTTTTCTGTACCGGTACCGGTTCTTGGTTTTACGGTATTTTTGGTTCGGTACCGGTTCGGTTTTTTACCGATGAGCACCCCTACCTATTGAGGTGATGCATTGTTGACTGCGACATATATACTTAATCGTGTGCCTTCGAAATCAGTTGAGTCCACCCCATATGAAATGTGGACCGGCAGAAAGCTCGAATTGGGCGGAATGCAGCCTTGTAGATCAGCCGCTTACGTGCACAACACTTCTCATCAGCATGGGAAGTTAGGCCCAAGGGGTAAGAACTAAGAAGTGTATCTTTGTAAGATATTCTAAACACTCCAAAGGCTATGTGTTCGTCGGAGAGCAGCCTGATGGGACTATATCTGAGATAGAGTCACGAGATGCAGATTTCCTTGAGATAAATTTCCCTAATAGAGGTGATGTGAGCAAGGAGATGAACCTTTATGAGATGGATGAAGATTTAGGCGCCCCAACTCGTACAGTAGAAGTCGAAGAGGTTAATCCTCAAGCTCCTGTAGAAAGTGGGAGTGACATGCCTTCGAGTAGTTCTCATCCATCAAATGAAGAGTCTCTTGTTCCTCAAATGCGTAGAAGTCAAAGGGGTAACGTTCCACATCGTCTCTTTGAGATTGAGGGGAATGCCTTTGTAGCTGATGCGCAGGACAATGAGGAACCTCGATCTTATCGAGATGCTCTATCATCTGCTATGAAAGATAAGTGGATAATTGCAATGGAAGAAGAAATGGAGTCCATGAGGACTAATCAAGTCTGGGACTTGGTTGACCTTCCACCAGGGCGAAAGGCTATTGGGAACAAATGGGTTCTTAAAGTCAAACGCAAAGCAGATGGTTCCATTGAAAGATACAAAGCTTGTCTTGTAGCCAAGGGCTATACCTAGCAAGAGGGAATTGATTACGAGGAAACTTTCTCACCAGTTGTGAGGTTTGCCTCAATTCGCCTCATCCTAGCGATTGTTGCGCATTTGGATTTGGAGTTATATCAAATGGACGTTAAGACAGTTTTTCTCAATGGAGATTTAGCTGAGGAGATATACATGGATCAGCCAGAGGGTTTCGTCATGGAAGGACAAAAGCGCAAGTATGCAAGCTCAAACGTTCTATCTATAGTTTGAAACAAGCGTCCAGACAATGGTATCTGAGATTCCATGGAGCCATCATTAGTGATGGGTTTACGATAATCGAGGAAGACCATTGTGTATATATCAAACGGTCCAAAGATAAATTCTTTATCTTATCTATGTATGTCGATGACATCCTACTAGCTGGAAACGAAAAGGAGATGATTGTCGCCACCAAAGGGTGACTGTCCTCTAACTTTGAGATGAAGGACATGGGGGAAGCAGCTTATGTTCTTGGGGTTAAGATCTATAGAGATCGCTCAAGAAAGCTTCTTGGTTTGTCTCAAGAGACTTACCTTAAGAAGATTCTCGAGCAATTCCAAATGAACAACTGCAAACCCATAGACACTCCTATCGCTAAAAGCGACGCTATTGGACCCGAACAATGCCCTACTTCTCCCGAAGAAATTAAGAAGATGTCTCATTACCCGTATGCCAATGCTATACGAAAGCTAATGTATACAGTTGTGTATACTCGGCCTAATATAGCATATGCAGTCGGTTACCTCGGTCGGTATCAGTCAAACCCTGGGATTGCTCATTGGAAGGCAATCAAGAGGATCTTACGATATTTGAAGGGTACTTTGGACTACATGTTGTGCTATGGAGGACCGGACCTACGCTTGATTGGTTACACCGATGCCAGTTGGGGAGGTAACCAGGGGATGCGCAAGTCAACCTCAGCATATGCATTCTTGCTACATGGTGGTGCCATTACTTGGTGTAGCAAGAAACAGACTTGCGTTGCTCTTTCTACAATGGAGTCGGAGTTTATGGCTTGTACGTCAGCTGTTCAGGAAGCTATGTGGCTGAGGAGATTTTTCGAGGACCTTGGAGTCGTTTCTCATGCTTCGGATCCTATTACTGTTTTCTGTGATAGCACGGCGGCCTTAGATTACACTAAGGACCCCAAGTATCACGGCAGGACGAAGCACATTGACTTGAGGATGAACTTCATCAGAGAGAACATAGCAAATACTGAAGTGATTTTGAAATACATGTCCACTGGACTTATGGTAGCTGATCCTTTGACGAAGCCGATTCTTAAAGATGCTTTTTGTAGGCATGTTAGTTCATTAGGGCTTCGTAGGGTTTGATGTACTTTCTTATTTCTTTGTAATCACTCATTACTTGGCTTATGTTAGAGATGTTCATTATTATTTCGAGATTATTTATCATTTATGCGAGATTCATTTGTTTTAACTTATGATTGTGTTCTTTTAGCGCATATGATAAATTTTAGATGTTCACACATTATATTATGCATATTGGATATGCACACACTAAATATGCCAACAGGTTGATTGGCTAACTCACACGAGCAATCACCCTTGGCGCTTTGAAAAGCGAGCAAGGTTGAGATAGTTCATAGTTTGGTGCTTTGAGTAGCGAGCTGTTGATGCTTTAGATAGCAATCAATTGGCGCTTAGTAGCGAGCAAAATGGACATGATGTCGCCTTGGCATGAGCCAAGATGAGGTTAACTTGGATTAACCGAATATAGTATGCATCACCATCTATATTAACCTGTACTGATAGCCGGATACGAAATTTCAGGTTTGGCGCTTGAAAAGCGAGCAACCTGAAAATTCGAGTTAGGCGCTTATGAAGCGACTGAGCTAAGATCCGTACGGCATGACCATTGGACATATGCTCATGTAGATGAGATTGTCTGCCGTGACATGATAACCGGACGCGAAGTTTCAAATGTGGCGCTTAGATAAGCAAGCAATTTGAAATGTTTAAAGGTCCGCACAACAAGGCTATAGAATAGCATGTTGTGAGCGAGTTACATGTGCTCAGCGACCACGTAAGGGAGGTGAGAGAATAAATCCCTTTTTCCTCACCGTGTGAGTCCTGTAGGACAAGTTTTTGTTTCTACATAAAGTGCTCTTTGTGATCTTTGACTATACTGCAAAAACATGAATTAATGTTGCTACTTGGTTTCGATTCTTAAGGTGAGACTATAAGGACCGATTCTGGGAAAGCAGTTGATTCATTTTTAGTAGTATTAGGGCAAAGGGAAGACAATTAGATTTCACCTCGTTCAGCACTTATTGTCGACAACTGTAGCTCTTTAATAGCGATATAGTAATAAGTGAGATACGAAATGGACTTGGGCCCAAAGGTGGTTAAATAAGGCTCTCTGAGGGATTAGAGATACTTAACCTAGTGAAAATTCAAATGTGTCTGGGGTACTCTGAGTTTATGGATTGTAGTCTCTACGTGAACTAATTAAGTTTGACGTGAGAGCTCCCGTATTGTTTTTCTTTAAAAGGGTAGATGTCTCCATGTTGGCCTTAACGGTTTTGATATAGAGCTCCCGCATTTCAAGTGAACTCGCATGGTTCGACAGTTAGAGGTTTACATGTTTTGGTTCAAGATGGTTTTGGCATATATGAGGATTACATCGTCCCCGCCATGGGCGAGTGGGAGATGTTGGATATTGGGTATCCAAATGGGTCACCCATGGAGGGTCCGACCCAGTGGATTTGTTAACTAACCTCCCACACGACTTAACGTGGTGAGATCGTGAGGACGTGGGGAAGTGGTTCAACCACTCCCGTACGTATTAAATACGATCAATCAATTAACATACGATTCATTTATTCAGTTGGCTCCCATACAGAGACCAAACCCATAATTGTTACGAACTGTGATATAGCGTTCCGTGCTCCCATACAGAGACCAAACCCATAATTGTTACGAACTGTGATATAGCGTTCCGTTCTCGAGTAAGTCGGAGACGTCCGTTGGGTTTCAGTAATAGCAGGAGGTTTTCCGCATCAAAGGTTCAATCACGCTTCAAGAGGTATACCTTTGATCCTCTTATTATGTGTAAATATATGAAATAGCATGCGTATAAAATCCTTCACTCCATTTACCCTATATAAGCTCATTTTACCTGAGGTTCGTGTGTTGATAAGACAAAGAAAGTAGCACGAAAGAAAAACAAGCACACTGAATTAGCAATTAATTCAAATTTAGGAGCAGCATCTACCTGGCCATCATGAGGCAATGCAAGGGCAGTGACCAGGAGGGAGTAGCCAGTGAAAACCCCGATCTCCAATGTCTTCTTTGCATTCATTAATTTCAGAAGCATCGACAAAAACAGTCCTTCATCAGGCGGCACACCGATCTCTGCTCTATAGAAATAATCAAACCATTTTACAACTTCTATTCCTTAAATTTTATGATGATTTTTAGTATAGATAAATACATTATAAAATTACTCTGAGCATTTTTTGACTTGCAAACTTGTAAAATGAATTAATAAATAAATAAAATCCATATGTATAGACTACTACTCACCTCTTGCCATATTTTTGGAATGTGACTTCTCTAATCTTTTTGAGTAGCTTGTGCTCCCTTGGGTATGTACTGGTATTTAAAATGTACTGCAACAATTTTATTTTTATTTTTAATTTTAGAATCAAACTTCAGTACTGGCAATCCTTGAAGTATCATGTGACAAATACATACTAGTTTAACTATTTCAACAAATGTTTGACTGAAAAATCAACTATATATACATTAGGATCTAAATATGTACGACAATTAAGATAGAAAGGTCTTCTATTTATATATAGACGACGGATCTAAAACATACTTTTCCACCCGGTTACTGCAAATTTAAAGTTGTGTTTTCTCCACTCGTTTATTGTTGATCGAGTTTATCATCATTTTTAGTTCTTAAATCTCATACGTCAACCTATATGTGTCTGTATATATATGTTGTCTATCTCCAATTGGTAAGTATATACTATGCATACCTTGAAGAAGGAATAAAATGAAATTAAGGATATATATGTAAAGTTATTAATACCTTTTGAAGAGCCTCATTCTTGAGAAGTGTCTTGCTGACTGCGATGCCATCCGCCATTGATATACTTAGCTTAGCTAGCTCACTCAAATAATTTTTTTTTTGTTTTGGTAAAGGTAATCGAATATAAGTAATTGCGTTAGTGGGAATGTAGGGATATGATCCCTTATCCTTATGTACCTTCAGCTGTGAGGTGATCGCCACCTTTTTAGGAAAAAAAATTTATTTTATGTTTTTTTGATCAAATTTTTTTCGAGGATGTCCTTAAGGCACATACTAAGCACACAATTTAAGAGTATATTCTCTTGAATTGTGTCCATATTCTCTTGAAATTAGTACAAATATAGAAATCAGGAGAATATACACACAGTTCAAAAAAATATTCTCTTGAAGTGTATGCTTAACATGTATCCTTAAAACACATATTAAGAGGATTCTTTTTATGAATATAAAAAGCAACATTTTTTCCCAGAAAAGGAGAGAGCCGCTGGCAGCAATCAATGATAGGGGACCACCCATAGACCGAAGGTTTTGAGTTTGAAGGGCAATTTTTTTTTTTAAGGCATATAATTATTTATATTTTTGTTTGACAAAAATTTATGTTTTATCAAAATTGCAAGTATACTCACAGTTGGTTACCGGAACCTTATGATATGGATAAATGATAATGATACCGAAGACATCCAGTGAGAATGAAATATCTTCTAGTAACCCTTTTCATGGTCCAATGATAGAAAATGTACAACAAAGAAATGGAGAGTGAGAGTGCGAGTGCGAGTGCGAGTGCGAGTTTAAGAAAAAGAAATCAATATTTCTGCTTAAAATAATGTTACTATCATATAAAAAAGAGTCGTATAATACTCACATACATATATATATATATGTCAAACAGAATTCATAATATTAATATATGTACATGTGAGTATTATATAATTTTTTTTTTTTATGTGATAGGAGTATTGTTCTGTTTACATCTTTTCAAAATTCAAAACTACCACTCCACTATTATTTCAGAAACAACCTTGAAGTGATCGTTGTTACCTGTGGGGCCCATTTTAATTGGACTAGTGCATGCAACTAATGTCATTAACTACACGTTATTACACCTTGAAGTGGGCGCAAGGGGCAAGAGGTGGATTTTTGTCTTGCCCGAAAAAAAGAGCAATGCTACTATCATACACCCAAAAGTATGTGACAGTAGCATTATTTAAAAAAAAAATTAGGTGATCCGTCTATCTCACTCATTAGACACTACACGTTTTTTTTTAATAAATATATATATGCATTTGATTATCATAAAATTAATTTTATGATAAATTAATTAATTAATCAATAAAATACTGATACGCAGAAAAAAATTATTTTTTAATTTGCGTGTCGATATTTTATTGATCAATTAACCAAATTTAATTTTATGACACACACCTTTATCACGAACTCATTCACGCGTCCAATAGTATGAGGTAATGGAATTGAAAAATAAAATAAAGAATAGACTAGCAAAAAAAATTCAAAAATAAATTTTTTTAAAAATAAAATAAAATATCTTTATGATTTTATACGAAACAAATATATATATATATATACCATGTACCTAAAGAGCGCATTCGTTACCTAGTGTTAGTTTAGCACGTTTTGTATATATTCAAGATTTTCCTTCCTATGATCTTATGTTGAATCTAGAGTGTTGTCTCCAAAACACTCTTCTGAAAACAACTCTAACTCAATTTTTTTTAGGTTGAAAGAGAGAATACGAAATTTTGATATTTTCTTCTGATAGAAAAGTATTAAAATGCGTTTCTGATCAATGATATATATAGTAACATTGATCCTTACATCTCTCTTAAGAATCTAGTCCATATTAGGCTAAGAAGGGGATCCTAAAGGATTCCTCTTATGACTCCAATACTTATCTATATATTATTATCTAATAATAATATTCAAAATAAATATTAATTACACTAAATAATTGTAATTGCATTTCAGTCCAAGAATTAATAAAAACCCTTTACTAATAAATTGTAAATATTTTCTCTATAAATGTACATAAATATTTCAAAATCAATTAATATAATTCCGAAATATTTAAACTAATTTCATAAGTCCATAATTTATCTCTATTTGATCATAAATTGATTTAACAATTAAATTAATAATTTTAATAATAAATATTAAAATAGGCGATCAAGATTCTATGATCAATGATAAATTATCTTAAGAAAAATCTTATAGGTGTTTTGACAATAATAATGTTTCTAATATTAATTAAATACGTTAATCGACATTCCAATGTATTAATTAACATGATATAATCTCACTCATCGGAACATCAAATTAATATATATATAATAATATTAAGTCTACTATTATTTCAAAATTAAGAAATTTTACAAATTAGTATTTATGTGATAATATTTTATAAAATATTATCACATGATCCGTTTAATGCACATCGTTAATGCACTAATACTTTAATTAGAAGTCCAACTTCTATGATCAAGATAAATTATCTCTATTAAAATATTATAACCTACAGGATAATATTTTCAAACCATCATAGGTTATAAACAATTATTTCTTTATTTATATATTATATATAATTTATATTTTTTGTGTATAACATTTATTTATACACATAAATCATAACATATATAATATGACGATATATATAAACAAACTAAACGACCATTTAAAGAATGATGAATGATATACTTTTATTAATAAATCAATGTCTAACATAAATAAGTAAACATTAAATAAATAGATAAATAGGATTTTTATAACAAAAATCCAACATAGACCGGAATGACTATTTTTATAATTTTAAAAAATAAAAAGCACCAACTTGACAAGAAGTAAAATGATTAGCTCCATTTCAATTAATATATATATATATATATATATATATATATATATATAGACATTTAATAAAAATTAGTTATTCTATTTCCTTTTAATTCATGCGATCCAAACACAGTATTAACCATAAACAATATATTTAAATAATAGTTTACATACCAAAATTTTCTTATAAAAATTAGTGGTATAATTGAAATTTGACATATGTTACACACACACACACACACACACACACACACACACACACACACACATATATATATATATATACATGCTTTCTCTCTTTTTTTGTTGGAAATTATCATTTATTTTGATGAATTACTCCATGTTATTTTTGGAGTCGATTTAAGAGAGAAATTGTTGTAAAAACATGAGAGAGAATTTTGCTCCTCCAAAATAATTTTATCACCAATCCAAAATAATTGTTGCTCGTCCATTCTTTATCATCATTTCTCTATTTTTGTTTTTCTTAATGTGTAAAATTTATACTTTACACATTCTTTTGAAGATATATATATATATATATATATATATATATATATATATATTAGAAAAGATAGTTAAATATAGCAAAAAAATTATAAAAGACTATCTTGGCAACTAAATATTTTAAAAAACAAGGAAACAATTTCCCCAACACAATATATGTAGGGAGCATGGGTAATAATAAAAATTAAAGTTGGCCTGCATCCTCTTTGTTTTGTTCATCTGTTAAGGAAAAGAAGTTTTGGTCTAAACTGAAAATACATTAGAATCATTAAATGCATTTTAATGTTAATATTGACAATCCCCAACTATTGTAAAGATGCACATGATCCTCTGATAATATTTATACTACTACAATGGTGAGAGTTTGAAGAGAAAAACATGGAGTACGTAGAGCAAAGTAAAAGTTCTTCCATCTTCAATAGTTCTTGAAACAAGATTAAATACAGGTCATATACATAATAATATTTAACAATGTCCTGATTTATTATGTATTCTATTCCACAAAACCTGATTTTTATTCAATTAAACTCAACTTAGATATAGCCATATAGGTAAACACTCAATAGACTAATAATAAGAGCAGATTCTTAGACCGGAACTGGAAAGGATACAAGATTACAAATGAATTTTCATGAAACTAATTGACAAAATTATAATCTTTTGTATCTTCAGCTCAGGTCTCCAAAACTTTCAGCATATATAAAATTCAGAAAGTTTAATGGTAATCATCCTCAGATACTGGATTCATCATCAGTGTTTTGTAAAACAAATGGAACCATCAACCATATAAAATCATCTTAACTGCTACAAAGTTTAAGGCTGTAAACAAGTCAAACGGTTCGGGTTCAACTCGAAAAAATACGAGCGAGACTCGGATTCATTAATAATATGATCCAACTCTGAGCATTAAAAATAGTTCGAATAAAAATATGAATAAAATCTGACCAAAGTTATACTCGACTCGTTTAAGATTCAAACTACTCGAATTCTTGAATGTGATTCGATACATGCTCGATTGATACAAAATCAATTAAATACTCGATATATTCTCTTATAATATATACAAATTTAAATCAAATTAGAATAATTAATTATTATTATTATTATTTTTTAATTTTAATTGTGATTTTATATTTATAAAGTGTAATAATAAATATATTTTCTCATTTCTAAATAAAATAACAAATTCAATTTATAATTATATTTATTATAAAACTAGTTATTATGTAGAGACTCGAATTCGAGCTTGAATTTGAAACTCGCGAGTAGTTTGATTATAATTCGAGCCGAGTCGGATCGAATTCGAGTAGTAAATATTCGAGTCGAGTCGAATCTGAGTAGAATTTTTCAAATACAATTCGAATTCGAGTCGAATTCGAATACGAATTTATCATTTCGAGTCGAATCCGAATAACTCTATGTTCGCTTCGATTCGACGTTTACACCCTTAACAAAGTTGATAGAAACAATGCAGGGAAAATAAAAAGCACTTTAATTCAAACACTTTCTTTAAAATATCAATAATTATTCTTCATTCAACTTGTTTTCAGATTTCTCAGCAACAAAGCAAATGATCAATTAAATACTGAAAAAGATGTTAATTTATATTAGAAAAGCATAATCAAAGCCTCTTCAGTTCAGGTCTCCATGAATCTTCCTCATTGAACTTCTCGGAAGAACGAAAGTTTTATTTAAATCATCATCAGAGGCAAGGCAAAAATGGTGATATCACAAATCATTGAAATAGAAAAACAATAGAATAACAAGGGATAAAAACCAGTGGCACAAAAACCCATTAGCAAAAAAATGTACACATACATATATACATACATACATATGAAAAGAGATTGTAAATTGGTTTTCAATCAAATAAAAACCCAGTAGCACAAATAAAGTGTCTCTTCAGTTCAGGTCTCCAGAAGATTTCCGCACAAATTTGCTCTCAGAAGAACGAAAGTTTTATGTGGAATCATCATTAGAGACTAAATTCAATAAAAATACAATTTCATTTCATATAAATATATTTATATATTTAATAATCCAAAAACATAAGCAACTATCTCAATTAACAAACCGTAATAAGAAGGATACAGAGGCAACGAAAGAGAAAGATTGAGAGAGATTTGCACCTCGTCGATTGATCTGTAATTGACGGAAAGGGAAAATTTATAGTGTTTTTATTGCAAACCCTAGAGAATTTGGGACCTAGGGATCTATCAAGTTACGGGCTTTAGGTTTTTACATTGGACTGGGCCTCACTCGGGAGTTGACCCTTAAATGGATGAATTACATTTTCTAGTATATTTTTAAAAAAAATTACAACAACAGTACATACAGAAAATATTTATAAAGTAATATATTTTTAATAGTTTATTTACAAAATTAGTACATTTGGGTATCCCTTTAATCGTGGTCCACGATTCTCTCCCTTATCTCTTTCCGTTAATTTTATATTTGGTTTCACCATCGCAAGCACAGTCTTTCCATTAATATGCAAGTAAATCTTGATAATTTGACACTTTATCTCGTTACCATAAGAGTCGTCGAATGCGAGACTGATTTTGTTTCTGGTGTATGAGGTTGAAGAGCAGCTTGTCTTGATGGTCAATGTGTATGAACAGCTCTTTGCATTTTATCTTTGAAACGAGATTCAGTATATATATATATATATTATAATCGGTAGTGGGTTGTGATAATTTGGTCCGGCGATGACTGATTTCTGGGCAATGAAGCTTTAGGATGTGAGACTTTGAAAGCTTGACTATATATTTCCCCTTTTCCTTCTATATATTCTTTTCCTCGTGTATTTGAAAGTGACATCTTAAGCATTTATTTTGTCTTTTCTTTAACATCTCCTTTGTCACCAATCAGGATATCTTTGTATACCCATTTTAGTTATGACAACATGTCTCCCACCATATAGAGTCCAGCTTCGTAATAATAGATCTGATAAAGGTCTGTGCTTCATATCCTTGGTCAGACTATGTCATGCTTAGTGATTTTTTCGTAGTGCAGTTGGTAACCAAACTTTTATACCAAGTTAACCAAACCTTTATATCAAGGTAACCAAACCTTCATACTAAACCTTCATATCAAGGTAACCAAATCTTCATGCAGTTGGTAACTAAACCTTCATACTAAGATAACCAAACCTTTATTCCAAGGTAACTAATCCAGCTTCGCACCTGTAATTTTTTAATAGTGCAGTTGGTAACCAAATCTTTGTGCCAAGGTAACCAATTCAGTTTTATTAGGTTACCAATTTATTTTGAATGTGATGCAGTTGGTAGCCAAACCTTCATGCAGTTGGTTGTCAAACTTTCAGACCAAGGTAACCAATTCAGTTTTATTAGATTATCAATTTATTTTGAATGTGATGCAGTTGGTAACCAAACCTTCATGCAGTTGGTTGCCAAACCTTCAGACCAAGGTAACCAATTCAGTTTTATTATGTTACCAATTTATTTTGAATGTGATGCAGTTGGTAAACCTTCATACAGTTAGTAGTCAAACCTTCATACCAAGGTAACCAGATCAATTTTATTAGATTACCAATTTATTTTGAATATGATGCAGTTGGTAGCCAAACATTCATACCAAGGTAACTAATTCAGTTTTATTATGTTACCAATTTATTTTTGAATGTGATGCAGTTGGTAGTCAAATCTTCATGTAGTTGGTAACCTAATAAAACTGAATTCGTTACTTATAAATAACCTTTTAAAAATAATTTTTTTTTAATATGATGCAGTTGGTAACCAAATCTTCATACAAAGGTAACCATTTAAGTTTTTATGAGTAATCAAATAGTGTTGATTCTCAGGTTATATATATATATATATTTGGTGTAATTTCTTCTGTTCTTTTTAAGAAGAATATTGGACTCTCTGACTATTATTTTTGTCTAATGTAGACATATAGTTTTTCAAATTCCATATTTATCAATGAAACATTGTCACGTGAATCATGTTACTGGAATTTGTTTAAATCTACGTTATGATTTCTGTTTGCTTTTAATGTTTCGTTTTCTCTTATTATTGTCCAACTTTTTTTTGACGTAGGTGATAAATCACATAAAAATAATAAAGAGGTAGGCAATTCCGCTGGGTCTACAATGGATCCACTTTCCTCCAAGAGAAAACTTCAAGAAGCAAGGAATCTATGTCTCAAAAAAGGGTTAATCATGCCACTGATTTGGCGAGTCGGTGGCGGTGAAGGAGATGAAAATTAGGATATAGAAGATAATTTTTTATTTTTTTCTCCTTTTGATTTGAATTTGAATTTGAATTTGAATTATGAATTTGTTTTTGTTGTTAGATCCCAAATATTTGAATTTGAATTTTGAATTATGGCGGTTATTTCTCCTTGATTTTAGGTTTCCTTATTAATGTGAAATTGAATGGTTTGAATTTATTGTATTATTTTTGTAATTATTTTGTGAATGTACTGATGTTGCAATTACTTTCTAATTGTTGTAAGGACCCTATTTAAATAGTAATGGGTGTGGGCTGGAATCTGGTGCTAGGTTGCTTCGGCCTTTAGAAGGGAACCGGTTACCAGATACTGAAAATCAACACACTGAAATCCTAAATAACTTTGTACCTTTTTGTGGCTCGATTACATACAATAAAGAAACATTGGTATATTATAAACATTTACAAAGAATGTGATTGTATGTAGCCAAATTAGAAAATCAAAGACATGGGAGGATATTATTATAGAAACAACTACTGTTGGATACATCTCCCTCCTCCTATATACAATTTTACTTGTTAAAGATTTAGGCTCTATTTGTTTCTCTCTTAACAGTTTCACATCTAATTCGGTAAGAGGAGGATAAAACTATTTGATTTTTTTTTTTTGCCTCTTATCGTGGTAAGATGTATATATAAATCTAAATCATTAATAGTAGTCTCTTAATCAGAAATTTAAATCTATGGAGCCTCTATAAATATTACACTCCCTCCATTTCAAATTTTAAAATCATTATTGATTTTTAAAAAGTCAATTTGAGATATTTTTAAAATTAAAAGTTATTCAGATGTTTTATACTTTTTAGTTATCAAACAGATTTTTAAGTTCAGATGTTATTTCACTCAGATGATCTAATTTATTAAAATATACTAACTATTCACATCTTAATTACTCATTTTTATCAAAGGTGTTTTGCACTCAGATGACATCAATGTTTTGCACTCCATTACAATCGTCATTTAATTCTATTTAATATACTAAAATTTTATTTTATTTGCAATGATTCAAATATACAAATTGTAGTTTATTACTACTATATTGAGATCAATAATGCTCATTAAAAAGTAATATTTACCATTAAAAATTAACTAAAATATTAATAATAAATGATAGAAAATGCGTATAGAGCATACCTAAATCCCAATAAAAGTGTATTTATTGAATTTTGAAGTTAATTTTAAAAGTTAGGAAGATGCTATTCATAGAAGCTAAACGAATGCATTTTGAAAAACCATGCCTTAAAAATGGCACGTGTAATGTCCTAATAGCTCCATTTCTTAAATAGAATCCTATTTGTTATAAAAAAAAGAAAAAAATTAGGCCCTTTATTTGTAATGGGACTCGTTGAGATAGATGGGAGTATTAGTCCTACTAACCTTATCAAGAACAATCAATCAAACAAACAATGACAAACCAACACAACATTTTATTACCAGAGAGTTAATTCACATTTTAGATTGTCGTTTGTAATGAATGTCTACTAGATGTAAGAAGGAAAAAAAAAATTACATGAAGGCAATGGTCAAAAGAAAGAAACATCAATTATTCAAGAAACCCCGAGTTTTCATCTTTTGGAGTTCCTCCATTGCTATAATGAACGCCATTGCTGCACGACCCACCGGGCTTCATGTTTACCTGATTTAAGCCCCAAACACGAATTGTGCGATCATCGCTAGCCGATGCCAACATATGAGGGTTTGCTGGATTCCAGCTTACACAGTTGACGGCTCCAGAGTGACCCGGTAATGTTTCAATGAGCTCCCCTGACCCTCTATGCCATATATATACCTGGAAAGAAAAATGATGACAAACTATTGTTTTTTAACTTGCCCTAACAAGAGGCTAACTATTGTATTTTGTATAAACTCTAGAAATAGAAAAGATGGTCGGTCAAAAACCAAAATCACAAGTGAAATGTTTACTCACAAATGTGTATCTAGTATATGATACACATTATATGTATAATCAGATTTCAAAAGAACCGACTGTTGAGTGCTAACCAAATGACCATGAGTGCTACATTTTGATGTTCTAACTAATACTACTGCAGCCAAGGAGAAGAACATAATTGGCACTTTATGAAATCTACATATCAGATTGTGGTTAAATTTGATGCATATTGCAAGTAGTATGCAGTGGAAGAACAGTTCAAATTTTAAAACCACGAGTGGCAGACCGGAAAGAGTTCCCCACATTCCCAACTCTCTGGATTACTGAATGTGCAGACATCTCAAACTAATTTTACTTTGCTAAGAGCTCTTCACTACGATCACATTAAAATTTAAAATGATAGTCTATGATCAATACTGTTAAGAATAAGCAAAAGGAGACATCATACCAGTGCATCCTCGCTGCCACAGGCAATAAATGATTGTTCAAATCCACCAAAGCAGGCTCTGACTACAAACCTAGTACGCTTGTGACCTTTGTACTTGCCAACAAGCTTTATATGGCCCTCTATGTTCCAAAGATGGAGTTCTTGATTCAAAAGACTAACCAAGAGGAACTTATTGTCACTGGATAACGAGAACGAAGTTATCGTCTGATCCTCCTCGATAAATTTTTCGACTTTTGCTTCTCTGTCAAGCAGTAGTATAGCAGTTTCCCTACAAGTAGTAATAATCTGCTTCCCGTCACTTGTTACTCCCAAGTCTGAAATCCTAAGAGTTCGTTGCCCTTTCCAACATTCCAGCTCTTTCCCTTCCAAATCCCACATGCTAATACTTTTATCAGTAAAGCCTGAGAATATCCCTTTTCCATCCGGGGCCCATCCACAAGAGACAAAACCAACACCGCCTTTTTCATAAACATTGAGGCATTCACCAGATGAAACATCCCAGCGTCTGACAGCCTCCTCTACACCACAAGTGAGAAGCTGATGGTCATCAGGACTCCATGAAACATAGAAAATAGGTTTCTGGTGACCAGAAAATCTATGCTTTAAGGAGACTCTACCATCCACATTAACCTGTAATAAGAGGGAAAACATATAATAATTAGATGACAGAATAGGTAAAGAAGCAATGGAGAGTAATTCATAGTAGACAAGGCAAGACAGAGATCTCATAACACATATAATGTTTCCAACAAAAGTATACCCTTCCAAAAATCAACCTCAATATAATACTTAACCATACAATTGATTGCATTCTTTCAATTTCACATCAGCACGTCCCAATGACACAAGTGGCACTAACAAACAAAGATGCAGAAACCAATATCAAAATGGTAATTGTTACAACTAATTAATCCACGATCAACATTGAAAGGAAAAACAAAAGAGAATAATACACAGAATTTATGTGGTTCGGCTTTGGACTATGTTCACCGGCGAGAAAGTAATCCACTATATACAGTAATTGAAAAGTAAAAATATGTGTAGAGAAACTCACAAACCCCAGCCCTTAAATTAACACAATCTTTAGACAGCTCTCACAAATGACATAACCTAATAGTGTTCTAAAATCCCCGCCTAGGTACGATTAATCCCCGTGTAGGCGCTAGGCGGTTCTCTACCTCCTCGATTTGGCTGAACGCCTAGGCAGAATCAAACTTCTAATTTGAAGCTCTACAATACATAAAATGAATTTGTTAAGCCTTAAAAGATTAATTTTTTGATGATGTTTCATGTTATATTTTAAAAAATAACATCTACTATATGTTTTGTATAGTATAACATGTATATACAGTAAGAAAAATAAATAAACGAAACCACTTTAGGAAACGCCTAATCCGCCTAAGAAAATGCCTGTCACCGCCTAGGCGGCCTAGGCCTCCGCCGCCTAGGTCCACCTAATGATTTTTAGAACACAGAACCCAATAGACCTAAATGAGAGGCTTATATAGTCCCAAATCCATGTGGGATGTAGCCAACAGAAAGATGCATCGGGGTAGTGCTGGCCGGCTCCCTAACGCTGCAATAACTTTCTCAAGAATTGAAAAAGCATCTAAAGAAACACTGCCTGCCGACTCAAATACGAGTGCCAATTGACTCTCTTGACTACTACCACGCAACAACAACAACGTTGAAGAGAGTTATCATCTAAAAGTGAAAACCAATAATTGTATCAATAAACTTGGTCTTGACAGAAAAAGGGGCCACTGCTGGCCGGTGGTCAGTTGACACCACCAAGGTAAGCATTAATCCTACAACAATACTATGATCACAAGGAAATTCCAAGAAAGAAGAAGACACGTCCAAACAATATCAATTTACAAAATTGAGGAGTACCAATGTAGGACTCAACAAAGTACTCGCGTCTGGCCGGATACTGAATCCGAGTCCATGTAACTTAGATTATGCTTAGAAACAATTTGACTAGTCTTAACTATATCGAACTAGTTTTAACTATATCTATAAGAAAGCTTTACCAACATACCATGGTCCATATAAGATATACTTTGTACTAACTAAGTGATCTAAAGAAACCTATCCCTACTGTATTTCGAATTTTCCTTTCCCGTTTTCGTTTCACATACCATATTGAACCATCATCCAGGCAACATAGGTTCATCCTGCTTCTGCTTGTATGACAAACTCTTATTAGAAGTCGTCATGCTACATAAGTCGCCAATACGGAAACTATGATCGTAGAGGGAGTTCACCACATGTTTCTCACAGAGGAAGCAACTACAATTGTTCATGGATATCAAGAGCTATACGAAAACCATGATGCATGATCACCAATATTCGATCCTAGAAGTCAGAATGCAAGTAATTCTAGTCGCATCAAGCACAAGACTTATTCATTAGAAGAAATTCTGGTTACATCAAGCACATATATAGAAGGGGATTAATGCAACAGAACAGATTGACTACAAATACTAATAATGAAATAGAAGACCATGTAAAAATCTTACCTCCCATATAATTACTAAGCGGTCACAAGATGCTGAAGCTAAGTATTTGCCATTATGAGAAAATTGCAAGAACCAGACTTCATCAGTGTGTTCTTGTAGTATCTGCACCATTAGGAGTGGTTGAAAAAGTCAGTGCTAGCAGTAATAAAAGGAAAACCCAACAGAGATATCAAAAAAATCAACTACGTTCTCCAGAGAAGCAAAGCACGCGAAGCATAATAGATTTCCCATCTTTACTCCCAGAAAGACTCTGAATTCCAATAAGGAGAAAAAGGCCTCCACATAATGTTCTCCAAGCAACCAAAAAAAGAACATCAAATCTGGCACACGCCATAAGACAATGAAGAAGAATGTGAAAACTCGTCTCACTAGCCTTCATACCCATGACACAGGCATACGAGGACGAGGGCTTCTAAGCTTGTTCCTTTGACGAAAATAATTAGCATTGAATCTATAAATTAACGACCAGGAAAAATCCCAAATCGTTGGAGTCATTTCCTTCCAAATGTAGCAGCCAAAGGAACCTATCAAAGGGACGGGTAGGAACAAAAAGGTATGACAAACCGAGAGTTCTAGAATGCCTACGAGGGGAAGAAGAGAGAATTAGTAAGAAGAACAACTTGGTAGGAGTACAATCCTTTGCCTCCCAGTCATCAAGTTACGAGGGAAGAAATATGAAAATTACAAGATATGAATGGGAACAACACTGGCAAAGCTAACATTGGAGAGTTGTGACAAGATGGAAGAAAGTTTAGTAGTTTTACACCAAAAGAAAGAAAAAGAGAGATTATTATCATGCAAATTTTCTTTTCTTCAATTTAATTTCTTTCTAATCATATTTTTCCCGTTTTCTTTTTAGCCTTATAAAGAGTTTTAGTTGCATTAAACAGATCCTGGTCTGTTAGATTAATCTTTAGATCAGATAAAAGCAACTTCAAATCAGTAAATTATGACCTCACCTGTAAAGTTTGAGAAGGAATCTGATCCCTTCCACATTGATGATCAGCATATAATGACATTTCCCCAACTAGAGAATTGTGAAAAATGCAGGCATCTCGTTGCAAGTCAAGAGCCTGCTCAACAAGATGGACCAATCTTCTTTCTGGTATAATCACTGTAGGTGGAAGCAACTCCTGCAATTCCTGCAGTAGTTTTGACCGAGGCTTCACTTTCACAACATTTTGAGCAGGCCTCCCAATCTGATCATTCGGGGAAGGAAATACAATGCAGGAAGAAAGCTCATGGATTCTACTGTTGTTTATGCAAAGAGGTGAAATTTCAGTCCTCAATGTCTTCAAAGCATCCATCACTTTTTCCCCATTCAAGAGTTCAAGAAATTTCTGCTCTAATATTGAAAAAGACGCCAACTTAATAGTAGTTTCATCCAATTGGCAAATTTTATGCAATGTGGCTACACTTTCATCCCAATTTCCGTCAAGAATTTGCTGCATAAACAAATTTACTACAGATGATTGTAAATGAATTCCGGACTCTTCTTCTAGATGAGCCCCCGTCTTCTCATAGCCAAGCGAATATAATGCCTCGGTTATGATTCGAACAAGTTCCACTTTCTTGACAATCCCTTTTGAACCAACAATCTCATCGTCCCCTTGGGATGACAGGGGCCGAGCCATTGAGAAATTCAATGAGCAACTTGCAGGCTCCCTAACAGAAGCACCGTTTGCAAGACCTCTCAATTGTTTAGAGGATACTCTCACACGTTTTGAGGGTGGTTCATCATCCTCTACACCTCCCATGAAATGTACACCTCAGCCCATATATAACTCAAACCAAAAAGCACAGATGAAACACGGGTATGATTTTATTCAAAAAGAATCACAGATACCTCCAATAGATCAAAACAATTTCCTGGATGACATAATTTAAGAAACTTAAAATCTAACAACCTGAAAATTAAGTACCAGGAAAAGGAATCAAAAGCATGATTATGACAGTATGAAACTAATTGTTAAGTTACACTTTTTTTCCTTTTTAGATGAAAGAAGAAGCTAATTGACGAAGAGAAAACTGAAAAGAAATTACAATACATGTTGAGGACAACAAGTCCAAACAAAACAAAGCAAGAAAGAGTGGAAAAAACATCCATGCGTTAGTGAAGCACTGCCTACTTGCAAAGAAAGTCCTTAAAAAGCTGCCAATGCATGTGTCAGGCCTGTGTATTTTGGGCAGCAAAGAAATAATTAGTATATTCTAGTAGGTAGTACATTCTGAGTGACCATGTGAGCACATGGGGTAGTTTGTTATATTTGAGTGAAGGATAAGAAAAGTAGTGTAGATTAATAGTTGTACTTTTCAGCATTCTCTCTTTATATATAGTTGTATCTGAGAATTATTCTCCAAGCATTATGAATTAAGTGAATTAATGAAATGAAGGGAAGTTTGTTTAAGCTTTCTCCTTATTTTCTCTCTCTCTCTCTTCTCTGTCATGAACTCAGTAGGAATTACTGAGTTTTCTATCATTCTTCCTCCAAAAGTTCTATCTAATTCTCTCTATCTATCTCTGTTTATATCTCTATTTTTTGTCAGGATCCTAACTAGACCTGACAAATTGGTATTAGAGCCTTAGGTTCTATCCAAACTCATCATCTTCTTCCTCTAATCCTCTATTTCTTCTCTATCTTCAAGTTTTGATTTCTTCTCTTCTATAAAACCAAACTGAAATCTATTTCTTCTAGTCTCTTCTAACCTTCAAGTACTACCTAAAAACAACCCAGATCTGGGAGGCTTATCTTCTTCAACCTTCTGTTCTATTTTCAAATTCTTATTTTACTATTTTGTCACTGTTCATAAACTCAGAACAAAAAAAAATCAATCGATTTTCTTAGATTCTACCATCAAAACACTTTGGGTAGTTCATTACTACTAACAAACATCAACAACAACTTCATATTCCAGCCACAAGGGAGCAGAAAACACCACTTTGGAGAATATGTTTTCCAGCGCTCCTGCAACTCAACAAACTCAAGTGTTAATTCACTTGTTTCAGGTATTAAACACTTTCATCTCATTCGTTCCTATCACATACAGATAACTCATTCCATAAAACTCATTTACAACATCACCCACATATTTTAATCCATATTTTGCTTGATCTTCTAAGTAGGTGAAATTTTTCCATATTCTATGAATTAGTTTTGTTTGATCTGTTTTGGTTTGTGTTAGGTGATTCATATTAAGTAATTTCAATCATAGAGTAAAAGTTGTTCCAATCTACAATCATAGAGTCTTATAAGTTGTTCCAGTCTACGATTGTAGAGCCTTCCAATTTAAAACTTGTTTTGCCTCGGATACTTGGTGTGTTTCACTGAGGATATCCATTTCTTACTTAAAACCCACTCAAGCTCATTTACTCTCACTCAAGTGTATTGCTACTGTTTAGGATTAATTTTCAAACTCGATATCACAACTATCATTCATTTCATTCTAAAGAGAAACATGGTTGGACCTGCATACCAAGTGTTCAACCAAATGCTTAAACAAGTTTTTTGAGTTATATAAATTGTACCCATGAGAAATTGCAACTTATTGATGAAAAATGGATTATTTCTTGTGGTATGAATGAGTTGTTGAAACAGAATGGTTCAGAATATGAGAAGTGTTTTGTCAACCCTGTTGGTGATAAAAAGAAGGGCAAGATGTCAGTTCACATGGGCTATAGAGGAAACAAGGTATTGTTTAGAAATCCAAGCCATGTTGAGATGTTAAGGGCCACAACAAATGAAGAAGATAATGTCTAATGGAGTAGGAGGAACAACTTTGGTGAAGAAAATGAGAAGGAAAAGGAACTCAAGCATCACAAACTTGTGTTACCATCAATCACTGAAGATGATAATGCCAGAAACTGAATCAAGGAATGTGAAAGAGCCCTATATATGATGATTATGTTGAGAATGAGGAGGCTCCATATTATGATGATCCTCCCACGACCTATGATGAACCACCACAATATGAAGGGAATCATTGCTTTGATGAAAAGGCAGGGTTCATTGACAACATTCAGCAATGTGCTACACAACGAGAATCTAAAGAAGAGTTTCGATATAATGAAGTCCCTTTGTTTAACCATAATCCTGAAGTGGAGCAAGGATTCATGAAGGTAAAAGGAGTGTTGACCCTTCCTAAACAACAAAAAAAAAGATTCTTTGGTAAGGGAGTTGTCAAACCAGCCTCACATAATGCAAATCGATCTAGAAAGTGACGACAGAATCACCTATATTTCATCTCCACAAGGTCCAAATATTTATACAAAACTTTGTTAGAAAAAGGGATTCACCCTAGGTGATGTTTGCCATCCAAAACAGTCCAAAAATGTCTGGTTTGTATCACTTGAACCTTGGAGAGATAAGGTCAAACACTATGCAAAACTCACATTTGAAGGAAACTAGTACACTAAAATTTCCCCCTACCTTGAGTACAACCTATTTCCTTATGTTTCTACTTCAGTACCTAGATCCCTCGTTACATACAAAGGACTTTGTTGTTACTATGCTGAAAGCCATGATGTGGAACACAACTGCAAGACATCTCAATGCTTCATAACAGCTACTAAAGATAAGGAGGCTGAAAATTATAACTATCCAATTTATGATGAGGAAACAACTTGTGCTGATAATGAATATAAAGGTAGTCCTTTATATGATCTCACAAGCTGATAATGTAATCAATGAGGTATCATTTGACAAGACTATAGCTTACCTTAACGACAAGTTTGGTCTAAAGAGGAAATGATTCTCAAATACAGCTCCCATTCTCTCCAAACATCATCAACCAAAATGCAAGAAAACACCAGGATTCTTACAGGTCAATCTCTTAAATGGGGAACATAAATACACACTCATGGGACTAGGGTTCTTTCTTTTATGGCTAGCATCATATTGGTGAAGCAGTATTGATGTAGTATGTCAGTTCAAAGAGGATAGCGTTACCAAGCCTATTCTTTTGACAGATAAAAATGGAATACACTTCCAGAAACTTTCAGTTTGAGAGTTCATTTGCAAGGAAAGTTATCAATCAACGAAAAATGTGATGCAGAAGCTAAACTCAACCTTCTTCCTTAGAAATTCTTGGACAACAACCACGGTCTATTCTAAGTCCTACTAACATTGGTGTCGTTAGGATCTGATAACTAAGCTGGTTGCGATCAATCTTCTAGGCACTATACTTGAACAGAATTCTTTGATGAATTAAAAAATTACAAAAATGATGTTTCAGTTGTTTTTTCAAATAGCTGTCGTTGTAGCCAAGAGCATTAATCTTACTTTTGAATTAACATTTATTTATTGGTGTGCATTGATGCTCAACAGAAAAATAAAGGCTGTTTGTCCTACTTCACAATTCAAGAAAGGTTAGATCATTTTAGAAATACGACAGTTGTAGTTGTATATCAAACAAAAAGTATTACAACTCAGCTAGAGACCAACAAGTATCAATGGTGGTTGTATTTGAAGGAAAAGAAATTTAAGAACTCAAGGAATGCTAAAGATAATATTGAGACACGCTTTTGCAATGGAGAAATTACTCTAAATCAAAATATGAAGTTGTTGGTGTTAACTTTTAAACTGGGGAATATGAGAATGAAGAAGTTTCAAAGAATTGCTATGGAAATATTCAACTAAACAAGTTCCTGAGTTTTATTTTTGACACTAGAAAGGTGGTGGCAACTACCAAGATTGGAAAGCAAAAAATCAACAATATCCATGAGAACATGGATGCTTTTAAGGAGGGAATGTCACGTAGAGGGTATTTTGGGCATCAAATGAATAATTAGTATATTCTAGTAGGTAGTACATTTTGAGTGACCATGTGAGCACATGGGATAGTTTGTTATATTTGAGTGAAGAATAAGAAAAGTAGTGTAGATTAGTAGCTTTACTTTTCAGCATTCTCCCTATAAATAGTTGTATCTGAGAATTATTCTCCAAGTATTATGAATTAAGTGAATTAATGAAATGAAGAGAAGCTTGTTTAAGCTTTCTCCTTATTTTCTCTATCTCTCTCACGAACTCAGTAGGAATTATTGAGTTTTCTATCCTCCTTCTTCCCAAAATTTTATCTAATTCTCTTTATCTATCTCTGTTTATATCTCTATTTCTGGCAGATCCTAGCTGGGCCTGACAGCATGAATATGATTAATGTTATTAATTACTCCTTTTATTTTGATAGAAAACTTTATGTATTACTTTCCTTACAATCAGCTATCACATGCATAGCTAAATGTGTAATCAATCTCCATAATTCAACCTTGATCAGTGCAGCCACCGCAATCCCTAAAACTTACTGTTCCTCTAGTGCCTATGATTAGTCCGTAAGCAACATCAATTTAATTCCTAAAGTTTAGCAAAATCTAATATCAAGTCCTAACCAATTGGTATAGTACAAGCCACTAAGATATTGCATAAACTGATAAACTTATATGCTACTATAAGGTGCGTAAAAGCACAACATCCTCAGCTATACATTTTTGCTGTACTTCTTTATTATGTTGATGAGTAAGACATAATCTGCTTTTCAAGATCCTAAACAGCCAAAGTTCCTGGTTGCTCAAGGACTATCAAGTTCAATTTGTTTATGAAAGTAATCGTGGACCTCAAATTTAGTATGTCCCCCCCCCCCTAATTGACACTTCTAATTAAACATGGAGAATTTAATCCGCTTGCCTTTACTTATTTATTTATTTTTTTGGATAAGTTTTGTACCTTGCCTTGTTTAGGCAAGCAGTTCAGCTAAATGAGCTCAAAAACAAGGTAAACCAAAAAACTAAAGTCTTACAGAACCGAGTTCAGGTTAAAATAAACTTGGTCTCGGGAAATTTCCATCATTTATAAAATTTTCATTAGTACATTCTGATCAGTGCAAAGTCAAATTCTAAAAACATATGTTTGATTCCTAAGGATTTTTATATTTGATACGACTTAATTGTACTTGAAAGACTAAGCAAATCAGAAAAAAGTTGATCCAATCTCTGAAAAGCATATGTTTGATTCATCATGCTAACCACCTAAACTTCAAATATAAATGACACGGTTAACCCTCTTTTCTGCATATATAAAATGTGAATGTTCACACCACTAAAATATAAAACATACAATTAGAAGAAATCACTATAATATATTGGAAGCACACAAATTGAATTTAACAATATTCATTTTATCATAACGAGTCTTCAGAAAGGAAATGATATTTTCTCTACATATATCCAAAGACCAAAGTAAATTTTTTCTAAGAAAAATAAAAATCTTTCAGTTCCAAATTAATCTATAATACCATTGCTAGCAGATTTCAATAATCACTTGTAAGCCACATCAGAAACTGGATGATCATAACGTAAATGAAAATCACTCAACAGTTAACACATAATCTAAAGTAAAAACCATTTTATAGAAATGCAACTTCAAATCTTACTAAGAAATCATTGTGTTTACATCACCAAAACCCACATCAGAAAACGATCATATTAAGGATAATCTTAGGGCTTTGGCAGATAAATCAAATCAAATCCAACAAAAACATGAAATGTCCAAAGATGCACATGAATACGGTAATATCGCGTGTAATATCGCGTGAATCTGTTACAGACCTAAATCGCCGGTAACGCAATCCTTTTCTTCTACTTCGTTTTCTTGTCCGAGTTTCTGTGTGCGTGAAGTAAATAGAGCCCTAAGATGGAAGAGTACCCACAGACACATTGTTGATTGTTTGTTTGTTTCACAGATAATCATATAAATTTTCTGTATTTTCCAGTTTGACCCTTAAATTTATTCCATATATGTAACTATACCCCCAAAGTCTGAATTTATTTTTGATCTGACGGGTATGAAATAGGAGAAACTAAAACTATCGACACTCGAATGAAAAGTTACGGTGCTTTTTGGCAATTACATCGTGTAATATATTATGAATACGTGGGTATAGATTAGATGACATAACTACAAAATATTATGGATGACAATTGACAATGTTGTGTTCAGTTTAGTATTAGCCAGAAGCTCTCTTAGGCGGATATCAAAAATAGGATACGAATGTTTTTAAATTTTATTTATTTTTATTTTTATTTTTCATTTATTGGGGGTCAAAATATAAATAGACAAAATTTAAATACCCTAGAATTTTTGATTAGCAATTAGGTGATCTGTCATCACACTTCCTTCAATAAAGTTTGTATCCGAACCGTTTCACATTGGCTTGGGTATGGATTGATGCAGTGGACCGCATTGCCAAGAAAAATAAAAAATAATAATTATAATAGTTTTACTTTAATTAAAAAATTTTGTAATGCAATTCTAATATGACACAAAAAAAACAACAATTTGCATGACAACTATAAGTTTCCATAAAAAATGAAGCATTATCAATCAAAATAATAAAAACAAATGATGTAAATGTGTAAATAATTTAGAGCTTCAATTAAATAAGACTACAGTAACAAAATATTTGAATTAATAGTACTTCAACTTTAACTAATCTATAATCTTTAAGATATAAGTTTTTTCAGATGTTATATATATCGTCCGCGTGTGATACTGATTCATTAATAAATACCAACATTTTTTTTGCGAAACATTTTCTGGTTTGATATTTTGCGGATTTCACTGTCCTGTTTGATATCATCAACCAGTTTCGGTTTGATATTATTAGCCAGTTTCAGTGGTGGTTTCAAATAAACCCCAAAATAAATTGGTTTTCTTTGATGTTATTCTCTTTATCTATATAAGAAAATACATGTTCGAGTATATTATATTATCAATTGAGCCTAAAACATACAGCTCAAATGACTTATTTGGTCATAGAGCCCAAGTGGCCTAGATGGTGATCAAGCCCAACTAGCTAGGCTTGCTTTATATGGAACCAAGTCAAGGGGTGGTTAACATTGGTCAATTGATTGATACAGTGTCACACGCAACACGCAGGCCGGGAAGTGACACGCATTGTATTGATCAATTGATCAACTTACTATGAAGTTAACTTCACGATAATCGGATCCGAAGTCAAGTCAAAGTATAAGAGAAACTCTCAAAAAATTAGTACTTGTTGTAGATATAAGTCCTTTATTTTTACTGATTCTCACACGAGAGGGGTCTTTCGGACAGTGGCTCTACATCTTATTTCACGGCATCAACAAGACCCGTTTTTATTTTTTGTACTCTCGTGTTAAAAAGTGGTGAATAAAGAAAAGAAAAAACAAAGGGCACGAGATTTGCGGAGAATGCTGGCACTTGCTATTGTTATAATAGCAAAGAAAGAAAAGACGAAAGAAGGGTGGAATGGCAATTAAGTTGACATATTGCTACTGATCTAAATTAGGAGTTTATGGACGGGGTATGTATTTCTGAACACAAGTAACCTTCCCTCTTCTTTATAGCTGGCCTCCAATCCTGATTCCTGATAATTGCTCTCCAATTCTTGTGTATTGCTTAGTTAGTGTAACATTAAATAACAAGAAGAAAGAATAATATAAGTCGGGGAAAAGCTGCACCAACACTCGTCTGTGAGAAAAAAGAAGAGCAAAGTCTAATCACCCATGTGCAACACACATGCGCAGCAATGCAGTGCTCTTCCTCGTTACTTCAGTAGATTCTCACCATATACACATACATATACATATACATATACATATATCTATATATATATATATATCCGATTAACTATGAAAACTTTTGGCGGCCTTTTTGTCTGCCACATCCATAATATGATCAAAAAAGCACAAAGAAAACATCTTGCCATAATGTATGGGATTAGAGGGTCCCCAACTACTAGATAACAGACAAAACCAGGCGCCATCACCCATCTGACAAAGATTGCGACAAACTTCACAACCCAACAATAAAGAAACAAAATAAAATTAAGAGCTGGGAAAAAACTAACATATTTTAAAGATTAAGAGTACATCAGTTGATGCACATTCCATATTGACATAATTTTTTAGCTAGTATACGTTATGCTGAGGAATATTCAAACTAACTCCCAAGATGATGATTATTATTATTATTACTACCGATTAATAAAATTCCAAATAGAACAAAAAATCCAATAATACCATAGATCAAGAATGCTGCTGTACAAACCATACTAGGTGGGGATCACTCTTCAACTAACCCAACTAAACCCCAAAAATGTGGGCTACTGTGATAGTGATTATAGTTCATAATAGTGTATCGATTGTGTATAAATATATATATATATATATTTATATATATATATATATTCGCCTTTTCAGTAGTGTCGTCTTACGTACTGTGATTGTTGACAAATTAAGAATAATATTGTGGTGGATAGGTATAGAAAAAAAAAAACTAAACTTTGAGGCATTAACGGAGAGGAGCCCTACGGGGGACTCCTTTTCTCTTATGTAATTGCTTCCTAGGCTTTGAGGCGGAACTCGACCAGCTGCACTGAATTACCTCCGATGACTGATCATCTGTTGGAGAAAGAGAGGAGCCGGCCTCATCATTTATATATTCTTTCCTATCATAGTTTTCCTTCCAAGACAGACCATCAAATTCACCAACCGGAATGGAAATCATCTCATGGCTCTCATCTTTAGACATTTCCACCACTACTTTCACCTGGAAATTAATTTCACAACTGCATGCATTAGGACCTGCTTATGAACTTTGCCAATGAAAATGGACATTCCATGATTTACTCCTATAAGGAAAATGTACTCTAGATTAGGCTGTTTTGAAGTGTGTTTTTTTTGTGGCAAAAGGGAAAAAGAATTCAAGTACTACATCTAAAATTGAAAAGATGGCCACAAGATTAAGAAGAAGTTTTATCAAACTTCATACCTTGCAGGCAATGGAGCAGAATCGATTAGGGAAGTCATGTATGTGCCTCCCACAAGCCTCACAGACTGCACCATTCTTTAATTTATTTGGTTTGATATCTTTAGATTGGGGACGGGGATTCAAATGTATAGCCATTTCACCGTTGATTTTATATGTCTGCAGATACAAATTAATTCCTATCAATAAAATAAAACTAGGGAGAGAATAATAAAACTAGATTCATTCCAAATGCGCAAAGCACTCGAGCCACAACTGAGTTATGAAATGATTATATATGTATAGTAACAATATATATTGAATCCAATTTTTTTAAAAATTAGAATAACAGTAATAATCAAAGTGCAACTCAAAGCAAAAGACTCATTATATCTACGGATCTGTATTGAAGAAATGTACATCATTAAACACTTTACCGATCCAAATGCAATGCATCCATTAAATACAACAGATACAAATTACAAGGTAAATATAGTAATTTGATCAATAATCTCGATTACAATTAAAAACAAGAGGTATATATTTTTGAATCTGAAGTTGAACCAAGGCTACTCACTTGGATCTTAGAGCAGTCGAAATGGTTCTGAATATCTTGAAGGCGAACAACGTCGTGATAAACATATTTGCAGATTTGAAGACGGCGGTGAAAGCAATCATGAGCCGGAGAAGAAGTAAAACAGTGCTTGCAAAAGCATAGATTACAATCGATGCAAAACACATTCTTTTCATTTCTCCGAAGATCTCTATGATCAATACAAGTCCCAAAAAACTTGGTGCGCAGTAAACTACTCAGCCACTGTGCCTCTTTCTTCTTCAAACTTATTGCACAACCCTCCTATACAAACCCATTAATCTAATATTCAAATCATACACAAAATAAAACTTTTTATTGATCAAGTAATTTATTAAACATACGTAACTTGATTAATGAAACCCAATACATATACATATATATATATATATATATATATATATATTGATCTGAATATATAAAACAGATTCTGGAATTAAAGAAAGTATTAGTTTACATAGAATTCAACTTGTAAGGAAAAATAATGCATACTAACCATTTTAACTTGGGAGATTGAAACGGAGAGCGAGGAGAGTATAGATAGTGATGAAGAAATCAATGGGTTTGTGATGAATTTAGAAGAGAGAAAAATGGAGCAGAAAGAAGGTGCTTTTAAAGGTCGCAAGATTTTGTAGAGGAAAAATAAAAAAGGAAGGAAGGGAAATTTAGATTAAAATTAATGGGAATAAAATCTCTGACAATTTTAGTCAAAACATTTTTATTTCACTTTTAAGGGTGGCCTACGCGACTTTTGGCAGCTCCAAAGCCACCCTAAAGATATGGAGAAAATTCCCCCCATAATTTCACCCTTTAAAGAAAGCAGGGATCTATAACAGATATATGACGTATTAATGTAAGAAGCTTCAATATAAAAAATATATATAACATGTTATTTAATATGCATAGTGCTAATTTCTTATACTCCTTCATTTTTTGTTATTTAGGGGTCCCCTAAAATGTCACATATTTTAAGAAAATTATCACACAATTAATGACATAAACCTCGTGACAATTTTGGAAATAGGGAAAAAAAATATTCGCATTTAAAAGAAAGAATAATTTGTAAACTTAATTTTAGAGAAGTATTGTATGTACGAAACTAGTTTATATCTTAAATTATGTGTTTTATAGATACACACAACATAAAAGGTAGACTACTTGTTATTTATGAATTAATTAGTCTTCTATATAATGACACTTTAGTAGTATAATTTTATTCTAGATAATTTTTTTTGACATGTTATTAATAAAATATATATTTAGATAAATATATATTTTTAATATATAAAACGCCGTGATCCTATGGATGCTTACATGAGAAAATGAATAAAAAATAATCAAACCTTTTACACGATCCTCTAAATTTTAAATATGCTGGTTTTAATGCTTTCAAAATATCTGTATTTTTGATATATTAAGTTTATTACCATGTAGAGTTTTAAAAAAAATGTATTTATTAAACTTAAAGTACTATTCTATTCAAAGTTTTATAATTATTGTGTTCAATGGAATGAAATATAGTCGGAAGAAAGTAATCACTGATAGGAAAGTATTGGGGGTATTGTAATCTATGATTGGCTATCATCCCCTTGATTGGCTTCTAAATT
The DNA here is from genome assembly GCA_020205555.1 of Panax stipuleanatus. Classification (NCBI taxonomy): domain Eukaryota; kingdom Viridiplantae; phylum Streptophyta; class Magnoliopsida; order Apiales; family Araliaceae; genus Panax; species Panax stipuleanatus. Next base: position 135,886,236 of record CM035119.1, on the reverse strand, counting down.
TGGGTCCCAGTTTTTAAAGGTAAAGTCTCTTTTCTTTTTTGATTTATTATTTTATGAGAAATGAAATTTCCCCAACTAAACACCGAGATGCAGAGTTTGTTAGAGCACAAAAACAATAATTTGGAGCATAAAATATTAGTTTTGTTTCCTTTTATATACAGTCAAATAATGATCAGAATTTGCATGAGGCTGAGGCCCCCAAGTCACCAATAAATTTCTGCCTAGTATCTTTTTCTCGATTAGAATAACAAGCTTGATATGTCAAAAAAAAAACATTTTTCCGGCTATTTGTCTTGACTTGCTTCATCACACCATTTTAAATATTTAAAAAAGAAAAAGAAAATAATGCATAGTTAATTGGATCATATAGTGCACTCACATGATATGGATTTTTTTACTAACTAGAATTATCCAAAGTCCCAACAAACACTACTTCCTTCCCCTCTAAAATTGAACATCTATTTTCTTCTACTTCTTCTTTTTTTTCCCTTCTAAATTAGAAATGTATTTTTATTTTTAGTTTTAGTCTATAAAATAATATTATATTCCTAATATATTTTTATTTTTACTCTTGATTGAATATTTTGATGTCACAATCACTACATTTCTAACCAAAATATTAAATATAAGTTTACAAAAATAAAGTTTTTTTTTTAAAAATTATATCTATGTTCTAATTTTAGAACGGAAAGAGTACATAAATTAACAAATATTAAGGATATATATTTGTTTGTTTAATATTTACCCATAAAATAATTTGTTAGTTTAATTATTATAATAAACTTGAGGAGATTTTGTTATTTTATGCTAATATCAATAATTTTAATCGAGTAAAACCAACTCGACAGAGATGAAAAACCATCAACTTCAACTGAATATTCCTTTTCCATAGTTTAACATCGTGGAGCGAATTGCGAGTAATATTCCTTTGAAACGTGAACTATAATAATTTCACAGAATATATAATAATAATTTCGCGAATAAGACCGAACCTCGCACAGAGAGGGTTTTGAATCAGTAGCTCTCACCACTTTACTTCTCAAAATTGGGGGAATCACCAAGCGAAATCATGACTAGTGAAACCAAACCGATAGCTGCTTGATAAAATTTCCCAACGATAGAACCCAACCCACCTGCTGGTCCAGTTCTGTCCTTAAATTGATTGCAGATTTATGGACCAGGACCAGGACCAGGTAGATTCTTGAACATCCTCTCTCTGGAGCCACAACTGATTTTTTTCACACAAATTCTGTTCAATTAATCTGAGTGCAACTTCCTTTTCTGGCACCGATTCACATACCAAGTTGCATGTTTCTGCAGGGCCATGCCAATCATCACTTTGAGGCTTGTAAGCATCACAAAGGTCATGGCTGACAGGAGGAAAATCCAGAAGAGTCTCCACAGGACTGGGCTATGAGGAAGATGAGCAGCATAAACTGGACTTAATACTCTAATTACCTGAAAGATGGCAATATTTAATTCTCAAGCTCCCCATCAACCCAACAAAATAGATGAATGCATGCATGCATTTATAATTTTTATTCTTGATAGACAGGCTTGTAGGGCACTCATTTATTAAAAGGCGGCTTATTAGCCCTTTTATACATATTTTGTATTCTGCTCAAATAGAATTTTTCTAAACTCATTATTCTTACCACGCAAGCGGGCGCTAAAGGAACAAAAGTGAGGTTTCTCTTCCCATTCTCTGTTTGCAAATCGAGTCTCTGCCAAAACACCAAATAATTAATAATGGAATACTTACTTCAGTATAGCATTCATGATCAAAGTGTAAATTTGGTGCGACGTGGAAATGGTGCACATGCCTATCACACAGGACGCCAGTAAATTTCAAAATCAGTAAAATTTACACTAAACCAATAATAGAAGCCATCCATCAAATTATTAATAAGGATCACACAGAGTGTCACCAAATGTAACATGGTATGATGAGGTGCTTAGATGCAGAGACACATGTCAAATAAATCCAGATAGCTTTCTTTCAGTCCATAGTATGAAAGGTAATATTAATTTCCAATACTTAATTATGTCACACAAAGAAGTTGAAACGCTACTATTTGAAACCCCCCCCCCTCCCCCTCCCCCTCCCCCTCCCCCTCCCCCGGTCATCTACTAATATATAAGAAGAATAAAAATGTGGGATCCAATAAGCAGACCATAAGAATGGAAAGGGATCAGTGAGTGAATTGTTTTTAAGGAAAAGAATAAATCAAACAATAACACTCCATCCTTTTCCTTAAATGAAACAATCCGTCAAATCTCAAGTCCGAATCGAATCGAATCAAATCCAATCCATCCAAACAAGACCACCTTAAACTACTAGTCCAATAGTATCTTCTTGGGTCATCTTAGCCCACTACAGGCTCACTTAAAAAGTTATGACTGAATGTACTATTGTTAGTAAGTTAATTCCTTATATACAGACAAACTTTTCTCATATCTTTCGATATGGGACTATAATTAGGATCCTCTCCATTTCATGGTCTAGATTTAAAATGTGTTGGAATGTGATGTCATACTGATGGAAGAGAGACATGATGATGAGAAATATACAAAGAATATAGACTCTCCATTTCATTTGAAATGGAGAGGATCCTAGTCCGTGGGACTAGGGTGTTACAATAATCCTCATTTAGACCAAACATTAACATCACAATACTATTCACTCTTTTAAACAAGCTCGTCTCGTAAAAGTTCATCAATCTCTTTTACTGTTAAAGCAAAAAAAAAACACCTTCTGATCTTCAAAGAAATAAGTCAATGAAGGTAAAAATTTTAGGCAGAGGTGATATAAAATAAACTTGATTATAAGACCTACCAAGATACAGAAGTAATAAATACAATCCCGGAGTACAGGACACGTGAAGCACATAATTTTCCTTTGCATGCTTGCACAGTGGGGGAAGAATCTAAGAATTTAACTAGCAGGGGCAAGAAAGTTTTGAGTTCCAATGTGGATCTTTATAAATAATAAGTATATCATATAGAAATTATATTATTAAATTTATTTTTCCCGGAACGGGTAGGAACTTCAATACGGAGCCACTCAAAACAATATTTTTTTTAGATAGAAAAGGCAAGCCACACAACATATACAAATATACTATGAATCATAACCTTCAATATAAATAATTGCAAATAAATCAATTCAAAAAACATAGTACTCCATATATGCACATTTAGTACGAAAAATTACATGTTTTATAGCTATGAGGGCATTGCCATATATTGGGGGTTTTAATTAACAAATACTATCTAAAAAGTACTCTACTTTTTAATCATGGTATGGGCAACTGCCCCTACCTATCATATGATACTCTACTATATGCACAGGAACACACATAAAGTAATCAACTATATAATTAAAAACACAAACTTGGTTTCGGAGTAATCAAATATATATTAAAAACACAAACATGATTTCAGAGTAATCAACAATATATTAAAAACACAAACTTGGTTTCGGAGTAATCAACTATATAATTAAAAACACAAACTTAGTTTCACAAATTTTTGATTCACCCTTTTTCTTTCCTATTCAAATTAGTATGAGTATTATCTAAATTTGTAAGAATTAAATACTATCCAAATTTGTAGAGTATTCAAAAGTAACTCCAACCTGTTAGGAAAAAAGATGTCTTTTGTTTTATATCTCTAATAGGAAAAGAAAGAATTTTTATTTTTGGCTTTACCAATTTTATTACAAGCTTTTTAATCACAATTATATGTAAGATAATATTAGGATAAATTTTTGTATTACAAATTTATTAAGATATTAAGATACCGATTGAAAAAATCTCTCAACAAATTACGTAATTTAATTATATTAATATTAGTCACGAATTTCATTAACTAAATTAAATTCAATAACATTTGAATATTATTATATCACATGATTAGTTGTATTCATAATATACGTGAATTTTTTTTGAAACATAATAACTATAAATTAATTGAAAAATTATAGTGAATTCATTACTAACTAATTGTCATAACTACATTATTAAAACTTGAGTTTTATAGATATATTCGGATTAGAATTGCAAGTAAATTTTGTTGATATAAACATTAATATAGAATTCAATTACAAATTCTATAAAATTAAAATTATTATTTTCTAATAATCATAACTAAAAAACAACATTCCATTTAAATGTTTAGCTTAATAATTTATCAGAAGAACCTAATAATATATAGTTATATAATTTATAATTTAAATAAATAAATAATTTAATAACTACAACTATCCTCTTAAAGTTATAATTAAATATTTACCATATATTTAATTGATTATGTTAAAAATTAACACAATAACTTATTATACATGTCGCCGGATTTCTTTTGATAAGTCAAACATAAGGAGTATTATCTTTTGATAAGTCAAACCCAAATGAGTAAATATCTTTCAATATGTCAAACAAAGATATGTCAAACATGGAGTATTATATTCAAAAGGGATCAGCCTGCCACATAGCAAGTGCATAAAGTAGAGGTGAATAAATTCAAGAGAAAATATATATATAAAGGAATACCTGTTTGCAAAGGTCTTCAAGAAATTCGGAAAACACAATGGGCTTTAAATCATTGAATTTCGCAATGAATGAGTGCTTGACTATATCAATCATCATTTCACATATATAAACCATAGAAGCATTCTGGAATTCCAGGCAAAGCAAGAGCAAACGAAGAGACAATATAAGATAAACAATCTTCATATTATACTCCCGTTCCAAATTATAAAGATCATTGTTGACTTTTGAAAGTTAATTTAAGATACTTTCAAACTTAAAATTAATATAATTCATTAAAAATGCGAAACAATAAATATTAAAATTGATGCTATTTACCACTGTATTGATTAAAATTAAATGAATCTATGTCAATTTGAGTTCAAAAATGTCTCAAATTGACTTCAAAAGGTCAATAATAATCCTATATTTTGGAACGGAGTCTAATTTTCATTTCATTGCCTGAAAAGTGTATCGTACTCAGAGCTGAAGTGAACTTACAACAAGGAAATTCTCGAACCAAGGATACTCAGCTTCCAGAATATTTTGAGCTAAGATGAATAAAATGAACGCAGAAATATGGAACCTCTCGATTGAATCTGATCACAAGTAATGCCATTGAACCAAATGAAACCAACTGAGCCCATAATTTAATAAATATCTCAAGCAAAATTTTAAATCACTAGCCAGTTTCTTATCCCTCTATTTTTAGGAAAATATAAATGAATGCCATATTTTTTTATTTTTTTTAATAAGTTAAAACAAGTGTGGGAATAAAATAAGAAGAGGAAAATATAAGGAGCTATAGATAAGAGGAGTATCCTCATTCACAAAAGAACAAGTAATGAAAGACAAACAAGTCAAAGATTAAAAAAAAACAAAAAAAAATGAGGTGAACTTGTGCTTTACTACAACTGACAATGCCAACAGTAAATACAGTTGTCACAACAGCAAATTCATAAACAGATGTTGCTAATCCTAGTTCCTATGAACAAAACTACCACAACAACCATAACACCCTTCAACCTTTTCCCTTTTTTACCCCCTCCCCACACCAAAAAAAGGTACTGCACACAAAAATTAATTAGAAACGGGAAAGATATAGTGAACACTACATAGCACGATAAGTTCTCAAAAGATTGAAGGACAATAAGCTTGAGGAAGAAAACATACCATAATATACCATACTCTGTACATTATCCTTACTAAAACGCTTAAACACATTGCTTTTAATCTCAGCAAAATTATTGGATACCAGCAAAGCTGGCAATGCATTATTGTGAGCCACTATACAGGTTGACAGAGTAATGGCCTGAGCTAATAAGATAAATGAATGAAAGAGTATGAATGGTTAAGGAATCAAATTTCAGATGGCGTATATAAGTAAAACTATTCTAGTATTGAAAGAACAAAGGTGCGGCCAAAGAAAAGGATATTTGATGAAGCCACAGCCAAAGCTTCATCAGATATAAATCTCCATAACCAGTAACTCATGGTTTCTGGGGAACAATTTGCAAGCCCGTCTGCGGAATTGAACAAGGTCTCTAACACATCTCCACCAAAACTTTGGCATAATTTGTCAAATATCTGCACCAATGGCATATTATCAATTTGTAGAAATTTCATTACACATGTTATAAAAACCAAGTGAGGTGAGAAAAAATAAGCAAAAAAGATTTCGTCATATTAACGTTATTGCCGATACACTTGTTCAACAAAGTGAACTAGATCCTGCTAAATTCTAATGGTAGATCAAACATAAGTCAATGCAGAAGATTATAATGTGTGAGAACAGAAATGTTTCAAATGATTTTCTGAAACTATTTTAGAGTCAGTCTACTAGTTTCAATTTTCCTGTCATCAACATTGATGCAGATACGCGCCAACTTTATTGAAACGACTTATTAGTATGGAAGCTTTCAAGTTCAGCAGGTATAGAACCTACATAGTAAATGAAGTATCTTTAATGGAGTCATGGACATATGACTACTTCAAAGAGAGAACTAGGTCCAAAAGTTTATTTCTAATATATGTTTTAGATGTAATTCTGACAACGGAATACATTCTTGTCTTACATTTTATTTCCAGATTGCAGGCATCTACCCCTGCCCACCCCACACCCCACCCCCAAGAAAAGTTAAGTCCTTCGTGGCTTCTACATACCTGAGGTCTAAGTACGGCTAGGAATAATTTTAGGAGACTAAGCATGGAAATGAACAGAAGTTATTATGGACAAGTAGATGTAATCTAATACATTTTCCACCTTTAGTCTCTCCCTTACAGACAAAGATCGTCTTAGTTAAGCCCCAAGGGGGGTAAAATGGCAGAGTAAATTGAATTAAAACATCAAGGTCGCTAACACCAATCCCCACATGGCCAAGCTTGTCTATTCCACAAAAGATTTCAATGTTACACCATGTGTCACAGAAAGATAACAAGTACGAACACAAATTGTTCGACTCAGAATGTTGTATTTGAGGAAAATACTCCATGGTAACTAGGAAAGCCTGAGTGCATGTCCTATGTTTACTAGATGGTTAGGACATTCAAGTGTGAGATTGATTGAAGAACTTTTTCAAAATATTGCAGCATTATTTATACCATTGTTCTAACGAAATGCTTATTAATGCAATACTCAGTATGTTGAAAATAATAAAGGCAGTCTGTACCTGAATCATGAATTTTAAATGATCAATTAGGTAGTTGCAAACAAGAAAGTTCAGCCAACTCAATATGAGAATTTTGGGGCTTACCCTCCACTCTAAAGTCATAAAATTATTTTCTCACCTCCAACACATTGTACACCACATAAAGTTTGATTGTCCCTTGACCACGAATCATGTGATATATAAGGCTGATATCTGAGACAACACAAAAATCACAGAAAGAGGGTTAGTATACAAACAACCTGATTCAAATGCAGCGTGTCATATTTGTACCTCTACTTAGCCAGACATGACAACCAGTAGAAAGAAAATCACTGCTAAAAAGCCAAATTTCCTTACGAAACCTGTTTGTTGTAAGAGAATGACACCGCAAGCCAGTGCAATGAAACAACCAAAATCGGACAGCTCTGCAGCTGAAGGCCTCCTGAACTGCCTGCCACAAGCATGGTCAGCAATTTTTAAATAGTAGAACTACACAAACTCAACAACACACAAAGTTTCATAGCACAGAGATACACACTCAATAGAATACAAATGAAAAAGGGAAAAGAAGAACAGAAAGAAAGAAGAAAACACAAACAAGAAAAACAATTATCTCTTGCACTGTGTGCATTTGTCCTGTACTTATTCATTCTCCAGTCCTCTCTCTTTATCACTGCCATTGCAGCAGATATTTTTAAAATCCTAGTTACCATGCTGCAAAATGGTTAATATTGTGTTATTTCTAGTGTTTAACCTTTCCAACTTTCTTATGCTTTGGTCAGTAGGTTGAACCCTAACTTCCACTAGTTTCTTGAACCCATGACCCCATGCTCTCTCATAGATATTATGCTAGCAGTCATTCACAGAAATAAATGAGATATAGCTAAGTTAATACCTTTCTACTGTCTTAACGCACCAATTTAATAATATTCTTTGAAATTCTACACTTTTTATTTGCAAATTTAAATTGGCAAGGAAGTTTTGTTCAGAAGGGACAAGCTGCAAAATTGGCAGGGATCACCAATCTTTAGCTCATTAACTGCTTGAAAAGCAAGAATATGTGTATACCATAAAACAGCATCTATATATATATATATACATGCGCGCGCGCGCGCGCGCACACAATAATATAAATGCGTTTAACAATAAATAGCTTGAAAGAAACATGATAAGAAACCAAAAGGGAAGTTCTAAATTATGCACATCTCCGATCAGGAAACCCAAGCTTTTAGTTTGTCTAACTTAGCAAAACTAAGAAGTTGCAGTCTTTAAGACGTAATACTAACTTAAATCCTTTACCGAAACATCTTAATTTCGACGACAGTATTGGTGTACAAAACGTACAACATAATTATTGTAAAATGGAAAGTTTTACTGGAAGACATATATCTATCTATATCACTAAACCAAAAGAGCAAGTAAAAAACAAAATGCTCTTTGAAACCAATTCTAATAGTAAAATAAATAAAATGAACATGGATAAAGACAAGAATTTTTCAATGCACTTACTTTTAATTACCAAAAAAATATCTGACATACTTTGGATTTAATATGCAATGATCTTAAAAGACGTGGTTATTTAGTTAATGATAGGAAAAATAACAAAATTTATGTGCGTGATAAATTAATTATCAACAATCTTTTCTTCTTATTCTTTTTATAAGTGATTAGCATCAAATTCAATAAAGAGTGGTTCGAATAGCCAGGAATATAAGTTTTTCTTGAATACCTGTGTGTTTTTAATCAGCAACAATCTTCACACGTCAAACCTACTTATGCTTTAATCCAAAAAGAAATCACTTGAAAAGACAAAGAACTAACCTTGCTTTCAGAAGCCTCCAGAAGGTTATGAGAAGTCTTGTGGGCATGATAGTTACCAACGATAGAAACGAATCCAAGCAGACAAAGAAACCAACATCTATTAACTGCAAAAGCATAATCATCATTATAATATATCCTGAACAGTTATATAGTGATGGATAAGTTTAGTTTACAACCCAGTTTCAAGTATATATCATATATATTGGATCCCCCACTTCTAAAATCTGAAAGCATTCTGATACCTTCAGGCAAAAATGAAAGAATCCAGCTTTAGAGGAAAATAAGATGAAGGCTCCAACCTCAATGATGACAATGTAGTGCTGGAAAACTATATAACGAGGCACTAACAACAGAATTGCACAATACTCAACTCAATTCACCACCTTTTATCTCAAACTAATTGGAGCTATCATCTTATTAAGGGATAAGTAGAAAAATGAGAAAAAACTAGAAGGACGAAACAAATTATAATTAAAGAATAAAAGGTTATAAAAATTTTATAAATAGAAGAATAGAAAAGAATGGAGATACACAAAATAGTAACACGCCCACATAAAGTGCAAGAAGAAAACCGTTAACATATCCTTTTAAAACACATACCACTCACTATTCTCAAGTTTTTATGATAAAGAGATAATTACCAGTTCACAACGCCACGGCAAGCGAAATATAGTATCATATACTCTTTCCCGTTCTTTCTCATTGGCGGTAGTTGTTGTGTTCCGTAAGGAATTTCCATCATACATTTCTTCAATAAATATTTTCACTGGGGACTTCTCTATAGGCAAATTGTCTGACACAGAAGTATATAACCATAAGTCATAAAGAGGGAAAAAAGAGAGACGAGTATTTACACAAGGAATGCTGAAAGGCCAATGGACCAAACTTGAACATCATTAAGCTAAATATGTGTTTGTCTTCTTCAGAATAATTGTCCTTACTAGAAAATTATAATACATGTAAATAATCACAATTTTAGAAATTAGATTTCATATGTAATAAGCGGCAAAGATATATTCATTCAGGTCACACCACAAGCATCCATCAAGAATGAATTCAGTGACCAGTATGTTCAGAGAACAATGCTTGCATACTCCAGCATGTGCATGGTGACCTTCTGGTACATACAGATGTTAGTGAACTTCCGGATGCAGTGCCACCTAAATCTCTTTCTTGTTTAGGATGACTTTAACCATTCACTAGTCTGAAATTCATATCCCTAAAAAATTTAACTCGCTTATTTATCATTAGATTTTCTAGCTTGCATGTAATTTTTTGTTCATAAATTCTATTTGGCGATGTGCAATTTCTTTTGGTCTCTTGGTCAGATTTCTTTTGAGTTGTTTAGGCCTTTTAATTTTTACGACGGGAAGCCAGCAGCCACAATTGGGTGTGCACTGAGTAACCACCAGTGCATGAAATACCGACAAACCATCCACGCACACTGGGTAAACCCATAGTAGAATATGTTTGGGTGGGCCCAAAGGAGATAATTGTCTTTGGTGAACTTTTGAGGTTAATTTAAGCCTTCTATTAGCCATTCCCAAACTCCTTAATTCCAAATTTAAGTCTCATTTGATCATCACAGTGATTTCCACATCTGCAAAAGAAATGTCTAACAAATGTCCAAGTAAACAAAATGATAGCAATTTACTGGACATGTAAAAACTTCTTTTGACAACAGCACTGTTCTGATTCCAGAGCTCTAATGATACAATCCAGGATTGTATCATCTAAGGTTTACCATTATGTGAACTCCTCAGCATTTTCAATTTTCTTAATCAAGGCTTTCGATGTTATTTCCCTTAAAAGTTAAAACAATCTTAAACTCATACAATGAGACCATCAAACAATTAAGAAAATTTCAAAACTGTAACTAAAAACCAAATATAATTAAAAACCAAATGAGCAACACTCACAATTTAGATCATCCGCCATTACTCGCTTCCAATCCAAAGATTCTTCTGTCTCTAGTTCCCTAACAACATTTCCATTCATTTCCGGCCTTTGTTTCCCGGCCACTGAAGAATCTAATTCCTTAATATTACCATTACTATTCTCCTCTTTCGCATTCTCACCCGCCTCCTCTCCGCCGCAACTTACAACACTCCTCTGCCTCAATTCTCCGCCATTAAAAAACTCCGGCCCCGTAACCGAACTCACTGTACCAGCAACACTATTCTCCTCCGGCACCCTTACTTCCTCACACACAACAGTCTGAACCACACTACTATAACACTTACTATCCAATTCCAATTCAGTTGAATCTTCTGATATTGAGCAGTCGATCAAGCTCTTTTTCGTTGACCCTTTGTTTTTGCGCTTCCGGCGGTTAGTTTTTGGCGATTTGGGTGTACCGCCATTTTGAAGAATTGGAATATCGGATTTGGATCTGTAGTAAAAAGCGTTGTCATCGACTTCGAAGGAGGTGCTGGTGGTGAGAATCTCGAAGGACAACTTGCGTCCGCCTGATCTTAACGCCATAGGGTATTTTAGAGAGAGAATTATGGAGTTGTGAATCAGAGAGCTAGGGTTTCATGATGAAGGTGATCAATTTTGTTTATGGAGATTTTTTTTTGTGATAACGGGGACTGACTTGGAGAGAGAGAATTGAGTTCATCGTTTTCGGTTTTTGGTTCGAACGTATCCGTGACGACTTACTAGTGCTGATCGAGCTTCGAGCACATACTGCGCAACAGAAGTAACGTAGTCCAACAAATCACAAAGTGACATGTGGAGTACTTACTATCCTTGTTCTAAAACTAAGAGCAATCCTACTATCACATAATTATTGATCACATAAAATTCACGTACACACTCATATATTTGTGGACACCGTATATTATGCAGGATCTACAGTATATATATATATGTATATGAATATTATATAACTCAAAATTATATGATAGTAGCATTATTTTAAAATTAAAGACATTTTAATATTAAATAAAACAAAAATTAATTTAATTTAATTTTAAATTTAAAAATATCTTAAATTGATTATAAACAAAATTAATAATTATCTTGTACTTTAAAATAGAAAGAATATTTAACAAGCATTAATTTAACTTTATTAAATAAAATTAATTTAGTTTATTTTTAAATTTAAAAATATTTCAAGTTGACTCTAAAAAAATTAATAATTATCTTGTACTTTAAAATAAAAAGAATATTTAACAAACTCAATCTATTTTAAAAAATAAGATAATTATTAATTTTTAAAATATTTTAATACAGTTACGAATATATAAACCATTTAAATATAAGTACTATATATAGATATATAAGATTTGTTGTCATCAAATAAAATAGATTATTATAAACCTCTGAAAATAAGAATAAAAATTCATAATATTATATTTTAGAACGGATAATATATATATATATAGGGTCAGTCTCTCCAGCGAACCATAAATAGCGAACTAAAAACGAACTGGCTATAGCAACGGTTTTTTCCGTCGCTATAACATAGAAAGTCGATTTTTTATGTTATAGCGAAAAAAAAACCGTCGCTATAGCCGGTTCGTCATTAGTTTGCTCCCTATGATTCGTTAGAGAGACAGACCCTATATATATATAATAACATAAAAATGACTATTTCAAGATATTTTTTTTAATTAAAAATCAATTCATCAGTGAGTCAAATATGGCTCTCATTCAATACACTTTTTAAAAAAATTTATCCAATACATGATGAATAAATATATTTTTAATAAATGTAATTGAAATCAATACTTATCATTTTGATACCAACTGTGACGTCCCCATAATAGGTCCAATCCAACCAACCCATTCTGGATCGTCAAATACATGGTACAGAATCTAAATACAATTTTTATATCACACGGTCTTGCAAAATACGATCACACAACTGTGAGTGTCAATACAAATATGTAAAAAATATAAACATTCAAACTAAGTCCTCATTACAATTATTATCATACTATTTTATAAAAATAGTGACGACTACTACTGTACTAACTCGGACCATCACTCTGTCCTCCGATTAGTCCCTGCAACATTCTTATTTCCTAACGAGAACAATAAATGAAAAGGGTGAGCTCAACTAGCCCAGTAAATAATATTATGACTAAGATAATAAAGAATAATTTATCGTTAGTCTTCAATAAATCAGATAAAATATTATGGACCACAAATTTTAGATCAACAACTGCAGCAGAAATAACAATGCATCAGAAAAATTAAGTAGAAAATAATGTTTACTATCTTCTATGATTTAAAAGTTCATTATTAATATTTTATCCCTGTAACATCAATCAATATATATCTTGAATTAAATATTAATCTCTGCACTACGGACCAAAGATATTCATTTGTATCACCAGTTGGTCATGTTCATCTCAACACCTGTCCATCTTTGCACTACGGGCCAAATATATTCATCAGATAATCATTCATCTTTGCACTACAGCCCAAAGATATTCATCAAATAATCATCTATTTTTGCACTACAGGCAAAAAATATTCTTTTGTATCACTAGTTAAGACTGAAGATGATGAAAAATATTTTAAAGAACGAATTTAGTAAGATAAAGGACAAAAATTAGTGATTCGTAATTTTAGTTTATCCAAGTTTAAGAATACCCCATAATAATTAATTGTGGAGCAAAATTCAAGAATGAAGATCAAAACTTGAATCCAATCAAAGATAGGAACCATAATAGCCAACTTGGACAAAGGAAAAAAAATTAATGTTTCTGTGAATAGTACCGTGTTCGTGAATAGTGCCGTATACGTGAATAGTGTCGTATACGTGAATAGTAACTCTAATATAAAAAGGTAAAAATTTCACAATAAAATTTATACCAATATTTCGGTGTCATGATATTGAAAGAATTAACATCATTTTTTTAAATAAAATAACATCTCTTATCTCAAAAGAACAGTATTTTTGACTGGAATATCGGATATAATAATGAAGAAAACTTGCACTGTATGCAACACTCAAAGTATCGAAATACTCACAAAAATACGCTCAATATTATAAAGAAAAAAACTTATGATTCTGGTGTGATTTTTAAATTCTAATTCAGCACCCTATTTATAGAAAAATGCTTACGACGCCAAAGCAGAAAATTTAATAAAATAATAATATATTTTTTTCAAAAACTTCCTAAGCCTCCTTACATGGAAAAAATTTTCATTAGCCAAAACACACCAACAAAAGGACAAAAGTGGGACCCACCCCTTCTAGAAACTCCTCCACCAAAAATCAATTAATACCCAAAATTTTGGAACTTCCATAATTCATAATAAATAGACTTTTTATCAGAAAAATTCAAATCCTATGTCCATTCCATAGGAAATTTAATTCTCTACAACTTTGTAGAAAAAAGTTTTTTCAAATTTCAAACATAAATTATCCGAAATTCACATACAGATGATTTTCTACACCTCCATTCTAAAACAAAATACTGATAAAACACATCAGAACTAATTCCTTCTTTTATATCCACAAAAATAAATATTTTCTTATCATATAAATCAATAATTAATTATTCACAAATAATATTACAGAACTACAATATTGACAACCAGGTCGTTCCCAGAAAAGAGGGGACCTTCCGATAAGGATTTCTCCTTACTGGCGCGTAATTAAATAACCCCTCCTAGACAGAACTTCCTTAGACATTGCCAATAATGTTATCTAATAATATTATTCAAATAATATGAATTATTGATCTGATAATGAAAAATACTGTGTAGTGATAATTATTGAATTAACAATAATATAAAAATACTGTGTAATACTGTGTGCTATTGTGCAATAACGCGTATTACTTTACTTTACCCATTGAGTATTCCAACAGTGTTAACGGTAACAACTACACCGTTATTTATAAAAACTTATTCTTGTCATTTTCTTTATCCGATAGTTTTCCGTTATGGGGCCCACAATTGGTTTCGCCGTCGTACGAATATTCCCCGACAGCAAGAATATTCCACGACCAAACGAATATTCCCCGACAACAATGAATATTTTATAACCACTTGCTTATTTAAAATATTTGCGCATTTTACCCATAACATTTTACATTATCAAATTAACTCCTGACTATTTCAAAATAATATATAGAGAAAATTTAATTTTTTATTCATAAAAGTTGGGCTCTTGCATATAATACTGAGTTGTGTTATTATTTAAAGAATGGAAAGATTTCACTATTTGATGAACATGAGCAATTTAATTACATTTTAAATAATTCAATAATTATAATTTTTTATAAAATTAATTTCATTATAATGAAAATATCTATTCACAAAAACATTCAAATAAAATAAAATGTTATATTATCGTGTAAATATGAGAGCAACTCAAATTTATGGAGAGTTATACATATTGTATGGATAAGACTATGGATAAATGATATTAAAAATCAATCAACTTACATATTTATTTTCTGTTTTAAATAATAATTTCAAATTTTGTCAGTTAAAGATAAAAGGTAAAAAAAAGTTTATTTCAACCTTATTTTAAATGTTAGTTGATCGTATGTTTTATCCAATATTTAAAATTGATTATTGAAGCAAAATTAATAACATGGAAAATTATGTGGATGGTGACTTGGATTTTCACTCATTTAAGAGGGGTTGAATGACACTTTAAACCCTCCAAATTATCACCTACTTTTAAAATCGTTCATAAAATATATTTTTCGTCAATTGAGTCCTTAAAGTGGCATTTTGTGTCAAATTTTTTTTATCAATTTAACCCAACCCGATCCATTTTGACAAAAGTTTGACCCAACCCGACCCAGTTTGACTCAAACCCAAATTTTAATATTTTAAAATAAAATAAATATTGTAAAATAAAATATTATTTTAAAAATAATAATTACATTTAATATTTTAAAATAAAATAATAATTTTTTAAAATTTTAAATAAAATATTTTTACTTTTAATATTTTAAAAGAACATAATATTTTTAAAATAATTATATTTATTTATAATTATGTTTAATTATATTTATATTTTAAAAAAATTAAAATAATAATTATATTTAATATTTTAAAATATTTTTTTTTATAATTTTAGAGTAAATATTCTTTTTAATATTTTGAAAGAAAATATTATTTTTAAAAACGAGGACGGATCTAAATAATATATATATATATATATATATTTATGTTTGAGTATTGTTTTGACTTGTAACATGCATTCCCTATTTGGCTTTAATATTAGTACGTATATATTAAATCTCAGAAATTATACTCCATAAATTTGGAGTTTGAATGTCTCAAAAGCAATAGACAACTTCCAAGCCAAGATACAAATAAAAACAAAAATAAATTAAATATACACAGGTGAGAAGAAAACAATATTGGCATTAAATAATTACAAAGTTAAGCTTGAGTTGAGTTGGCGGCTACTTGCCCGGCTGCCAAGGCCGTGGTGGCCCCCAACAAGTACCATTTTGAAGCTTAGCTATCTACTAAGACTAAATTTGAGTCGGGGAATTAAGCAGCCCAGGCTGAATATATATATATATATATATATATATATATATATATATATATATATATATATATATATATATATATATATATATATGGGGTTGCGTCTACAGTAATCGATTGTTGGGAGTAATTATTTTATATGAGGTTTGAGAATTATTATTATAATAGGGTTCACTGTACTTCGGAGATAAATTAAATCTAAAACTCCTACAAATAATGAAATAAAGTGGTTACTCCCAACAACCGGTTGCTGTGGATGCAATCCCTATATATATATATATATATATATATATATATATATATATAAAACTCAGTTATTATTAATACCTACATCAATATATATACATGTGCACGCTAAGTAAGTAGACGAAAATTATTTAATTTATCTAGATAAAATATTAATGTTATCTAGATTTAGATCGATGTTAGCTTCTTCTTTAATTTTTTGCCATGAGAAAAAACGATGTTAGCTCGTTTGCTGCCCTATAATATATATATACACACTATACTTCATAAGAGAACATATTCTTTCTTGAAGCTGCACCAGCACTACCTACCGTATTTTCTTACCAAACCAGATCGATCTTAAATCACATGTCTTTAATTAATTTGATCCATTCTAAATTGATATATTTCTTGAAGCTGCTATAGCAAGTGAGACTTCAACTCTGTCATCCTTGTTGTTGGGCCGTGAATACGTGGGACCGGTTGAATCTTACTTCTCTTGGGCTTTTCGGGTCAAACCCGTTTTTACTATTGGAGTATCGGGCCACTGTCTAAATGGTTATTTAGATAAACTTTAGGTTGGAGCTGGTAGTGGATAACAGGTGGCAGTTTATAGACTAAAGATTATCCCTAATCTGTGGGATTAACAGGCGGCTGATTGAGTTGATGGGCTCAGCCGTCTTAAGCCACCCTCATTAATGAGGAGTTGACAGAATGTTGACTGGGGGGGAAGAGCAAGTGGGAAAAAGCCTGCAGGCAGCCAACGGACGAAAACATCGGGGGAAAACATGCAAGGTGGTGAAACAATATATGAGAAAGAGGGCACTACATGGAGAAGGAAGGTATTTTTTTTCTCGGAACACTAGAGCACACGACCTCCATTGTTAGACCATTTTCTCTCAAAATCTGTACTCATTCTCACACCGGAGCGATCCCCGGCGGCCCAAAACCGTCGAGATCCGGTGCTGACGTGTTCATTGTGCAGGACAAAGAGTGCTTTTCGTGATTGAGGCGCGTGACGAGATTGTGGCGTTAACATTGGCGCTAGAAGGAGGGCTTTTAGTGTTTCTGGTTTTCAATCACAACGTACTGAACAACTTACCTTGGAAGCTATGGTAAAAAGTAAGACGATCACGGCTGAAGGACAACCAACGGATGCCAGCTCTTCTTTGCAAAGAATTTCGGTGAAAGACAGATTAGGACCCTCAAAAAGCGTTCATGATAGACTTGGGTCACAGAAGGTTTTGAAAGATTCTCAGGCTAGAGACCATGGGGATGCCAAGAGGAAGTTATTTTCTACTGCTAGCAAGGGTTCCGATAACGATCGGAAAAAGATGATGGACACACCACTTAATGCCCAGCATCGAGAAGGCCATACGGACAAGATGTCTATCTTGGCAAAGAAGGCTCAAGAAACCGACACGGCTTTGAAAGCCCTTCTGCAACAGAGGGAGGAGATTTCTAAACAGATGATTCTTATGGCTGAGAAAAAAGACGAAGCTTTCAGTTACACTCGACCGGAGAGATGGAGTAGATCACATGGTCGAAGGGCAAGGAAGAATGATTATACCAGTCGAGATGACGTTGAGTCTTATAGTCGTTCTCCTGACAGGAGACCAAGTATGTTACAAGAATATTCTCCCAGAATTTCGAAAAGGGCACCTCGTAGTAAATATCATAGAGAAAGTAGAAGAGATGAACGACGAAGTCGATCAAGAAGTCATTCCCTAGAAAGTCCAAAGAGGGTACACCATACAGGGAGTTCATGGTCCAGCCGAAGCACGAGACGAAGTCCTTCGGCGTCGTTTAAACCAGATGAAAGAGACCGAATTAGACATAATAAAGCGAAATCTCCGGAGGAGAAAGCTACTTCTTCGCCCGGGATGGTGGAAGACCTATCAAAAGAAGTGAGAGAGCTTCGAAAGCAGCTAACGGAGATTCAACAAGGAAAAAAGGCTTCGGATAAAAAGGCGTCCCCCTTTTCATCTGAAATTCTTAAAGAGAAAGCGGATCCCAGCAAAAAGTTACCTCATATGGAAAGTTATGACGGTTCTGGAGATCCGTTTGACCATAGTCAAGCATTTGATAGATTGATGGATTATTACGACTATTCGAATTCAGCTAAATGTCAGACATTCGGGTTGACCTTAAGAAAAGATGCAAGGCAATGGATGGGGACTCTGGCTTCGGATTCGATTACGTCATGGGAAGATTTGTGTGACAAATTCCACGCTCGCTTTGGGAGCAATAAGAGAAGAGGAAGACCCACGGGGTTGTTGGTCTAAGTAAGGCAATATCCGAGTGAGACTCTGGGGCAGTATGTGAAGAGATTTCAAGAAGCTGTAGGGCAGATTTCAGATCTTAATGATCTTCAGGCGGTGGGGTTATTCCAGAATGGCTTAGATCTGGTGAAATCGGAAAAATTAGTAAAGAAGCTGATGTTCAAACATCCGAAGAGTCTGGCCGAAGCGTTTGAAAAGGCCGAAGGTTTCATCGTGGTGGAAGAGGCAATGGCTAGCTTGAAACAAAGCTCTTCGGAAAAAGTAAAGGAGAAAGACAGGGAAAAGCCTGACATTAATCAGAGAAGAAATAATGCAGGCAATGATCGATCCGAAGGTAATCAGAAAAGGTATAATAGTAACTGGATACCCAGGGGAGATCGTCCACCCATTCCGACTCAAA
Source organism: Panax stipuleanatus (assembly GCA_020205555.1). Taxonomy (NCBI): domain Eukaryota; kingdom Viridiplantae; phylum Streptophyta; class Magnoliopsida; order Apiales; family Araliaceae; genus Panax; species Panax stipuleanatus. The sequence goes on along the minus strand of CM035119.1, from coordinate 135,866,855 downwards.
AAGTGAACAAGGTGTACACACAACTTAACACGGATCGGGCCACCATTTTGGAACACATTAAAAACCAACCGTACTTCGAAGCGCCCAAAAACAACCTTCGACCGGGGTCTGGAGATCCTGCCTTATATTGTAATTACCACCGGGCGGTTGGGCATGATACAAATTCCTGCTGGAGTTTGAAGGAATTTATTGAGAGAAAAGTTCAAAGTGGTACCTTGATGCATTATGTAACAGGTCGGGAACGACAAAGGAATCAACCGGAGAATAAGGAGTTGGCTCAAGTTGCCCAGCCTGTTCAACCAGTGCCAAACCAGGCGGTGCGGCATGTCGTGGATGTGATATCTGGGGGGAACACAGGAAAAGTTACAGGTAAGAAGAGACGAGGGTATCTGGACTCTGTGATGTCTTTGGCAGATAAGCCTACGAAGGTCGAAAGGGCATATCCGGGTTCCATAATTTCCTTTACAGATGAGGACTTCCCTACGGAACCTATCGAACCACATGAAGGAGCCTTGATAATCACGGCCCAAGTAGGTTCTGTGGATATGAAAAGGATGATGATTGACAATGGCTCTTCGGTGGATATATTGTATGCTCATGCTTACCACCGAATGCCTGCGGATGGCCAGAAGATGGAAATCGGGCAGGAAGCCCCTCTGTATGGTTTCAGCAACGATCCCGTCAAGGTAGCAGGGACCATTGAGCTGCCAGTCATCTTCGGGACAGTTCCCCAACAGGTTCAAATCCTTTGTAAATTTTATGTTGTACATGTTGATTCTGCCTACAACGCTATTTTGGGGAGACCTACTTTGACAGCTCTACAGGCGGTTACTTCAATACCCCACTTTAAAATTAAGTTTCCTACATCCCACGGAGTTGGCGAAGTGGCTGGAGATCTGGACTTAGCAAGGAGGTGCTATCGGAATGCTCTAATCACTTCGGGGGTAGGGATCAGTAAACTGAAGCATACAATGGCTATTGAGGTGGAACCATTTACAGAAAGCGGAACCGAACCTTTAGTCGTGCCCGTTGAGGATACCGAAGAGATCGAGTTGATTCCGGGGAAGAAAGAGAAAACAGTGAAAATCAGTTCGGGACTTCCAGAACCTTTTCGAACAAGCCTGCTGAAGTTGCTTCGGTGCTATGCCGATGTTTTTGCTTGGATCCCCAGTGACATGCCGGGAGTAAGTCGAAAAGTAGCGGAGCACAGATTGCAAGTGGATCCAACTAAGAAGCCAGTTAGACAGAAGATGAGACTCTTCGCATTGGAGAGACAGAAGATAATTGATGAGGAGATCACTAAGTTGTTGGATGCAGATTTCATCTTCGAGATCGATTATCCAGAGTGGATGGCCAACGTGGTTCTGATACAGAAGCATAATGGCAAGTGGCGAGTTTGTATAGATTACACCGATCTGAATAAAGTCTGCCCGAAGGATTTCTATCCTCTGCCTCATATCGATCAACTCATTGATGCAACTTCGGGGTATGCTTTTCTTAGTTTTATGGATGCTTTCTCAGGTTATCATCAAATTTCTATGTGTAAAGAAGACATACCAAAGACAGCTTTCATTACTCATCGGTCGGTGTACGCCTACAAAAAAATGACTTTCGGATTGATCAATGCGGGAGCTACATATCAAAGGATGATGAACCATATATTCGAGAAACAGCTAGGCAAGAATATGGAGGTTTACGTTGATGATATGATTGTTAAAAGCATGTCGGTTCGTGGTCACCTAGATGATTTAGAAGAATGTTTCCAGACGGTGCACCGTTATGAATTGAAGCTGAATCCTACTAAATGTACTTTCGGACTGGGGGCAGGCAAATTCTTGGGATATTTGGTCAGTAAGAGAGGTATCGAAGCCAATCCAGAGAAGATCCAGGCTATCTTAGACATGAAATCACCCCAGTCATACAAGGATGTTCAGCGTTTAACTGGTCGAATAGCATCGTTGCGACGATTCATGTCTAAGTCAGCAGAAAGATGCTTGCCATTCTTTAACACATTGAAAGGGCCGAAGAATGCGAAAACCTTCCAATGGACTTCGGAGTGCGAGGAAGCTTTCCAAGGCATCAAAAGATACTTGTCTTCGGCACCTCTGTTAGTAAAGCCAGTTCCTACGGAACCTTTGTATCTGTATCTGGCTGCCAGTTCATTTGCCGTAGGAGCAGTTTTGGTGCGGGAAATTGAGGGTAAGCAACACCCGGTTTACTATGTAAACCATGCCCTTAGGGATGCAGAAACAAGGTATTCAAACCTTGAGAAATTTGCTTTTGCTTTAGTCGTTGCTAGTAGAAAGCTTCGGCAATACTTCCAAGGTCGGATAATAGTGGTGTATACGGACCAACCACTGAAGAAGGTGTTGGGGAAGCCAGAGGTCTCGGGCAGGCTTGCTGCGTGGACGATGGAATTGTCCCAGTTCTTCATAGAGTACTATCCCCGGATAGCTATTAAAGGCCAAGCCTTGGCTGATTTTGTGATAGAATGCTCGTTTCCTGAAGCTGATGGCAGCATGATCGAAGTGGAGGGATCTCCGGAGACGGTGGCCATACTTCAACAGGAGCACGATTCTTGGACTTTATATGTAGATGGATCTTCTACTTCGGATCTCGGTGGTGCCGGAATAATTCTGACAAGCCCGGAGGGGTTCAAAATACAGCAGGCCGTCAGATTTGAATTCAAGGCAACAAATAATGAGGCTGAGTACGAGGCGGTATTAGCAGGATTGCGTCTGGCTCATAGTCTGGAAGTTCAGAAGCTGATCATTTACAGTGATTCTCAACCGGTCATCAAGCAGGTTTCGGGGGAGTACGAAGCTCGAGGCTCTAAAATGGTTAGATATCTTGCAGAATTGAAAGATCGACTTCAACACTTTGGCTCATGTGTACTTAAAAGTGTTGGTCGAACTGATAATTTCAACGCTGATGCATTGTCGAAACTAGCTACTGCTGAATCAAGCGCCTTTGAAGGAATCGTTTACTTGGAAATCCTGAAACAAGCCAGCATCCAGAGAGAGGAAGTAACGTGCGTAGAACAGTCAAATTGTTGGATGACTCCATACATAAACTATTTAGCAAATGGCGTACTACCTTCGGATCAGATGTTGGCTAAAAAGGTGAGATACAAGAGCGCAAACTTCATACTGATTGATGGAGATATGTATCGAAGAGCTTATTCCTCTCCATTACTGAAGTGTCTGGTCCCATCTGAAGCTGAATATGCCCTTCGGGAGGTCCATGAAGGTATCTGTGGTGATCATATGGCCGCGAAGTCGTTAGCATATAAAGTACTTCGTCAAGGTTTTTATTGGCCGACAATCTTCAAGGAGGCTACTGATTATGTGAAAAAATGCCCCAAATGCCAGCTGAATAGTTCGATCCCACATCAGCCACCAGAGAATTTATACTCGGTTTTATCTCCTATACCCTTTGCTGTCTGGGGGATAGATATACTGGGTCCCCTTCCAAAGGCGAAAGGCCAAGTCAGTTTCGTTATAGTAGCAATTGATTATATGACTAAATGGGTAGAGGCGAAACCCCTTCGGCTGATAACAGAACAAGAATGTTTGAAGTTTCTCAAAGAGTCAGTAGTATTTCGATTTGGAATTCCTATGGTAGTAATTTCAGATAATGGACGCCAGTTCGTGGGATCAAAATTTGAGGCATTCTTGAAAGAGTTAGGGATTCAGCATCGAAAGACTTCAGTTGCCCATCCACAATCTAATGGACAAGTTGAAGTAACTAACAGAGTACTCCTGAATGGAATCAAGAAAAGGCTAGATGACGCCAAAGGAAGATGGCCCAAAGAATTACTTAGCGTGCTATGGGCTTACCGAACTACACCAAGGACTACGACGGGAGATTCCCCATTTAGGCTAGCGTACGGTACTGATGCTTTAGTTCCGGTAGAAATTGGATCTACAAGTCTTCGAGTCAGTCAATTTAAAGAATTATACAATGATGAGGGACTCAGAGCTAACTTAGATCTGATCGAAGAAGTTCGAGAGGCAGCTTTGATAAAGTTGGCCACATATCAACGTCGTGTGGCTAAGTACTACAACAAAGGTGTAAAGCTTCGAAGATTCGAAGTTGGGGATTTAGTTCTCCGGGAAGTAGAAGCTTCTACCCCTCAGAATATGGGTAAACTCATGCCAAATTGGGAGGGCCCCTATGAAGTCATCAGTGTATCAAAACCCGGAACCTACCGGCTGCGAACTTTAGATGGGTCTGAAATCAAAAATACTTGGCATGCCGGGAGACTCCGCAAATATTTTCAGTAGGGTTAGTATTAAAATATGGAAGTCTGTAACTACAACGACAGTTATTAATAAAGATGGCTCTCTTTGTCTCTCCAGTAGAGGTTTTTATTCACCAGATATAAGGTTGGATCCCTTCGACTCCTCGAAGCGAAGCAGAATATCTTTTGGGTTGAACCTGTTCGGCTCTCGGAGAGAACGAGGTTGCCAGCTCGGTATAAGGATGGACTCCTTCGACTCCTCGTAGCAAAGTGAACTATTGATGGTCCAATACGTTCGGCTCTCGGAGAGAACGTGGTCACCAGATATAAGGTTGGATCCCTTCGACTCCTCGTAGCGAAGCGGAATATCTTTTGGGTTGAACCTGTTCGGCTCTCGGAGAGAACGAGGTTGCCAGCTCGGTATAAGGATGGATTCCTTCGACTCCTCGTAGCGAAGTAAACTATTGATGGTCCAACCCGTTCGGCTTTCGGAGAGAACGTGGTCACCAGATATAAGGTTGGATCCCTTCGACTCCTCGTAGCGAAGCGGAATATCTTTTGGGTTGAACCTGTTCGGCTCTCGGAGAGAACGAGGTTGCCAGCTCGGTATAAGGATGGATTCCTTCGACTCCTCGTAGCGAAGTGAACTATTGATGGTCCAACCCGTTCGGCTCTCGGAGAGAACGTGGTCACCAGATATAAGGTTGGATCCCTTCGACTCCTCGTAGCGAAGCGGAATATCTTTTGGGTTGAACCTGTTCGGCTCTCGGAGAGAACGAGGTTGCCAGCTCGGTATAAGGATGGATCCCTTCGACTCCTCGTAGCGAAGTGAACTATTGATGGTCCAACCCGTTTGGCTCTCGGAAAGAACGTGGTCACCAAGTATAAGGTTGAATCCTTTCGACTTTTTATAGCAAAGCGAGATATTTTCTGTGTTGAACTTATTCGGCTCTCAAAGAAGAATGAAGTTATCCAAATTATTATAAAGCTGAATAACATTATAAGTTCTTCGGAACTAATATTCCTACTAAAAAATTGGTGGATCGTTTATCCTAACAATGATGTATGGTATCCTCCGGTAGTGAGTAAGTTTCGTCTTACATTGTTGTTTAATTTTACTTGAAGTGTTGAGCTTAAATTATATATCGTTTAAACAACAATACAAATTCGACTTAAGAAAGGAGCAACAAGGAATAAGATATATCTCATTAAGCTTAATAAAGTCAGTACATTGTCATACAAAGGATAAATTTCTATCACCATTACTCCTCATCTTCATCTTCGGAAGAATCAAGGAGCAACGGGTTTACAGCAACGGCTGCCAATTTAGCTTTACCCTTGCTTCGGGCTGCTTCATAACCCTCCGCGTACATCTGAATTATCTCGTTAGTTAAAGAAGGAGACTTCCGGTATTCAGCCTGGATCTCCTTGCGAAGTTCCTCAGTGAGAGGAGGACCCATCGACTTCAGATTACGAAGCTCCTTCTCAGCTTTTCCTCGAAGATCCAGATGATGTTCTTCAGATTTCTTAGCATCTGACACGCTTAAGGCCAGATTTCGGTTATTCTCAGTTAATTGTTTATTGGACCGCTGAAGTTCTTCATTCCGTTGCATGATCGTGTTTTGAGAAGCTTCAGACGCGGCCAGCTGCTCTTTCATCTTTATGAGGTCATTCTGAAGACCCTCGCAATTGAAGCGAATATTTTCATGTTCGCTCCTCTCCTTGGCCAATGCAGACTTTAGAGTGATGTTTTCTCTTCGGGCTGCCTCTTCTTCGGCTTCAGCTTTTTTGTACTTCTGATAGAGACGCCCGAAGATCCCATTTGCCTGCAGACATTCTGAATCAACAAAATACCCGAAGAACGTATATTTATGAGCAAAAATGATCAAAAACTTACTCTAGCCTGATGGGCCAAGCCTTCTTCCAGCAGATCGGCTGTGGTACTGTTGCCGAACCTATGGTTGTCTGTATCCAGAACGAAAGAATTATAGAGATACAGAGGGAAGTCTTCGTTCTGGTCAGGCCATAGGCTAGGTGACCGAAGAGCTCCAGACGTTGAACCAAAGAAGGGAGGATCTGCTCGTTGAGGAGAGGATGTTGGCTGATTTTCAGGCAAGGGCTGGTCGTCAGAAGGATATTTTTTCTTTCGAATAAGAGGAGAACTAGGTTCAACCTCAAATTCGTCTGGTTCTGTGGGCGAGGGTGAAGACGGATGTAGATTCGATTGGGAAGGAGGCACTCTCAGTTCTTCAGTAGTGAGGGGTACAATGTTGACTTTAGCCTTTCGCTTCTTGGTGAGAAGGATCTTGGCACGATCAACAGCGGGCATGTCAAGTAGGCTCTCGGTGAGGATAGGAGCTGAGGTGTGTTTAGGCTTTCGGGCAGCTCTCTTTTTTCGGCGAGGCCGACTAACCCCTTCGTCCGGGTTCAATTCGGCTATTGGTGGGTCGGTAGGTTGAAGCTCGAAGGCTTGTGCTTCGGTTTCTTGAGCTTCAGGAAAATCTTGAGCTGATGGGGCAAACAGAGATTGCTCTATATCCCTTCGGTCAGGAGATGAAGGCCTGATCAAGGATACTGTACACAAAGAAAAATATTTCAAGATAATGATCAGAGAGAAATTGAGAAAATCATACAAAATTTGGGTTGGAAACTTACGTTTATGATCGAATAACCAAGCGTGATCGCCTAGGAGGTTGAAGCTCCATTCTTCCATGGGAAGCTTCTCCATGAGCTTCGCTATCTCCTTTATGCGATCGTCTGGAAGGTCGCCTAGGTCCGAAGTGGCATGCTCTGAAGTGGTCCAATCGGGAATAGATGATATTTCAGGTCCTTTGATGAAGAACCATTTCTCATACCATTTCTTGTTGCTCGAAGGGGTGTCCATTAGGGGGCGTTTACTGAATCTAGAATTAGGTTTTGGGGCTTGTTTACCCAGAACCTTGAAACCCTGTTCGCGAGATTTGCCAAGAACGAACAGATTGAAAAAGAAGTCAATAGAGGGAGAAACCCCTGATTCACTACAGAAAGCTATAAAAGCTAGAATGTGGATGTAGGAATTGGGGACCAGTTGGGCAAATCCCACACCCATAAACCCTAGAAGGGTAACGATGAAAGCATGAAGAGGGAATCGGATTCCTCTTTCTAAGAGAATGAGAGGCATGGCGGTCCAACCGTCGGGACGAAGATACATTCGGTCGGAGAGGGTAGGCGCTTTTAAATGATGTGTATCTGGAATAGAATAACGTTCTCGGATGGTTTTGAGATCATTCTCTGTTAGTTTTGAAGAGCTGTTGGCGATGGGGTGCTGTTCCTCATCCTCGAATTTAAAAGGGGGGGGGTACAGAGACAGGAGGTATAGGATTTTTGCCGGATGCTGGTATGGACCTAGGGTTTGGCACAGTCGGGATGGAAGATGAATGAATCTCGGAGGTCAAGGCAGCGTTTTCTTTGTTTTGGGAAGCCATTGTTGACAGACAAATTAATGAGAAGATCGGAGCAAGAAGAAGAAGAAAGCTGAGATATTTCGAATTTCAAATAGACGGGTAAAATTGTCTGATTTAGGGGTTCGAAAGTTTTATAGAGTTGCCTTTCTGGAGGCTCACGAAGTCCAAAGGCTGCACATTTAATAGAGATAATGATGGGGGAGGTTAACCGTCGGCATGTCCTCTCGAAATTGAGAAACTATCATTTATTTTTGAAAATTTGAAGAATTGGTATCTGATTTTGATTTTGAGGGGTCGGCATGTGGACATGGGCCTTTTGCTAATTGGACTTGGCTGAACCTGTTTGGATTCTTCTTGGTGATTAGACTAAATTCTTATACTCTTTCATCAAACACTCTGTTTAATAAAAGACTAGGGGGCAATGTTGGGCCGTGAATACGTGGGACCGGTTGAATCTTACTTCTCTTGGGCTTTCCGGGTCAAACCCGTTTTTACTATTGGAGTATCGGGCCACTGTCTAAATGGTTATTTAGATAAACTTTAGGTTGGAGCTGGTAGTGGATAACAGGTGGCAGTTTATAAACTAAAGATTACCCCTAATCTGTGGGATTAACAGGCGGCTGATTGAGTTGATGGGCTCAGCCGTCTTAAGCCACCCTCATTAATGAGGAGTTGACAGAATGTTGACTGGGGGGAAGAGCAAGTGGGGAAAAGCCTGCAGACAGCCAACGGACGAAAACATCGGGGGAAAACATGCAAGGTGGTGAAACAATATATGAGAAAGAGGGCACTACATGGAGAAGGAAGGTATTTTTTTTCTCGGAACACTAGAGCACACGACCTCCATTGTTAGACCATTTTCTCTCAAAATCTGTACTCATTCTCACACCGGAGCGATCCCCGGCGGCCCAAAACCGTCGAGATCCGGTGCTGACGTGTTCATTGTGCAGGACAAAGAGTGCTTTTTGTGATTGAGGCGCGTGACGAGATTGTGGCGTTAACACTTGTTAAGCATATATATATATATATATATATATACATATCAAATGAATAAAGTGGTGTTTATTTATCTCTTAACAACTGTACATTTGATTTGATAAAAAGGTTAACATGTTTGGTAAAATTTTGTTCGTTTTTTGTTACCTCTTAATCGGTAAGACTAAGATATATATAAATCCTAATAATTAAGTCATCTCTTAATAAAAAAATTAAATCTATGGAACCTCTATAAAACTTTTTAAGTTCAGATGTTATTTCAGACGATCTAATTTATTAAGATATAATCTCATTTAATTACATGCACCATATATATATAATTTGATCCTTTGGCTATCACTTTTTTGAGAATATGAATTTATTACTAGAGTTGAATAAATGGTACTCCCTCCGTCCTTTAATATAAGATGTTTTAGAGCTTTTCAATTGTCCCTAATTATTTGACGTTTGTTAAAATCTAGGAGAATTGGTTACAATTTTTTCAAAATTACCCCTCATTTCTTTACCTAATTTTTGAATTGGATAAGTTGTTTTATGGGGATGAAGGGAGAGACCAATGAGTACTTGAGACTAATGAGTTTTTTTAGGAGAAAATTATGGGAAAATGTGTGAGAGAGAGTATGAGATAATGATAAGATAAAAGTTAAAGATATTATAGACAATTGATACTATATTTAATGCTTTTCAATTATTATCTTAATTCTTGTGCAACACTCAAAAACGACCTATGTTAAGGGAGTTACTACTAGAACATAACATTAATTAAAGTCTATCCTTAGACGTGTTAGGATCAGATCAACTTGAACTCCAGAAGATGCGACTCTTTCTCCCTCGAGACTTTTCTTATTCTTCCAGTACGTATATACGTATAGTATAGTTCAAAGTTCTAACCTATCCTAATAGATTTGACACGGTCTCATGGTACGTTCATGTCCTTTAATGTAGTACTAATAAATTAGCAATAGTCCCTTTGAGATTGAGATTGAGAGAGAGAGAGATATCCTGCATTACAAAAAAAATAAAAAATAAAAAAATAAACATTTGTATTTCATTATTTTTGAAAGTAATCAATATGTTTACTGATAAATTTAGGTTTACTATATTGCAGGGAGATCTTTAATTTCCAGTTTTGCAAAAAAAATTCTAAGTTATAACATTTAACAGTCGTAAAAACTAGACAATTTCAATAATCTGAAATTCTAATCCGATCAAGCAAAAACTGATATGAAGAATCCTAATGCTCATTGAGCAAATTAAACAAGAGTACTCTAAATTGTTGGTACTACAAAATCTAATTAAACTCCAAGCATATATTGCAAACAATTCACATAATATATATTTATACTATTTGTTGATCATCCCCTCACAACACAGAATTATTAAAACAAATAATACTTCTCATACATATATAAGAATTTCATTGGTATATAATTTATGTGTATTTTTTGTACAATCTCGTAAAATCAATGGTATATATATCACAATAACACCTAAAATTAAATTCCCCTAAAAAAATTATTTGATCAATTAATTCTAATTAATGATTGCTTTGATTCAAGCAGGCCGTTTGAGATTTTTGAAATCCATGGAATCAATACATTCCACCCTCTCCCTGTGCAAATTCAACAACTTCAACAATTCTGTAGCCTTGTCCTTTGTTCTTTCACTACAACCAAACTGCAATAGCAACAAGAGCTTCTGAAAAGCCCCCACTTGAAGAGCTTGCACAAGAACAGTACCCCCTCCATCTTCTTCCCTTTTCTCATTCCTGCTGCTTACCAACTTCCAAAGAATCGACACTGAAAACTCGGTGGCCAAATCTGAAACTCGCAATATCTTTTTCACTAAAACCGGCATGGTTAGGGCATTAGCGCAGGCCTTTTCCCTCCCTTGACTGTACACACAAATTCCGTCCAAAACGCCTAGCGCCTTTTCGCAGATGCTTCTATCCGAATCCACAACCATTTCTAGCAGCCTTTCCACCAACCCCATCTCAACAAACTTTGTTATGACCACCTCATGATTTACATTACTTCTTGATGATGAAACCACATTGTAAAGAATGACTAATGAAGCTTTTGTGCAAATAATTGGCTCTTTGATTACTTTCACTAATCCTTCCAAAGACCCTTCAATCTCATAAAACTCATCCATCTTTCGTTGATCCCACGAAAGAATATGCTTCAACACTAAAACTGCATTTCTTCGTGCCCATAAATCTCCACTCCTCAAAAACCAAACCATGCAACGTAAAGAAGAAGTTGCACCCAGATAATTAGACATGGCCTCTCGGCCATCCGAATTAGGCGACATGATCATTGTTAGAGCCGATAAAATCTCCTCTAAAACACCAACATTTTTATCAAACGGAGGCTTTGAGAATGCCTCGAACGTGGAGCATAAAACACGTACTGTCCCATTAGCCAAAATGCATCGCTTGTTTCCTTCACTCTCTTTGGCAAAAGCTTTGATCTTAGCTACAAACTCCTCACTCGCGCTTGAGTCCTTCATTTGTCGGGCGGCCACGAGTTTGGAGAGAATCTCGGAGACGTCATTTGAGGTAAGGGGGATTCTAGGAGTGGGAATCCTCTGAATGCCGTAGGAACTATTGTCCACGCACCAAGCTTGTATCGTTTTTCTTATGGTATGGTTTGGTATGGGCTCAAATGTACTGTTCAAGACTTGGTTGGTAATGGGACAAGTTTTGTTACCGGCTTCAGTCCACGTCTCGATGCTATGACGATCGTAGGTTATTCCGGTAGATAAAGTCACCGGATCTTTCATCAACTCCAGTGATATGGGGCACCGAAAATGGTTTGGTATTGACAGCTCCAAGACGGGAAAATCTCGCTTCTTGTTGGCGTGGCGAGCCGCTCTTTTCTTTCTCCATGAAGAAATCATATTGGCCATATATATCAAATTAGAAAGTGATCGATCGATATTAGAAAATAATTAATTTTGATGCATGGATTTTTGAATATGGAGTTGGGAGTGGGAAATGTGTGGTGTATATATATATATATTGTTTGTGTTACGCGGTTCAAACCGTAGAGATAGAGCTTAGCATAGCAGCTACAAAAAAGAAAGAAAATGGAAGGAAAATAAAATAATATAAACGTTTGGCAGAGGATATGGACCATTGAATATAAATTGGAGTATGTATATATAATAGGAAATCAAAGGTTTTGACGGAATGGCCGTCAACACAAGTCGGTGCCCCAAATTCTGATTTACACGCGGACGACCTATCTACACGCAGCATGCTTTGAATATTTTTTTCATTTATTCCACATTCTTCTACTTACCCCCCACCCCGCTCGTTTACCATTAGTTTTACATGCACAAAGATCTTACACAAACCCTATTAAAAAAATTATAAAATAAAAACTTCTCATTTAATTTTTTAATATATTTTTATTAGTATACATTACATGGTATCTGCTCTTTGTACACCTAAAATTATTTGTTTAAACTTTTGAATTAATCTATTTTTAAATTTAAGAAAATAAAATTTGATTTCAAATGGTGATCTTAAAAAGAGTCTCAAGTAATATGTTATCATAATATTGGTCATAAATTATTATACGACTCATCAATTTGAGACAAAAAATGAAGACACCTAATATTACTCAAATTAATTTATATATAGTGTCTTAACCGAGTATCTCATGACCCGTTAAACGTTTACTCTATACCATGACCCGTTAAACAGGTACTACTACCAGGTGTTTTACCAAATTTTTGGTGGAAAAAGTTGAAACTTATATAAGTAAGTAAAATTATGTGACATTATGCGTAATCAAGAAAAATTAAAATCAACGCCTACATTATTAATATATATATATATAGGAGACTCTGATCCGGAGAATTTACATTTATTTTTGCATGTACAGGGTATATTTTGAATATGTCATGTTTAATTAGTCAAATTGAAAAGCTTATATATTAATGTACATAAAGTCATCCCTAACTATAAGTAGTGTGTCTGTTGTTGGGAACAGGATAATAGTTAATTATGCGGAAATATATATATGGAGCGAGTCACAAAGTCTTTTGATTTTGCGTTGGTGAAGAGTTCAATTCTTGAGAATGAAAATATAAAATTCTATTCTATTATTATATTCCATAAATGAAAGAAAACTCATCGAGGTTATAGCATAAAGTTGTCATCTTATATTGTTGTATATGGGGTGATATGAATTTTATTGAGTCTATTAACGTTAGGTTAGGATGATGCATCAACCATAAATCGAAGAAGAAGATAAAAACAACTCTATTATACAAAAATTGAAAGAATTATTCAAACCTCCGCTCCGTAGTCCGTATGATGATTGTAATCTCTCCTCTTTTTTGTTCCAAATAAAGGCACTAAGAACTTGCAATAATGAATGTTTACATTTAGCATAGTTGGCGAATTTGACCCGCAACTCAAACAACCCATTATTAGTCTTCGACGCCTGTTTGATATCCTACTACTACTACTACAAAACGATTATATTCGGTTTGAAAGTTGAAACCATCCACCCCACTAGACTTCCCGTCAGTTTTCTAGAGAGAGCGTGTCATGATGCTATGTTACTACATGACTCAGTATCCTTGTAGGGGACGTTCAAGTGTTCCCACACTAGACTTCCCAATTCATTACACATCATTTTCACTCATTTTTTAAGCTATTTTGGAGTTTTCAGCTGTCACAGCCACACCCCTCCCATGTACTTCACCCTTAAACTTAATTAAACAGCCCATCTAACATATGTCATAAAAAATTCTCTCCAATCAAACTCAATTTTGGACAGGACCATAGGTTCCCCCCCCCCACAAGAGCTTATTATTTACATCATAAGGGTATGAATTCTGTCCGGAAACTATACTAGGCTCTCTAATGACTTTCCCCCTTCAACTCCTCAAATCAACATTAGATTTGTAAGTTGTAAATCCACCGCTATGCCAATATTCAAGTTTAATATTCACTTAACTGGATGCATTAAAGCAACGAGGAGATAGAAGAATCAACGAAAAGAAATCACACAATCAGTAACTCTAATCTATTTGCATTCCAAACTAACAAAAGAAAAAAGAGGACAGGGAAGTCGATACTATCCACAGTACAAGGGGGAAAACCCAGAGAAAAGTATGGGAAAATGAAAACAAACCCTGCAAGAACAAGCAGCAAGGAAGAAGCAGAAAGAATGAACAAACCAAACCTCTGGCAAGACATCAACAAGAATCTACTTTCTGGTCCTCCCATCTACAAGAAATCAGTCTCACCGTCCATCTGCTGAAGTGAATGAATCTGCAAACCCTGATGGCCTTGTGGGTATGCTGGTTTGGGTATTGTCACTGCTGCCAATAAGTGATGAAGAAGAAAAATCCATCCCGCTCATTCCCTCGAGCGCCTGCCACTTCTTAATTGCCTGCGGCAGCGTCATATCAAGATCGATCCCGTACATGTCATCGGGATCAGGGTCCACTGGCTTCCAGAGCTCAGCGAGTGATGAAAGAACATTAACTGCATGACTCATATCGGGCCTCTGGTGGGGTTCCCTTGCACAGCAGTGCCCAGCCAGCTCAGCAATTGTGCTTACACTGGCACAGGCTTCCTCATCAAGATCAATAGTTGGATCTATGGCCTTTCGAAATGCGTCCTTGTTGATGTGCATTCTACGGAACCATGGGACAAGGTGCACACTATCCTCCTGTTGGGTCTCATCTAGTGCTCCTCTTCCACTGATCAGCTCCATTAGAATAACTCCAAAGCTGAAGACATCAATCTTTGTAGTTACTCGACCCGTCACTGTAAGGCACATGTAAATTCAGTCTTACATTCAAGAAGATAATAAGTTCATAAACTACTCACTGGAGTCACCAGAAAAATGAGATAGTCAATAATAACTGTAACAATAGGATCTAATTGATAAACCCAGAACAGAGTTAAAGCTCACAGCTAAAAACACAGAGCTCCAAGATTTTACATAATGCTTGAGATTACAAGTGAGATTCATATCCTAAACTAAACCATCAAATGTAACAACAGAAGTCCTATGACTGATCCTACTCTAGCCATATCTAGATTAATCGTAATGTCAAAGGAGAAGATTATAACATTTCCATGATCATCAAATTAATTGGATTTATAAGAAATTGCACCACACTCCATATACAAAATTCTCTTTGATGGTACAAATACGTGAAATGGATCCCTCACTCACAGATGTTTTGCTGCTTCATTGATAGGGTGCTTTAACGTTACTCTTGGTTATTAAGGCTGCAATATCAATTAGATATTCCGTACTTGTGCTCTGGAACTTCCGTGCATGACTACTTACAACTTCAAGCAGCATATAAAGGATGGGCAAGATAGTTGTAAATCCTAAAGCATAATCTAAAAGATGGAAGATCAAAAAATAAAATAAGAACTCGCCTGCATATTCTGGTGCTAAATATCCAAAAGTTCCTGCCAATCTTGTTACGAGGGAAGCTTTACCGTCTGGAGCAAGACGGACAAGTCCAAAATCTGCAACTTTAGCCCGCATATCATCTCCCAGAAGAATGTTAGATGGTTTAAGATCCCTATGAATGAAGCTCTGTTGGGCTAAACCATGTAGATATTCAACACCTCTGGCCACATCCAATGCAATGGTTAACCTTTTTGACCATTCAAGAGGTTTCAAACCTTCCTCCTTCCAGTTAAACAGATGCCTACTAAGGGTCCCTTGAGGCATATACTCATAAACAAGTAGCCTCTCATTTCCATCCAGGCAATATCCTAGAAGCGCAACCAAATGCCGATGTCGAACCTTGGTGAGAACAGCAATCTCAGACCTAAACTCATCCAAACCCTTCTCACTCATCACCCCGGACTCCATCCTCTTAACCGCAATCTTAGTTCCATCATGTAACTCCCCTTTGTAAACAGTTCCAAAACCACCTCTTCCCAATATATTCTCTTGGCTGAAGTTGTTAGTTACATTCCTTAGAACTTGGATGGAGATTACCATGTTTCCAGCCTCAACAATATGCATGTCACTAGGTCCACTACTTCCAAGACTCAAAGTTTCACTAGTTGCCCCACCATTAACACTGGATCCAGTAACTGTGATCTTTACAGCATCTTGGTCTGATCCTGAATGGCGTGGATGAATTATCATTGTATTTGGGCCCTGCACGCTACCAGAACGCTTATGCTTAGCTCTGTAAAGACAGAGAACCATGAACCCTGCAAAGAAAACTGCACAAACACCACCAACAACAGAACCAACAATTACCCCAGTCGAAGATTTCTTGTCACCACTTTGAGTCGGTGGAACAGTGCCTGGGGATGAACCAGCACCTGGGGATGAACCAGGTTTATTGCCAGAAGGCGTTGTTGGTGTTGGACTAGGACCACTGTCCTTCCCAATATTCACATTACCATCACTTTTGACAATAACATTAGTCCTAAATGATGGAATTTTACCATGCAGTTGATTGTTCGTAATATCTAATTCCTTTAGGTTAACCAAACTTGTAAGCTCATCTGGAATAACACCCGTAAGGTTATTATTTGCAAGAATCAACCTCTGCAACGAAGTAATAGATGAAAAGTTTGGAGAAATACTACCAGTAAGACCCATTTTTTGAAAATTAACAACAGTGATGTTCCCACTGTCACAAGTGAGACCCAGCCACGGCGTGCAAGGATCATTTCCTTTCCAGTTCTCTGCAAACCTAATCGGATAACCAACAGATTGTGCAACAGCGAGCAATGTATTCACACGAGAATCACATGGCACACCCGGATCATTTAAACAGAAACTATTAGTATTATCAATCATATCCAGAGCAATAGGAGATTTAAACTTCGGTGTCATCCCTTGTAACTTATTATTCGTCAAATTCACTACTAGAAGGGCTGGAAGATCAACCAAAGACACAGGCACCGGACCCGTGAAGCTATTATCCCTTAAGCTAAAGTTCTGTAATTGTTTCAACTCCGAAAGATCTGGTATAGGACCCGAAAACGAATTCGAATGTAACCAAACCTCAGCTAATTGGGTCATATTTTGTAAAATATCGATTCTGCCATTCAATTTAGAGCTACTTTGCTGCCCGTTTAACCAAAGTTTCTGAATTGAAGTACCCGAAAAGCTAGCAGGCAATTCACCCTCCAAGAGATTAAATGCAAGGTCTAAAAATGTCAAACCAGAAAATGTATCACTATTAAAGAAATCAGGGATTGTCCCAGTGATATTAGCAGAAGTTGCTGAGAATTCTCGAAGGGTATTTGCTGAACGAATACTCTCAGGTATTTGCCATGCACTAAATGAATTATAACCCAAGTACACTAACTGTAAAGAAGACATACCATTGAAGAAATCCGGTGGTAAAGATGTAAACTTGTTATTACGGAGTAAGAGTCTCTGGAGTGAACTTAACCCGGATAAACTCGGGAGTGATCCAGTGAGTTGGTTCTCCTGGAGCTCGAGCACTTCCAAGGAAGTGAGGTTGTTTAGGTTGGGAGGAAGAGAGCCCTTGAGCCCCTGAGTCCCGATTTGGATCCGGCTAACCCGTTTGTTGGAGCACTGAACGTGTGCCCAATTACAGGGGTCTGAGTCGGTCCAGCCGAGTGAACTCGGAGGGTTCAGGGCTCGTTTCAAAGCCTGCATTACTGAAGCATCATCATCGGCGGACTGAGAGTGAATGGAAGAGAGAAAAACCGAGGAAATGGAGAGAAAGAAGAGCGTTCGGAGCCGAACACGAGAACCCAGATGGGAATTCTTCATCTTCTTGAGAAAAATCAACGAAAAAATTCTTATATTTCCGTTATGGGTATCTTGATAGGGTTTTGAGTGGGTACTGGGGAGAATGAAGGGGGTTGAAGAGTGTGTTTGTTGTGAGCTAAAACTAGAGAGAAATTTGGGGGGGGGGGGGGAGTAGTTTACTTTTTGAGGAGGAAGAGGATTGAACGGCGGTGATAGAGAGATGGATAGGAGAGAGAAAATAAAATGAAGAGGACTAGAGGAGAGGAGAGGAGGAGGAAGGTAATTAAAGGGAAGAGAGAAAAGGAGTGAGAGGGGGCGTGGTGGGTTAAGACTCTTGAGTTTCCATTTCCATAAGGAGGAGGACAGGAGAGAAGGAGAGGAGGGGGTATTTTTTGTGTGGAGAGGGAAAATAGAGTTATAGCTGGCACATGCGCGTGGGACCCTATGGGATTGATAAGACTGCCCGGCTTTTTTTGCATATTTATGCGTATTTTTCAAATTTAAATATATTATCATTTGTTTCCTTTCATATATGTATTTTTTATTTGATCATAAAATTAATTATAAATAAAAGTAATAAGAATTAGGTCAAAGACATGGAATAACTTAAGAAACTAAACTGATTTCTTTCACTTTTTATGAACTTTATTTTTATTTTTATAATTAATAGAGCGTCAAAATCTCAAAAACTTATTACCATTAACTTATATGGCAATTTAATGGCATCGAGTGGTTTGATTTTTGCCTTGTACCGTTGGTTAAGCGATACGATTTTGATATCAAGACTTGTGCGGTACATTGTTGTGGGTATATAGTAGTATATGTATTAACATGTGTTTTTAGGACATAGCACATATTTTAAGATAGATTTAACGATATAATTAGTTAATTATCGGGTCAATTTATATTAATTGGAATCAAATAAGTTGGTTAATTATTTTTATTTATTTGGGTTGGATAAAGTTTGGAACCATATTTTTAAAAATAATTATTTTTCGACACATATTTTATTCCAAATTCAAATTCAAATCAAAAGTTTTTTCACCCATATTTACATATTCAAGAAGTTCAACACTCCCACCCCACTCCCCTACCCCCACCCCACCCCACGCACCCCCCCCCCACGCCCCCACCCACCCACCCACCCACCCACACCTCCCTCCCCAAAAAAAATAATATTAAACAATTATGTATACACCACGCACCCCACCCCCCCCCCACTCCCACCCCCACCCCCACGCCCACGCCACCCCCCCACCCAACACTCTCTCCCCAAAAAAAATAATATTAAGCGATTATGTATACACCACCCACCCCCACTCCCTACGCCCCACCCACGCACCCACCTCCCCACCACCCAACACTCCCTCCCAATAAAAAATAATATTAAGCGATTATGTATACACCACCCCACCCCACCCCACCCCTGCTAAAAAAAAATATTCAGTGATTATGTATACACCACCCACCCACCCAAAAAATAAAAATAAAATATTTAGTGATTATGTATACATGATATATCTAATAATAATTTATTTAATTGGATCATAATAATGGTATATTTGAAATTTAAAATATGGGTCGACCTATATTTGAACCATAACCATATGGTTCCAACCCACATAACCCATATTAAAAATGGTTAATATGGTTTTAGTTCTTAAATGGAACCATAACCATATTTTGAAAACCAAAACCAACTCATAACCACATTTTGCCAGGCCTAGTTCAAGGGAATATTCCCTTGAATTGTGTGCATATTCCCTTCAACTTGGTGTAAATGCAGAAATCAAGAAAATATACATACAGTTCAAGAAAATATTCTCTTGAATTGTGTGGTTACCATGTGATCTTAGGACACATGTTAAGAGAACCCTATATATATATATATATATATATATATATATATATATATATATATATATATATATATATATATATATATATATATATATACTGCTAAATTGGTGGTGCACTATCCCGAATTAAAGATGGGAATTATGATTGATTTTTATTTAAGATTTTTAAATTTTAGTTACGGTTGTGCTTCTCAACTTTTATTTTTATTGAGATATATAAATTAACAAGAACATTTATTATCTAAACTTTGATTTAAGAACACTTCGTCTCTGGCAAGCTTTTTATATATATATGAATGGTGTGTTAAATTTTTTGGTCTAAAAAATTTGAAAGGAATTTCAAAGTGAAGTTAATTAGTGTGCGTTATTGTCTTAGTTAAAATTTTGAGTTACAAAATTAATTTCCTTCAAATTATAAATTTCTATTAATTGAGTAATTAATTTACTAGTTTAAGTTTCTACCGTTACAAAATCACATAGCTTATACTTAGCCATGCATGCATGTTAGTATAATATATAGAGATATGCTTCTACGTCCATTGCTGATTCAGCAAGTCAAAGAAATTCGTTTGTGAACATGCATGCATGTAGATAGATAGATAGATGTTGTACGACTGAACCACATATTTCGTGATTTCGTTCAAGTGCAGAAGATATATCAAGGTTTTAAATCATTGTCAGAAATGGGAAAAATTCACAGCAATCCTAATTCCTAGCTAGCTCATAAATATTAAATATATATATATATATATATATATATATATATATATATATATATATATATATGTAGTCCTAGTCCATTAAGAATGATCCCATGATCAGTCTGTCATACAAACTGCCGATTTCCCGCTACGCAATGCTTGAAGATAGATTATATATATGGGAAAGCAAGTGAATGTTAAATAATTAACTGAGGACAGGAAGATCCATGAGGAAAAGAAAACATACAAAAATTGGAATAGAGTACTGATTCCTCCCTTAACACCAATTAATATCCGCACCGCATGCATGCAGCTGGGAGCTAGCTGCATACATCTCATCACATAGAGTATATCAAAAGAAATTAGTATCAACTCATCCCTAAATTAGTTAGTTATTTACGTACAGATGCCAGCCAGTACACAAATCAGTTCTTCTTCTTGTATGCATGCTAAACCCTACAGAGTTCACATCCTTAAAAACATCGTCATCCTCGACATCTCCCAACTCGGTATTAATTTCACTTGGCTATGAGAATTAAGGAGATCAGTAAAAGAAAATCTCGAGTATCATGTAATTATTGTTAGTTTTGATGTGTATAGTACGTAGTAGTAGTAGTTCCTCATGATTTGGTGGCCGGGATAGTCTTGAAATCTTTAATTTGTACCAAAACTATGCCGTGACATACATACACACACGTAATGTTTTCAATTCTAAAAATGCAGTCATGTTTTAAAGCATTAGCTGAAGCACATCTCCATAAAATTTAAAAATAAAAAATAAAAACCCAACTATAATGGAAACACGAGCTCAGGATTATCAAAATCGCTTCTCAGTACAAGTGAGGATGAAACCAGACAGCATATCAGATTACACAGTTTGCCCCCCACCGCCCCACCCCACCCTTTCCCTTCCCTTACAAGGATCTTTAATTACAAACAAGTGAGGGCTGATTTTCCCTTACTAATAACACATACACGTACTCAAGAAGCTGATCTAGTTTGGTTAGAAATGACTCTTCAAACCTGTACTCATACCAGTCAACAAAATCCAATAGAAGCATTGGCCTTCATCATCTTGAGCCCTTGAGGTCTCGACTACAAGCTACCCAGTGGACTGCAAAAATGGCTGTTACAGTTCAACCCATCAGAATTTCCGAAACTAGAGGCCCTCTTCTCTTCTCTTCTCTTCTCTTAAACGAGGACAATTGTGCTACAGTCTGATGTTGGTTTGGATTCAAAGAATTTGGCAACAGCCTGATAGAGTTTCTCTTCCTCAAACGGCTTCGAGACATAGCCATCCATTCCACATTTCAGGCACTCTTCGTATGTGGCATGGATAACATCAGCTGTCATGGCTAATATTGGCAAATGCCATCCCGCCCTTTTTGCACATCCTTCAACACTCACTCCTCCATTCATCTGCTCATTTGCCTTGGTCTCCAACATCCGGATACGATGAGTTGCCTCAAAACTGCAATTAGAGGAAATACAAAAAATTGTGAGAATAGTTTTTACTTCTTAATCATTTAAATGGTCATCCATTTTGAGAATATTACTAAGAAATAAATCGTGCTCGAGTATTGAATTAAAATAAATCCACACTAAATTGATCTTTGCAGGGAACCAAATATATCATCCTCCCTTTTGCAAAACATTTATGTGGAGACCTTACTCTGGCCAAAACTATTTAAAATTAGTTAATCAATAGAAATCTGGCAATGTGAAACTTGAGAATAAAAAACATTGATTCACCGTCTAGTAAATCATACCCATCCATTTCTGGCATTTGAATATCCATGAAGCATGCATCAAAATTGTGTGGAAACTGAAGCAATGCAAGAGCACTTTTGCCGCTCTCGGCACACTCCACATCGGCGCCAAACTTCTTGAGTGCACCAGCAGCAACTCTACGGTTTACCCTATTGTCATCAACCACCAATATCTTCTTGCCACAAAGCAGGCTACGAAGGAAAGTAGATCCACTATGCATGTCTTTTCCTTGCTGCGCTATCTTTCCCGTTCCCAACACCTGTTGAAGGCATGCTGCCACCATGCTTGCTCTCAAAGGCTTCATAATCACAGTATCTGCAAAACCTGCTGCTTTTGCATTGTCAAACTCAGCACTGGTAATATTTGTTGCAAGAAGGATTATCTTGGGCGAGTTAAACATGCGGCCGTTTTGTTTCCATTCTAATAGTCGTAGATTCAGGCAACCATCCTCACCAGATAACCATGATTCCTTCTCAATGAGAATCATATCTGGCTGCCTTTCATTTCTGCCATAAGTAGTAGTTCAAGTCAGGAAGTGGATTTATATGACTATGAATTATAAATCATAATCTTTTTACTACAGTTATTGAAGATGTCTCTTGAAAGTTTCTATTGAACTTCTCCATCGGGAATAAAGTTTGCTTAGATTGGTCATCAGAACTTTATTTGGGAAATTCTCAGGGTGATATCAGCCTGGGCTGCACTCATTGACCTATAGGCATTCTAGTAAGAAATTATATATCACAATTTGCAAAATTTTCTTAATGGCATAATTTGTTCAAGGATAAAGTCTAGTTAAATTATACAAGACGCTAAGAAATTCCTCACAAATCACAGATTCAAAACACATAGAGAAAGAAGGGAAAGATGGGGCAACAGAAAGTTAAATACTTACTCAGATCTCATGGAACCAATTTTGCCAGATATAGTGGCTGCCATCCTGATGCTACTTACAATTTTAACCAGGACACCAAGTCTCTTTAAATGGTACCTTGTTATAGCAGCTCTAACTGGTTTACCATCAACTAATATTGCTTTCAGTCCTTTAAATGTCGTAGGCAGATCATCAGAGTGCGATTGTTTTTTATCACCATTTGCAATTTTCTGGCATCTTCTAAAGACGGCAGTGAATGAAAATGTACTTCCAATTTGGGGACGGCTAATGAAGTTTATCTGACCGCCCATCAACTCAACTAGACACTTGCTAATGCTCAATCCAATACCAGTTCCTCCATAATTTCTAGAGGTTGAACTGTCAGCCTGCATGAATGGCGTGAAAACCCGCTCTTGTGCACGTAAGGGGATCCCAATCCCTGTATCCTCAACAGATACCATCAATGTAACATTCTGAAATGCGTCATCAGGAGAAATCACTTTATTAAAAGCATTGTACCGGAATTCTTCATCAGCAATCAAATTCTTAAAGGTATCCCAACTATTCCTGTTATCAGCAGCTTCACAACCACTTAAAGTTCTAAATCGACTGCCACTAGATAGAACTAGACATTCAGATCCTCCATTCAAGAAGGTGTCAGCTTTTGCCTCCAGTACTACTTGTGCATGTTCAGCAAGATGGACTTGAACAAATACATGTCCTTGTTCTGTAAACTGTCAAAAGGTTGATCTGATGAGAATAAGATTCGTACAAATATCATTTTTAGAGACAGGTAGGAACTCAAAGCAAAGATCAAGTTGGAAAATCATCTAAATTAAAGTCTGTATTTTGTTTCAGGCGAAAAGTAATGGAAAAGAGATACATGAGGCAGTGACCAAAGTAGCAAGGCTTGCATAGCTCACTTACCTTGACAGAATTACCCACAAGATTTGTGATCACCTGCCGGAATCTTCCAGGATCCCCCATAACAATTTCAGGAACTTTGTCAGATACAAACACGGCTAACTTCAATTCCCCAATAGATTATACAGCATCGTCGAAAAGAAGATTTAGTATAATGTACATCATGAAGGTCACCAATGAACCCAAAACCCACAAATGGAGGTTTATCAGAAAAGAAAACAGAAGCAAAACAAAGCACAAAGCTAGTACATGCATGTTGAACAAAATGCCAGATATATCAGAAATCAAGGTCAACAATTATAACAACATTTCAATAGATCTTACCTCAACACCTTTGTGCCTAGACTTCTCAGAGAATAAAGAAAGGACATCATCTAGTATGGAGCGGATGTCAAATGGGACCGCCTCCAGCTCTAACTTTCCAGCTTCAATTTTTGCCCTATCAAGGACTTCATTTATTAAGGCTATCAGTGCCTTTCCACAAGCCTGAGCAGTTTGACCATAGTCTCTTTGGGTTGAGCTCAAATCTGTATCAAGAAGCAATGCAAGCATTCCTGCAATAACATATGTAAAATAAATGGAATATAAAAATTACACATATTCCTTTTTAATTCCTTCAACTAAAGAATAAAGAACCGATTTAGGACATACCAAGGATACCATTCATTGGAGTTCTAATTTCGTGTGAAAGAGTAGCCAGAAACTGGCAAAGGTAAAAACAGGGAAATTTAGGCCAGAAAGTTATAGTTTAATAACAGTAGTCAATTAAATAAAAATAAAATAAAACAAACAACAGTAATCTTTTGAAGTTCAGCAAAATAGGTGGTGGGACGGAACCTGGGATTTGGCAACATCGGCAGCTTCTGCACGCACTTTAAGTTGCTGCATTTGGTGGAAATCATCCTCAACTTTAACAATGTGAATTGCCGCACCATATATCATGTACCCAATTAATAAACCAATCACAAAGAATAAGAATGCAGTGGTGATCGCTGTCCATGCTGTTGGTGCCTTTTGAAGATACCTGCTTAGGACCCCCAGACAGTAACAATTCGTGGATGAAACTATAACATCTTGATTCTTTGTATTTGAAAAGGAGTTGAACGTTTGAATTATTCTTTTCAATGTAATAAAAAATGATTAGGTGTACTCACCGACATATCATTTGGTGTTTTCGGAACGGATCCCCGAAGTCAAGCATGCTCACACGCTTAAGGGAAATGTCACCAACTTGATATTCACGCCCATACATGATTAGGGGATCAGAAGAGTTGGTAATATCATATACCTTCACAACAATTGCTTGGTTCCCAGCAAGTTGCCCAAGTAGATTTTCCACAAGGGACTCAACATCAAAGGCTCCACCAAGGTATCTGTTTAGGATAAACTATTTAGCCATATGGAGCACTTTTCTCAAAGAAATGGACCTAATCATGTATATGTATGTGGACAAATTTTTTGAAACAAAAACTTTTACATATGAAGACATAAATGAAGTTTTGGACATGAGCCCGAGGGTGGCAGTGTTTGACTTGTATCATACACAAACACATCGACCTGGGAGGAAGTGTTCATGCTTCATAACATTATTGAATATGTTACTATCCCAACAGAGGTAAACAAGATTCTTTTGCATCTTTCCGACATAATTTTATTATAAATTTCGAATGGGTACATGATAACACGGATAGAGTGTAAACAATATTATCATATACCAGATGAAAAGAAACCAGCACTTCTCCAGCATCAAGGTCAAATATGTACATTGTTTTTAAAGTATTGGAGGTCTTGTAGGTAAGTTATCCTAAAATGAAGTAGGCATCCTTGACCTTAAAAAGTACTACCCCCGTTCCAAATTATAAGATTATTATTGACTTTTGAAAGTCAATATGCCACATTTTCAAACTCGATCGAGATGATTCATCAAAATTTATGAAACAATAAATTTTACAATGAGTAGTACTTTTAGATAGTTTACAATTTTCATCATTGTATTAGCTATAATTAAAAGAATACATGTTAATTTTGAGTTTGAATATGTCTTAAATTGACTTCAAAAACGATCTTATATTTTGAAATTGGGGGAGTATAATTTATGTATATTTCACATTCAGACAAGGCTTGATTGAGATTAATAAGTTCTCAAGCCTTTTGCAGTAGGGCAGAGTTGGTTCAAACTAATGACATAGATATCAAGCCACTCCATGCATACACAATTCCAAGACTAGCTGGCTCTATTCTCTTTTGAATTTCCAACTTGACTACAAGAATGCGATTGCATAATAGATCATCAAATAGCTTCTTTTTCTCTTTTTGGTTAAATATAAAAAATAATGTAAAATTAGGAACGCCTACAGATGCAACAATCAGGGACACAATGACATCTGTTTTCCTCAGCGCTCCCTTTTTATGGCCCTTAATAAAATCCCTTTTTCTCCATAAGCTTGGCTTACTGTTAAAGTCTCATCAGTGGACTTTGTCAGCTAGAGGTAGTAATAAAAGCCCAGAAACTTGTATCCTTGACAAAATGCAAATTTTCTCTTGGTATTTTATTCCAAATGGGCCATTGACCAAAACTATTCTAATCATGAATTAAATACAGGTTGAACTCTGCGCCATAGAAACCGATCAAAAGAATATTGAGAGGCTGTAAAATGCTAAAAAAAAAAAAACCAATAAATTTTATAAATAAAAGAAAACAAAGGGATTACCCAGCAGTCGCTTCAATTCGTTGTTCCACAGATGGATTTTGGGCAAGCTTGAATTTGTAAACAGGGAATGTCAACACTACTCCAAGATGATGAGAACCCAAAAGTCTGAAGGGGCTGGTAAGAACTGCTTTCCCAGTCGCCCTAGCCCTCAATATGTTTTCACGGTCCTCCTGCATACAAAATATGAACATATAAAAGTTGAAATGAAATGAAAATTCTATGTGAACTTCAAAAATAATTCCCAAACTGAAAAATGAATGAATTTACCTCTCCTGACATCATATCAAGTGATTCAATGTAGGAAACAGTTTCTTGAGAGAATATCACCGGCGCATACTCATCCCGAAAAGGAGAAGCCTCTCTCTCCATTGTTCTTATTGTCCAACCATGTTTCCTCTCAAATTCTTCCCTTTCCGAATTCACAACCCTTTGAGCATATGCCACCCCACTCAACAATGGCCTCTCAAAAGCTGTCCTGGCTGTATACTCAGCAAAAGTTTCCTGCATTACCCCCCAAATGATCCAAAAAAACATAAAAACACAAATGGGAAAAAGTTACCACCAAAAATAAAACCCTAGAACATACAAATAAGCTCAAACCTGATCAATTGCTGATGGGTTCTTGTAATAATGAAAAGTGGAAACCAGAACAGCAAGGGCATGGACATGATTGACACTAACACTGAATTGATCTTGTAGCATTCTAGCCCTTTGATCACACATGCTTACAAGTACTTCCTCCCTTCTTTCCTTGTTATCAGCATCCATCATGTTATAGATTACTCTGCTAACCAAGACTGTAGACATGATCCACAGCACAAGAATTTTGGGGAGCCATACTCTGTTGATAAATGTGTACTTTCTTTTTGTTCCAAATTGATCATTTAATCTCACAGCCACAAAATGGTGGCTTTGCATCTTAAAACCCATCAATAACACAAAACTTCTTCCTCCTCTCTTTCCCAGTTCATATCTAAGCTAAAAGACAAAGACCCAAGTAAATATATATCTATACACATGAGCTGCTTTCATAACTTTATCAAAAGACTGGCAAAAAAATTTCAGAATCACTTTTTATGTAACACAAAGAAAAAGGTACTCACCCATGGAGTAAATTATCATTGCAGCATTGTTTTGCGTGATTGTACTAATTATCCAAACCAAGAAGAAGAAATTAACAAACAAACATTCCCCCTTCTTTCTCTCTCTAGAATTTCATTAATATAAAACCCCCCAAAAAAGAAAGATTTCTCAATTCCCTCATGGAACAAGCATGGCTTACTCCTGCTCTCAAAAGATGGGCAAAGCCCACACATTCCAAAGGAGCTTTCTTTCACTCTTTATCTCTCTCTCTCTCTCTTCAATATGGTTTCAGGATTTGAATGGAATAAAAATGACAAGACCTCTATAATCATGTAGTCCTTCCCTGTCTCTCTCTGCAAGCGTGAAGTTTAGTTGGAGTTCAGACAAAGAAGAGCACGTTCACTGTTTTCTTTGTTTAACCTACACAAATAAAACTTCTTCTTTTTTGGTTTTCACAAATAAAACTAATTATCAGGGTCGGTCCTAAGAATTTGAAGACCCTATTCGAGAAAAAAATAGGGGCCCTCTCGTATATAAAAATATTAATTTTTTTATCAGCACCAATATATAAAGCACAATTTATATCAAAATTCATCATTAATTAAAATAATAAATGTCAACATCGAGTAACAAGATTATCAATTAGAAAGAAAATATAGCTAAAACTTCAATAAATTATCAATTAAAAAGAAAAGATAGCTAAAACTTAAATGGACAATAAACTTCACAAGATCGCTAGCATCATTCTTGCATTTTTTGCTGCAAAATCATCAATCAAACTTCCATAATCAATTTTCTACATAAACACACACAAAAAAAATTCGGGGGCCCTCCGAATTTGGGGACCCTGTGCGGTCGCCCCTTCTGCACCCCCTCAGGGCCGGCCCTATAATTAATCAAGAATCAACCAAACTAATAAGTTTTGTTATATATTTAGGGGATGTTTGATAAAAATTCAATGAAATAATTATGAATGTTTAAGTAATTTGAGTTGAATACTAAATATTGAATGAAAAAAATTATTTGATAATTGATACGTCTGAACCATCTTAATAACAGTCTTTGAATATTTTATCCCTCCCTCTGAAAAAATTTAAAATTGTTGTACATTTATTTAATATTACTTAATATAATAGTTAATATTGTAAAAAAATATAAAATTCATTCCGCTATAAAAATTAAACTAGCCATTCAACCAAAAAATCTAACCGATTCAATCATTAAAACGATTTTTATTCAAAACAAAATCATTCAATCAATCAGCTATAAACAAAAACCCCTAAGTATATATGAAACATATAAACGCACTTGAAATTTTGTTGGTATGAAAATAATTTATTTCAAACACAGTTTATTATGAAAAAAGTTCCATAATCAGTGTATGAAATGTCTAAATGTTTTGTTATGTTATGTCTAAACACATAATTTATTTCAAACACAATTTATTAAACAAAATTTGGAGCTTTGGAGGTTCAATCGGAACATATTAAGAGAATGTTTGACAGGAACTTATAAGTTATTTTTTAGTGTTGAACTGTTTGGGATGATTTATTTTTTTGACTTATAAGTCATTTTTGATAATAATAAATTCTAATTTATAAGTCATTTTAAAATAAGTTTGACCAACTATAAAGAA
The DNA here is from genome assembly GCA_020205555.1 of Panax stipuleanatus. NCBI lineage: Eukaryota > Viridiplantae > Streptophyta > Magnoliopsida > Apiales > Araliaceae > Panax > Panax stipuleanatus. Next base: position 135,837,874 of record CM035119.1, on the reverse strand, counting down.
TATTTTGCCTTTATTTTATTTTATAAATTATTTCAATCAAACAACTTCACATTTTATTTTAAATTAACTTCTGATTTAAAAGTCAAAAAGGCGTCAAACACTTTTATTTATAAATTAGCACTTAAAATAACTTATAAGTCTTTTTAAATTTTAATTTATAAGTCAATTTAAAATAAATCATCCCCGGACATGTCCTAATGTATATGTTTGGAGGTCTAAATGGTAATGATACAAACCCTAAGCCAGCAAAGCACAAATTACACATAAACCTCAACCGAAAGATGGTTACGGAACTTATTTTTGGAAAAGTGGTTAGTATGAAGTTTATTTTAGAGTAAGTTGGTCAATTGATCAATAAAATATTGACACACAAACAAGACGATATATATATCAATATTTTATTAATCGATTAACCAACTTATTAAAAAAATAATTGCATGCTATCCCGATCCCTTTTTTTGGGTACAATGAACCGGATGCGGCTTGTGTGTGTTTAATAGTTGATCAATCGTTCGGTTTGGGCAAAAATTAAAATTAAATTTTAAAACTAAAATATATAAACAAATTCATAGATGTCTCTGTACCTTGACTTCTTAAAGCAACTGAATCGAATTTGAGGATATTTGCAGATACGCTGTTGTCCCTCCAAAAAATACTATAAACTATTCTCTCTCTCTCTCTCTCTCTCTCTCTCTCTCTCTCTGTAGAAGACTAAAACTTTATCTCTCTCTCCCTATATGGGTCTTGTTTTGATTAATTATTTCAACCTCCTGTAGAACTCATCTTCAAATTGTTTGAATTCTGAGGATGAAAGTTGTGATATTTTAATAATTTACTAAAATGGGTGAACTTGAATTTAATGAGATTAGACAAAAAGAGCTGCAGAAGGAGATGCTTTCTCTCTTTAAGTTGTTGTGTACAGAGCAGAGCCTATAGTATAGCTATCTGTGGAAATTGGAAAGAGAAAAGCAAGAAAAAGGAGACACTGAGCTGTCCGAAAGACTGAAACTAAAAAAGCTCAATTGTTTTTGCTTTTTAAATTAATATTTTGTTCTAGGATTTTATGTCATTTCAATAAAAGAAATTATTATCACATCTCTCATTCTTATTTCTCACGTTAATTTGTTTACTTTCTCTGTTTTCAAAAATTAGTTTAGTTTGTAATTTTAAAATTAAAAGTATAGCATATTTATTTATATTTTTAAATCTATAAATTTGGAGTTGGTAGAAAATTCAATACATTTAGTTATGGCTATAGTTTCTCAACTTATATTTACAAGAAAATAGTTCTTCTTGTGTCTTCAAAATGATGGCTAAGGTACAAAATGTTTTGTTCTCAAAAAAGGATGACAACAAGTTAACAAAGTATATAAAATAAAAGGCAAATATGTCATTTAATGGTGTCAATTGGGAGTGTAAGAGAGTAATTCGGTACTGATTCGAAATCGGCTATAAAATATGATTTAAAATTCGAATTTGAAGTTGATCTGAGTCGAATCCGATCTATACTTATTTTCTGTTTAATGATACACGACTCGAATTTGAACATACCAGTATTCGCTTAGATTAGGGTTCGAGCATTTTATTTTTTCTCAAACCATACTCGATAAATCATATTTGAATATTGGTCTAATTCATACTAGCACGCTAAATATGTGATATTTGTATCAATTTTTATAATTTATAAAGTGTAGTATGATTTATGAAATTGTGTAAGCTTGTACTTGAATAAATCAATAAATTAATTGTCAATTTGCATTACATTCTTTGTAATTTATTTACATAAATAAAAGTAAAACTTTTATATATAAACATTAGTTTAGTAATAAATTTAGTATGTAGTGGTTCAGTTTTAAGTGAAATAATTCATATTCGAAATTCGATTTAAAAGCTCATAAGTAACTCGCCTTGTAAACGAGTCGAGTAATTATGAGTTGAGTAGGTCCGACTAATAATTTGAGTCGAATATGATCCCTTATTGAATCCGAGTCGAACTCGAACTCAATTTTTTCAAATCGCATCGAATCTAAGCATTAGGTGTTCGCTGAAATTCTACTCGTTTACACTCCTACTGTCAACTAGCTGGTATAAAAAAAACTCATTTTGTGGAGTCAATAAAATGTAGTTTAAACATTTTTGAAGGACGAAAAAAGATCAATAAAACTAGAAAGTCAAATTAAAATAGTTTTTTGGTAACAGATCTGTATTTCTTATGTGCCTACCACCTAATTATAATTTTCTACTCATCTAGATGAGATTTATTTTTTCTATTCTTTTTTAATTTATTTTTTAAAGTTAATTGTCATCACTTTTCCGGAATTCTTAAATGCAAAATTAAATTGTAAAACAAAAATTTTAGGGGGACCGGAATCTAGTGACTGATCTTTTTAACACAAATTTTTATAAAATTTAATGTTTTAAATATAATTTAGATATACATAAAAAATAAAATTACACAGACTGTATATATTTATAATTTAAATACATATAAAAATAAAATTTAAAAGTTAATGTTTTGAAAGTCAAAAAAAAAAACCTACATCCCGATTGCCCCAGAATTAATCATTGTAAAAATATAAATTTTAAAAATAAATTGAACGAATTTGATGGTAAAAGATCATGCAATAGTATGTTGATGATCTGTGGGGCCTAACTAGATATGACTCTAATTCCAAAAAGTTGATTGTATTTCTGTTCTTCTAAGTTGTCATTTATTTTTAAAGTCGTCCTTAAATTACTATTTTCGTCAGTTAAGTCCTTAAAGTGGTATTTTATTGGCGTTTCCGTTCCTTCAACCAATTTTAACATAAACACGATCCATTTTGATCAAGTTTAACCCAACCCGAACCAGTTTGACCCAACCCAAAATTTTAATATTTTAAAATATAAATGTATTTTTAAAATAAGTTTAATATAATAATTATATTTAATATTTTAAAATAATAATATTTAATTATTTAAAATAAATTATTATTATTAAAATAATAATTCTTCTAATATTTTAAAATAAAATAATTATTTTAAAAATAAAATATTAGTTGTTTTATAAAAAAATTAATAATTATATTTAATATTCTAAAATAAATATTTTTTAAATATTTTTTATTTTTAATATTTTAAAAGTAAAAACTATTTTTTTAAATATTATTTTTAAAAATAATATTTACTTTTAAAATATTAAAAATAATATTTATTTTAGAATATTAAAAATAATAATTATATTAGAATATTAAATATAATAATTATTTTAGAATATTAAAAATAATAATTATTTTTTTTTTATAATTTTTTTTGAATAATTATTATATTTATATTTATTTTAAGTTTTTAATATTCTAAAATTATTATTTTTAATAATTATTGTTTTTGAAGAAAAAATAATATTTAATATTCTGAAATAATTATTAAAAAAATTATTATTTAATAATTATTAAAAAAAATTAAAATAATCTTAATAATTATTATTTTAAAAATTATTATTTTAAAAAGGCTGATTGGCACTTCTGTCCCTCCAAGTTGCCACCCATTTTCAAAGTCGTCTCTAAAGTACTATTTTTGTCAGTTAGGTCCTTAAAGTGGCATTTTATTGGCGTTTCTGTTCCTTCAATCCTTTTTAACCTAAATCCGACCCATTTTAACCAAGTTTAATCCAACCCAACTCAGTTTGACCCATCCAAATTTTTAATATTTTAAAATATAATAATATTTTTAAAATAAGTTTAAAATAATAATTATATTTAACATTTTAAAAAAATATATTTAATTATTTAAAATAAATTATTATTAAATTATTATTATTTTAATATTTTAAAATAAAATATTTTTTTTAAAAATAGTTATTTTTAATATTTAAAAATAAAATATTAGTTTTTTTAAAAAATAAAAATAATAATTAATTTTAATATTTTTAAAGTAAAAAATAATTTTGTAAATATTATTTTTAAAAATAATATTTACTTTTAAAATATTAAAAATAATATTTTTTTAGAATATAAAAAATAATATTTATTTTATAATATTAAAAATAATAATTTTTTTAATTTTTTTGAATAATTATTATATTTATATTTATATTTATTTATTTATTTTTTTTAATATTTACTTTTAATATTATAAAATAATTATTATTTTTAATATTCTAAAATAAATATTTTTAATAATTATTGTTTTTGTAGAAAAAATAATATTTAATATTCTGAAATACTTATTAAAAAAATATTATTTAATAATAATAATTATTAAGATTATTTTAATTTTTAAAATAATAATTATTAAGCTTATTTTAATTTTTAAAATAATAATTATAAAGATTATTTTAATTTTTTTTAATAATTATTAAATAATAATTTTTTTAATAATTATTTCAAAATATTAAATATTATTTTTCTTTCAAAAACAATAATAATTAAAAATATTTATTTTTGAAAATAAATTGAACGAATTTGATGGTAAAAGATCATGCAATAGTATGTTGATGATCTGTGGGGCCTAACTAGATATGACTCTAATTCCAAAATATGATATGATATGTTTGTTAGTAGTTGTGATATAGTCAACGACTCGATCTCGTGGTCGTGGGCCTCGTCACATTGAATTCTTCACAGAATAGGTAGAAATGTTGGTTTTTTTTAAAAATAAATATCTTTCAATGGAATAAGGAGAAGATTGCATGGGGCCATCACAAGAAATAAATAAATATACTATTCTATAAGATTGATAGATTATTCTATTCAGCGCATCTTTAATATACAATACAAATATCTTAATCTTATCTTACAATATTAATTTATGTATCATATCAAATATCGTAAAAGAATAATTTTCCGACAATTTATATTTATATATATATATATATATATATATATATATATAGAGAGAGAGAGAGAGAGAGAGAGAGAGCTAGTTAGCTATGCAGTTATAAAATATTAAAGCATCACTAACTGATGAGAAACTTGTACAAGATTGGTTTAATTACTAGTGGCGATTTGTTATTATTATTATTACTCCTTGGGCTACACAAAAGGAGATTTTAAATTTGATCATAATTAATTGAAAATTTTAAACTTATATTTATAAAAATTATTAAATTTTGATTAACTACTTAAAAGTGTTAAATTGAGCCGAGTGTACATACGAATATATATATAATACACATGTATAATATAGGAGAGCACTATATATTTATACATAAATTTTTGATATTTTGACATAATTCTCTCTTATATGAAGGTCGGACTAACTTTTTTTCTCATGTAATAGAGAATTACGTGAAACAGAACGGATCTAAAGCACTCCTCTTAAATAACACTCTCTTAAATAGTATTATTTTATTAAAACTATGTCGTTTTGGAGATTCTTTGAAAGAATAAAATAATATTAAAATAAAATAATTCCACTTATTTTTTTTTTATTTATAACAATATCACCCGCGACCTAACTTATTTTTTAAAAAAATCTCCAAAACAAAATATTTTTAATAAAATAATATTAATTAAGACAATATGCTATTTAAGAGAAATATTTTAAAATAGTTCTTTTACATGAAAATATTAAAAATACGTGTAAAAAATATGGGCAAATATCGCATATGCCTGGTGGTAGTGAGGGAGTTGGGAGTTGGAAGGGGGAAAGGGGAAGGGGAAGGGGAAGGGGGGAGGGGGGAGACAGGAGGGGGGAGCGGCGGGGGTGGTTTCCTTCAAACAAAAGACTGTTATGCGTTTGACGTTCAATAAATAAATCATCATCATCATCATCATATATGACTTATCCCCCTCTACTGTCTACTCTACTCTACTCACATGGCCCGCCCGCATTTCTTGTCCTTGTTTTTTCTGTCATACTATGCTGTGGTCCCTGTCTTGGATCCTCTTAGCCGTTTGATTGTCTGCTCCACTCTAATGATCCAAAGGCTAGACGACTGCTTCAACACCTCACTTGAGTGGAGATACTCTGACGCTCTTTATGTGCTACCTGCAGCCTGCTGATTTCCTTCTAAACTTGCATGTTTGTTTTGATTGAGTTTGAGCGAATTAATTATTGCAAGTTTCATTCTATAATAAATTATCTAATGGAGTTGATTTTTAATTAATTTTTGCATTAGCATTACGCATATATTATTATACATATGATGATGCAAATTCAGTAGAATTAATCGATCTTGTAAATCCAGCCAAGTGTGTCATGCGGTTGGTTTGGTTAGCCAATAGCCAGTGAGTTAGGGAGGGAATCAAAATCCGTGATTTTACTCCTTTTGAGTACACGTCAAAAGCCTATACCTACTCTCTTTAGTAGCATATACTTATAATCCTATCTATCAACTCTCAATTCAAATAATTTCTTCTTTTTTTTGCTATATTAACGCACACAGACGCAGAGCTTCTGTACTGTAATCAAAAATTGAATCATTGACCTCATGGATATCATTTAATTATTTGAGCATTCATCCGTCTCACAATGTCATTACTCTTACATAGCTAGAATTTAAATTTTATCAAATATATATATATATAGATATAGATATATATAGAGAGAGAGAGAAGTTGATGTGGTTGTTTGGTTTAGTTTAGTCAAATCTTGGTGTAGAACAGGTTTGCTAGTACTTTGTTTGTCTTAGCTACGAAACAAATGAGTCAAAGGCTAGTTATATTGGAGGAGGTAGAATTGATTGGTGCGTGCTGCGTGGGGGTGCAACTTGATTTGATCCATTATTAATTCATCGCTCCCCACTTTTTTTCACTGTAGAACCTCAAAATGTACAAATTATTATCATCGGAATGCCGGCCCCATTCCACCGCTCAAAACTTCCGACTCTCATTTATGTTTATATTTATATTATTATAGCACTTCAATGGAAATTGGTTTCACAAAGTCTCCGGTGATGAGTGAGTGGCGTTATTAGTTAAAAAGTAATTTTTTTAAAAGAATGCTTTGTTATTCACCAAATTTAATCTCAACTTTAACTCATTCAAATGTAATTGTAAAACTATCCAAAACATAATTGAAATCGTTTCTAGAACGGCCCCACAAGCTTAATCTTTGTATGATTGCCGCTATAAATAATTTAACCACCGTCTGGAGGAAGTGTCCCTGGCCCAAAACTGAAAGGATAATTTTATACTTTCGACTCAATTAAGGTTACTTATATTATGTTACATAAGGAGGAGATCATGTAATGTATAATGTAAGAAACTTCCAAAAGATAGTGAATAGTAACTGTCAATCATAGACTAATTCAAATATTTTAAATAAACGACATCAATTTTATAATTTCTGTAATTATATTGTTTTTATTTTATTTTATTTTTTTACTAAGTTATTATTTAATAATAAAAGTATATATAATTGTTGAAGTTGCAGGCAGACATCCTCATCAGTAGCTTCCATTTTTATCCAAGTGGAATGCTTCTTCATGCTATATATAAGTATATGTATGTACTCCTGTAGCCCTACCCTACCCTACCCTACCCTTGTAGTCTTACTTCCCACCAATGAACCTAAAGCAAGCATACGTGCTTTTGTCCTCTCTATGGACTATGGATTACAGAGTATTATTATTCATTCATTAATTAAATATGATTTTATTTCTTTCTTGCTTTCGTTTTTAAATAATGTTACTATCACATAAAAAATAGTCACATAAAATTCATATATATATATATATATATATTATGGATCTCATGTGTCAGACAAAATTCATAAATATGTATGTGTGTATATAAATTTTATGTGATTATTTTTAATATGATAGTAGCATTATTGTTCGTTTTTTCACATGCATGTGAGAGAGTAGTAGGCTTAGGCTTGGTTGCAACCCACATAAATCATACACTCTCACTATCCCATGCAGTCTTGGGTCTAATATTGTAAAGAATAAAAAAGACGACCTTAATTCATTCATTTCTGCGACCACCTGGTGTGTGTATATAATATATATCTATATATAATATATATGATGAAACACTAGATACCCTACTACGGCTACTAGGTACGAAAACAGATCTTCTGTTTCTAAATTCTCTGTCTCTTTGTGTTTTACTATTTAAATATTGACACATATCCTCTTATTTAACATCAAGTAACTCTAAAATTAAAAAAAAATAAAGTGTCAATATTTAAATAATTGGACATAAGGAAATAAAAAATTTAGGAACAGAGGATCTGTTGTCTACTACGTACCTACTATTCTTTCTTTCTTTCTCTCTCACCGTATATATTTTGTCTCTTTTTACGTAAATTATCATCCGGCTCGGTTGCGCCTATATATACCATTCGTCTACTACTACTCCTCATTTCCTTCGACAATTAAAAATATACTTTGATTTTATTTATTCAATTTAAAAATTGACATCATGATTTTTATCAAAATTAATATACCTATTTCACACTTGACTTACAAGTACTACTATTAATAACATATTGGTGACTAAAAATTTATTATAAAATAATGTGTATGATTATGATTGATTATTGTGAATTTAGTAGTTTATATTTTTCACTATTGTGAAACGTTAGTTTGTTGTGGGTTTGGGATGGAGCCTGGCCCTGGAGGAGGGATTCATTGTAGAATAATGCTTACTATCACATAAAGATGTAACATAAAGGTCACATATTGTTGAGGTGGCAATATATGATTTGTTGTTCAGTTAAGTGAGTCATGTCAACAACAAATCACATACTGTCACGTCAGCAGTATGTGAGCGTTATGTAATTGTTTTTTGTGATAGTAGCATGACTCTTCATTGTATTGTCAAACTAAACTTTGTTTTCCAGTGGGCCCCGTCTAGGACTGACTGACAGACAGAGTGCCTCGTTTGAAATAGACGTCCAAGGCTGGGCCCAATTTACCCTTTCCACGTACGTCTCTCGCATATGAACCCTTTTCCAGTTTACCCCTTTACAAGATGGATTGGCCCAGATATGTTTGAGTCTTGCTTTCTGAAATTTGAAAATGTACTACATTCTTATTATTTTCATGGTGTATTAAATTAAACTAAACATCTATTTATTGTGTAGATGATTTTAAAGTGCTGAACAAACAAACAATTCGATAATTTTAAAATTAATTATAGAAGAATTCAATTCGAGAATGGTACCAAAGAGGCAATTAGTAACATACTTCCAAGTAAAACACGAAGATTATGAATCCCAAAATCAACATTTATAAATTATTACAAGGGGAGGGGGGGAGGGGGGGAGGGGGGGAGGGGGGGAGGGAGGGGCTCCATGCAAATAAACACATTCAGTTTTTTGTTGTTGTAAAATACCACAAAAAGTACTTCAACTCATGTTAAGATAAGAAAAGGGGTCGAATAATCATAAATAAGTCATTAAAATATGGTACAAAACAATGAATTTACCTTAAAAGAATATGATTTGGGCACGCAAATAAAAGGACTTGGACTTTTTGTTCATCACTATTTTAATTCTTGATCCGCTAAATTTTGTATTTTATGTCACAATTTTTTGTAACTTATTTCCCCTTAAAATATTATATTTTATAAAATATTTAAATATACTACTAATTATTCAAATCTTAATTATTCAATTTTTATTAACTAACGGTCCTGTCCTGCCTATTCGGGACCTCCGTGGTTTGTTGTGAACATGAAGCTGTCGGCTCTTAACTGTGCACCGCACTTAATGTTCATTTCTCTTTTCATTCCCTTTTATTTCTTTAATTTATTTTTTTATTACTCCCGCTATCACACAAAAAGTAATATATTATTTGGGATTTTTTAAATTTAGGCTGTGATATAAATTTTGTTTAAAATTTTAAAATAATGTTTTTTATTTACTAGAAATTTTAAGTAATTTATAATATTAGCCAATATTTTAATTAAAATCAAATAATTCACATCTTTTTAAAATTTTGTGAACTAATTAGTTAAGAAAATAATTAAATAGAATTTTTTTTTGAGAAATAAAAGGAGTATAATTTCTCAGTTGCTAGAAAGAATTTTTTCAACAACACATTATATTGGACTCACGACAATACATTATATTGAAGAGTGGTTTATAATTATAATATTCGGTCACAATTTTTTTGTTTGGATAATGTTAGGCAAGTACGAGGAGTTCATATTCAAAGAAAAATATATTATTAGAAAATTGTTATTTACACAATTAAATTTAATAATTCCACAAGTTCATACAAGCCTCCTATGAATAATAAATGGGGTCCATCGAGAGGATATTGTGGAACTAACATTTTTACTTATAAAACTATCAATTTCCATAGGCTTAATAGGATAGATAGTCGCTCTTTGTTCATATTATTTGATATCAAAATATTAGAAAAGTATTTTATAAATCTAGAGACAGAAAGAACAAAAACTTGGGTCAGCGTCGTTTTTTGATCAACCGTGGAGAGAAATGAGGGAAAGTTTATATAGTAAAGTCCAAATTACATAATATGAACTTATGGAAATGGTTGATTGGATTCTTTACCGAGTTGAGGTTGATCATTAAGTTGGCTAAATAAATTTTAGGAAGAAAAAGAAGAATATATGGGAAAATCCAATCCAGTTGGAAAAATAAAGAGAATATAATTATAGTGCAGCATATTCTGAAAAGAATCTAGCCAATATATGGAAATGGTGAGCCATCAGTGATGGCCAAGAACGAAAAAAAGGTGAGGCATACTACAGCAGCTTTGGTAGTAGCGTGTGGTTGCAGTACAACATTCTTTTGGTTAAAAGGCACTGGTATTGCAGGTTTTCTTTCAACAAAATTTGTTAACAGTTGTAATCTTAAAAATACTACTGAGCCTGAATCATTAAGATAATATTAGGGATCTCAAAATTTTAGTGTGCTTTAATAATATTTTATGAGATAACAAATCACAAAATAAACCTAAACCGAAAATTTGAGACTCTTCAAATTATTCATTAATGGCTCTAGCTTGTATAAGCAGTAATTCCTACCGTTAAAAAAGTGTATTTTTTTTTGGGCCTTTTGGTTTGATTGTTGGTTAATACAACTCAATTAACCATTATGATTTTTATGATGACCGAATGAAGTTGCATTGCATAGCCCAAATTTTGTTTTTCCAATAATAAGCACAACTACAAAAAATATAATTAAATTATTCTAGGTCCACACATGTCAATCATATAATTTCTTCAATGTTGTTCTAGTTTATTAGGACCACTTGAGTTAGTTTAATAATGAACTCAATCTAGGAAATATTATGGAGAGTCACTTGTGGGGTCAGTTCCAAAAGTGGGTGCGGTCCATTGTCTTTTGTCTGATTGCCTAGTGCTACTAATTGCTTGGTGGTGAATAAGTGTGAACATGATATTATGGGCTACTACACACTCCTCTCTGCTTTGGATCTCATTTTACAGACACAGGAATAGGACATGGGGACGGGAAAGTTATGGGTTTCCTTTTTCTTTTTCTTTTTTCCGGCTAAATTAAAGTTATGGGTTTCCATTTGAGAAAAAAAGAAAGTAGGTAAAAAAATTAAGGGGGTAGATTCTCTCTCTCTTTAGTTGCATACACAACGCATTCATAGATAAGACTTTAGAGAACACAGTACTAACACTTGCCCTTTTTTCCTTGATCTGTAGTTGATGAACTCAAAATTTAACAGTACCACCAGAGGTTAAAGGAGCTATCTGCTTTTCTTCTGACTTCACTGAGGTCCTTCCTCTCTCTCTCTCTCTCTCTCTCTCATATGATCTTATCTCCAATTCTTTCCTTTTTTATCTGTTCTTGCCCTCAACATATTTAGGCAAAAAAATAAATAAATAGAATACCAACAACCCTGTCTTGTCTCCTGGTAATTATATACATATAGAATCACTACTGAAGCTGATGCCTGAAGTTTGAAGATACTGAAGTATGGAAATCTTTCTCTCTTAATTAGCTTTCAAAATTGGTTTTTGATGTTTTAATCATATGCAATTTGGGTGGTTGCTTTTTATGTGTTTCCTTTTCATTTAATTTGTTAAATCTAGTTCATTTCTGTGGGTTCTGGAGTTCTTGTAATAGGTATCTTGTTAGATTATATTGTTAGTTTTTTCTTCTTGTGCTTCAAGGATTTACTTTATGATTTAGTGGTTTACTTTTATTCTTAGACATCTTGAAGTTTAATTCTTGGGGTTTCTATTAGATGGGTGTTGGGTGTTTACAGATGCATCTTTTTCTAGTATAAAGGGTGGTTTTTTTTTTCTACTTTATTTGAGGAGGACTATAATTTTATTTATTGTTGTGTATCTGATCATGGTGCCTTCGATTTTTCATTAGTTTTTTGAAGTACAGCAAAGTTAGATGGAAGACACTAGGGTCTAGTGTAAAGTGATCATCATAAGTGAAACATGAAAAAGTTTGGTTCTTTTGAAGCTTTTGATATGGAGTAGTTTTGCCTAGACCATCCACAAAGTGAGAAAACTTTAGCCCTGACGAAGATTTATGATACAGAAAATAAAATTACCTGTGGATGGTTTTGTCATGGGTTGTTTTCCATATTGATTAATCTGATGGCATTTTCTTGTTAGCAGATTTAAAAGTGTATAATAATCTTAACTTGATTAATTTAATCCATCATAATCAGAGGCAGAGGTAGGGTAGGGTATTCTAGGTATTGTATAAACTGTGGAATTGGATAGATATCTATGTTAATAGCAGAATATCTTTTGAGTAAAATGATAATCTCTTTATCCTTTTAGTCACTGAGAAATAGCATTCGACTGATCAATTCATTGATAGAGCTTATGACTGCTCTGGAATGTGTTAAATATTCACTTAGATCAAAAGATGTTTTGCAGAAGCTGGAAGACATCTTTTACTCATGAACGAAATTCATAGAATATTTTCCTTATTAGTTTTAATCTGAGTTGGAATCACTTTCTAGGATAAAACTGGCAGTTGATGACCGTTGCTAGAGATTTTCTAGGATTATAACTTCACAATCTATTACATTTACTTTTGGAAATGGGGACGTCTTGGTTTGTGCTTAGATGCTTTTGCATTCCAATTTCTAGCTATATTGGTTACAGAGGTAACTAGTTTTCCTGTAGTATTGCACACGTAGGATTGATCTTGATCTCGCCTTTGTGGAGGAAAACAGTATCGTACAATAGTTTTATCCTTCTAAGCCTTAGAGATAGGGATGCCTCGGCTTTGAATTCCTTGACTGCATTGTTGATATTTCCTTTAGTTCTTGGAGGCTGGATTATGTGGATGATAAGTGTATCTGGCCTTTCAAAGTCTGCCCTTTTAAGGTCTCCTTGCACAAAAAAACGAGGAAAAAAAAGAAAAGAAAAGATAAAGGGCTGCATGAAGAATAAAGTGTTACAGTACTATATTTGCAGCACAGTTGGGAAGTGCAGGATATAAATAATGCAGTCAGTCCTGAATAAATATAATGGGAAGGCTTCCGAGTGATTTTTCCAAAATTTTGAAACCAAATCATCTTTGACAGAAGTTGATGTACCCAATACAATAGGCGTAGAATTAATTAATCCACCAAAAGATGGACAGGTAAGTGCTTTATGAGGTATGGTGAATATGTTCAATGGAAATTATGAGGAGTATAAGGCCGTAGCATGAAAAGATGGAATTTTTGGTTTCTAAGGAATGCCTGAATGAGAATAAAAGGAGCATAAACTTTGTCAATTTAGAAGGTATACAATTCTTCAAATGGCTTCCCTTGTTCACTTGAATAGCGAGATTTTACATTTTACGCTAATATGCACACATTCAAAAATCTGATAGGACCTATAAGTTAACTAGTGGATTCATTATTGCGTGGTGTATGTCAGTTAAGCACACTAACTTCAGTTTGCACTTTGACATAGCCACTGTATTATGCATATAATATTCAAGTGTATGAGACTAATTGTAGAACTTGGGTATTAGTTATATTAGATATGTGGTTATGTTAGATGGTATTTCCTACCATCCAGTTATATAGTTCTGAGTACAGGTAAATATTTGCCAAATTTGTGAGGCTGCTGCAACATGAGGTAATGTAGTTCCGGGCGGAGAGTTCGGTGGAGCCAAGTATGGGGATTTGGTCGCTATTGATAACAGGGTCAGTGACACTTCTGTCTGTAGGGGAACATAAGAAGAGGACTTGCTTTAGGTCCACTGAGTTTTGCTTTTGTACATTATAAGATGTCCTTGTTTGAGTGAAAGCAGCCAGAATGCCATCCATTTCGCAGTTATACTAGTATTCTCCACTTGGGTTTCAGATACTTAAGAGAGAAAGTGTAAGAACTTACATTTTTATTTATTCTAGTTGAGGCTTCTATTAGTTATCTGGTTCACGGATAAACCAAAACTGATTGGGGTCTGTTTATCATATCTCAGGTTCAGGCCAGTTGTACATAGTCCTTGAGTAATTCTTAGTTGGTCTAGCTTTGAAAAAGTCATGATTTACTATTTTATTCAAATTATGGCACAAACAGAACAGACAAGTTTTAAGCATTCGCACAAAGTATCTTTGGTACTCATCACATGATAAATATGCACGTTTCACATGCTTGCAGATTCTAAGGAAGGGAATTGGAGGTGGAAGTACATTTTACTTGAGCTTCAAACTTTTATATTTTCGCCAACAATTATCTAATAAACAGTTCTTTTTGCATGTGAACTAGGCTGTTGTAGTTCTTTGATAACAAGCTCTGAATTCCCCATCTAAAAATTACTCATTTCCACAGCTTCGGGTGAAGATTTCAGTAAGCACCACACAACCCGGTGGTTTCTCTCGTGTGGAAAAGATTTAACTGTCGGACATCGCTGCTCTGCCCATCATGAAGCCTCCAAACAAAACCTTGGAATGTGAAGACGAGTCTGAAGTAAGCAGCCAAGTACCCTCCAACATATCCACCCATGAAATATCTCCTGCTCCCTCCAATCACAGCACCACCACTTCTTCCTGCCTCACAAATCCCATACCGCTTCAAACTGATCCAGGACTCGCTACTCTTGATTTAACTCTTGGCTTCAACGCTGGTGATACCAAGACAAAGGCTATGAACGAGTATAATAGCGAGGTCGCTGCCCATATGCCATTAGGAACAATGCCCCGGGTTTTTTCTTGCAATTATTGCAGGCGCAAATTTTACAGCTCACAGGCACTGGGAGGGCATCAAAATGCACACAAAAGAGAGAGGACATTGGCAAAGCGGGCCATGCGGATGGGAATGCTATCAGATAGGTACGCAAGCTTGGCATCTCTTCCCCTACATGGTTCTGCATTTAGGTCCCTAGGCATTGAAGCTCATGCCTCGGTGCACCAAGGTATGGTCCCACCGGATAGGCCTCCTTTGCATGGAGCTAGAGTTAGAGCAAGATTTGACCAGGGGTATTATGGATTGCCAGTGTTTGTGGAGGATGATGAAGCAGAGATGTTTTGGCCCGGTAGCTTTCGGCAAATTGAACAGCAGGGAACCAGGGGTCGGTCTGGTTTTGATCGTGGACAAAATTCCAACATAAATTTTGTGACCATGATGGCTCCACCACCTCAAGCAGATTCATCTTCACCAGATCTTACTTTGAAACTTTAAATGTTCTTCTTCCTTTTGAATTTTTTTTTTTTAAATTTCAATATTAATTTCTCTAGGTCCGGACCGTCCGGTATTCTCTTTGTACAGTGAGACAAATTTGGAGATGGTGCAAACGTTGAATTTTTTAGCCGTTATCTGACTTTGGTAATAATTTGTATTGTTTTAATATTGTATAAGATGGTTTAAAAATTTAAATATTCAGCGAATTCTATAATGTTAATCTGATTGTATGTTGATGGAATTATCAACTATGCTCTTCTTTTCAATTTTGTTCGAGTCTCTTCAAAATGTTGATTCTTGTTTCTTCCTTCAACAAACATATGAATGATTGGCATGGGTGTTTAATTTTCTTCCCTCGATCTTAGAGAATTTTTTCCCCCCTTTCCTGAATATTTTAAGAAAAGATGGGGGAGCAAAATAGAAGAAAAGTAGCAGGAATCATTCTTTAAATTTGCAGAAAGTGGCTTTTATATCTTGAATTTGAGGCTGCGTGCATGCATGCATGCATTCCCACATATTGGAATATGCTCAATGAAGGCATCTTGTGGCTGGCTGGCTAGGTTCTGGTTCTTATATATCACTCGGTTACTCCTAATATTCTTCATTAAATTTTAGCTGGTAATTGGTATCATCATGCAGGAGCAGGACGGACACAGAAATTTATGTCCAGTGGAAGCTTTTGTACGTTATATATAATCAAAAGTATAAAATATTAATATTAATATAAATTAAAAAATAATATTGTGATAGCTAAATAAATAAATATTTTATGTCAATCACTGTGACATAAAATTATTAAAAAAAATATATAAGTCGTATATAAAATGGAAAAATTCATCCTCGTGTTAGTAATAAGAGATACCACCCCTGGGTGGGTGTATCACTTATTGTAATGCTTCCAGAAAATAATAATATCCAAAATGTGAAGAAAATTTCTGTCCCATTTTCCTTTCCGAAAATTTGTGCCGACTCAAAACCAGAGTCTGGGCTGGGTTACCAAACAACAATCTCTTTGAATACGCGTGCCCAATAAAAAAAACACTCACTATATATGCCTTCAATTATTATCAACTGTTTTTTTGCTTGATCAATTATTAGTATCACTTGTTATATCATGTAAATTATTACGAGAGAGAGAGAGAGAGAGAGAGAGAAGACAGTTTTAGGATAGATCAATACTTCAAAAAATAAGCAATAAATTGAACAGATCCTAATCCAATATTATTAATAATAAAAGTATAACACAATAATATTTATTGCAAATGATTGTGTTGTTGTACCTTTGGTTAGAAAAATATTTGTGTTATTAAACGTATATATTGAAGAAAAATGAATTAGGATCTCTTCCGTTACATTTATTCTTCAATTTTCCTCACTACACATTTAGCGAAATAAATATTACATTTAACGACACTTTTAGCTACATAAATATTATTTACAACAAATTTTATTTTGTCACTAAATATCCCATTTGTGTCGTTGAATATGTATTTTTTTGGGGAAGAAGAAGAATTGAAGAATAGATGAAATAAAGGAGATCCCTAAATAGAAAATTACTTATGCTTTATATCGATAAAAAAAATTATTAAGTTAAATATATAAATACCGACCGAAACACAAGCAAACATAAAAACAAAAGAATCGTATTTGATTGTATTCAAAGAATGTTAACTTTCAATAAAATTAAAGCCGCCTTAGTCAAATGGAGTATAAGAGAATGATCAAGTCATTTATTCGTATTGGAACTATATGTAAATATGTACGGATTCTTTGTGCAATATTTATATTTAACTTCTATAGTCGCCATTATGTGCTGGGTCGAATCGAAGAAATTCGGCACCCCTTAAATAAGATTTCGTATTCGAATCTTGTGAATAGAAATTCTATTAGGGAGTTGTGAGTTCCACTGTAGTTTGATTTCAAAATAATATAACGGTGTTGTTCAAAACAATCAATTGAATATTACTCCCTCCGTTTCACTCTTTTCTTATTTGTCAAAAACTTTTGGTTTCGCAAAATAGCTCACTTTTTCATAATATTAATACACAGTAATTTTTTTAAAAAATTATCATAATTTTATTATCATATTCCACTATTAAACTAACAGCTTGTATATAAAATAAATAATACTTTTAATATTCATCAATTTTCTGAATGAAGTTATTAGTTTTTTAAAATAGAGAGTATATAAAATTAAATAAATTAGAGAGAGAGAGAAAGAGAATGTAGAAATTCGAATTCCGGTCTAAACAGAGGGGGCGTGGGGAGGGGGAGGGCGAGGGGGAGGGGGAGAGAAAGAGACGTAGTTCATGGTCGTATGAATACAATAATTGGATACGCGTGTTATTAAACTGTTAGCGTTATTAATTGGAAAAAAGTCAAAACATTACTTTCTCTCTCTCCTGTAACTGCATTTCTGCTGTCTTACCCCTATAATTGAAAGAATAATGCTACTATCACATAAATATGGAGATGGTATTGTAAAATGACAGTATGTGATTTATTATTATTTTCGTCCTATAATAAGTGTTTTTTTAATTTAAATCATACAAATCAATACACAAGTTAAAATGACAAAAAATCCTTAATATATTTTTTTTGTTTTGTTTGGCACTTTTTTTATTGTCTTTTGGTCTCTCTTTCTCTTTCTTTAACCTTTCAACTTTCTAATAAATATCATTGGATGCATAAGGGCACATATGGAAAAATATTATAAAACTTGTTTTGGAGTTCTAACACATCACTTATTTTAGAAAAAATTGTTAAGCCTAAAAAAATACTTATTGTGGGACGGAGGTAGTATTGAATTAAATGAGTCATATCAATAATAAATTACATACTGTTACGTCAACAGTATGTTTAAATTATATAATTATTTTATGTGATAGTAGCATGACTCAATTGAAAGGCAAGGAAAGTCAAACCAGATACTAGTACTTAGCAGTAGTATTTTTTATACGACCATTACCTGGAAAATACAGGGACAATTACACGATAGACATTGGACCACTCAAGTAATTTATCAAAAAATGCTGGGTCGTTTTCGTAACTTAGCTAAAATCAAAGCCGGAAGCATCTCTGTTGCTCTCTTTTTTCTCTTCCCCATTCCCATGTGACCTCCCGGAAAGAAAAAATACACCCGTTGCAAATACAGAGCAAAAGAACAGCTCAAAGAATCAAATCAAGGGAGCTGAGCAAATGCCCTGAAGATTACAAAACTCTCTCCTACTTTTTCTCTGGTAACTTCTGATCTCTTTCTTAAAGTTTTATTATTGTGTGTTAAATTATGTTGAAAGAAAAAGAAACTTCGAGTGATTGTGGATATGGGCGAGAGAGCTCTCTAAACAAGCTCACGCGTCATGTTTCTGACGAAAATCGGGAAAACCCAGATGATAAAATGGGATTTTCTGAAAAGGGTATCGATTTTCTTAGACAATCAGATATGGATTTTGATGTTTCTCAGTCAAAACCCTTAAAAATTGGAACTTCTGGCTCTCAGGAGCTGACTCTTAGCTATCTGTGTGATAATTCCAAGTTGGGTTTTCTTGACAAAGAGATTTCCGGGAGAAATTTACTGAATTCTATTGAAAAAGTCAGTTATAAAGGTAAAGAAGTGGTTTCTGAGGATCAGAATCAAGATGATCGTAGATGGGTAGAGAGAGATTTTCTGCAATTAAATGAGATTAGGGGAAATTCTTCAAAAAGAGAGGTTCAGGACGACGAAATTGATAGGGAAAATAAAGAAAAGAAGCCAAAGCTAGAAACTCTTAATCTTTCATTAGCTTTGCCTGATGTATCACTCTCTCTAGCTGCATCAAATCCGGTGCAAAATGCTGATCCCCCAATTCGCCCAAAGCCTAGTAGGAGTGTACAATCTTTAGCACCTTCAAACAATAACACACAAACCACTTACTCCAATGATTTTACTGCTGCTTCAATGTCTTATTCATATTCACACCCGTTTTCTCATAACGCCAGTTGCTCGCTTACCCGGAATTCAACCGAATATTATGAGAATTCGGTGGGGAGTCATAGGAGAGACTGTGACTATATATGGAATGCTGGAGAGGGTACTAATGGATCGGTTCATAGTCGATTTAGGCCGGTTGGAGATGGTGTTGCACTGTCCAATCACGGTGGTGGAATTATGATGCAAGGTAATCGTGCAGTCAATAAGGACTCGTCTAACAGTCTTTATAGAACAACAAGCTCTGACAACCAATCATTTTTCCCATCTGAATTGCCAGCGAGGCCTCTGGTGGACACCCAGTCTGGTGATTCTAGAGGACGAGGATCTGATCAGTTACGAGGTTTGGAGAGTTTAGATGGAGGGAGAGGGAGAAAGCTTTCTAGACCTGAGAGGATTCTCCGAGAAATAGTATCGGAATCTATTCCTGTCATGGCACAGATAGTTCAGGAGCTTTCGGATGAAATAGTTGAATCCACAAAGGAATACCTGAAGAATGTAATTGCTACTCCAGAGAAGAGAGAGGAACTAGTGAGCCTTCAGAATAGGCTCGCAAGAAGATCTGACTTTAACAATGAGACTCTATCAAAGTCTAACAAAAATCAACTTGAAATTTTGATTGCAATAAAATTGGGTCTTGGAAGCTTCTTATCAAGCAGAAATCGCCTTCCCATAACTGAACTGGTAGAAATTTTCTTACTAGACAGGTGTCGAAATGTGAATTGTAAGAGGTTATTGCCAGTTGAAGACTGTGACTGCAAAATTTGCTCAACAAAGAAGGGATTCTGCAGTGAGTGCATGTGTCCTGTGTGTTTGAACTTTGACTGTGCCAATAACACTTGCAGTTGGGTTGGCTGTGATGTTTGTTCCCATTGGTGCCATGCAGCCTGTGGCATTCAGAGGAATCTCATAAAGCCTGGTCCTAGCTTGAAAGGTCCATCAGGGACTAGTGAGATGCAATTTCACTGCCTTGGCTGTGGTCATGCTTCTGAGATGTTTGGGTTTGTTAAAGATGTGTTTATGTCATGTGCGAAGGAATGGGGTCTTGAGGCCTTCGTTAAAGAGCTTGATTGTGTTAGAAAAATATTTAAGGAAAGTGAAGATTTCAAAGGTAAGGAGTTGTATGTAAAGGCTGATGAGATGCTATCCAAGCTCGAGAACAAGATGATGTCTCCTTCCGATGTCTGCAGTTTCATCTTTCAGTTTTTCATTTGTAAGTATCCACACTAAATTTTACTGCATTTAGTTCTCAACTTAGCATATATCTGAGCCATTAATGGGGTGCTTCGTAAGTGTCTTCTAAAATTACATGTGAACCAAAATATATGTGCCATTAAGGATTTTTGACATGATTCTCCTTTTCTTTTGGTATGTTTTTGACTTTTTCTAATGGCCTTTCTTAGATTTCAAACTTTATTGATATCTTCTTCCTGATTATTCATATTCTTATTATTAATAATGTAGTATAATAATATGCTTCATTCTGAAAATGATGAATAACAGATTTGTGGTAAAAACATTTTAAGCTCCAATGCTTATTGTTATAAAAGAAGAAAAAATGTTTTGTTCCAAGTCTTGGAATCAGGCTGCAAGTACAAGACTCGAATTCAAGGACGTCAAATTAATGAAGAGATGAAATATTAACTTAGTTAAATGAATGATGAGAAAGAAAATGAAATATATGACACTGGGAATTTGATCTCAAGTGAGTATATTTTAAAAGGTGTAAGATACGGGGACATAACCTCCTTGTGGTTTCTGCCAAAACTAGTTTATCCTGTGAGAACTGCAGGAGTAGATGTCAGAATGGTTGAATTACATTTAACGAGGATCTCGTGCACAGTGCACATAGGATGTGGTTAAATGTTCTTCCTAATGTTCTAAATTATATCTTAATCTTATTGTTCAGATGAGTAGGTGATCATGCTAGATAACCAGAGTCTAGTAACTTTGTAGAATTGGGCACTTTTGAGATTACCATATTCATTAACAATACTTTCTGGAATCATTTGGAACACGAGACCAATACTTTGTGTTGCAATCTTTGAGATGTAGCTTCTGTTTTCGCCTATGATCAATAGAGTCTGATGTAGGTTTTTTTCTGAGATTATTCACAAGATTTTTTTCAAAGGGTAATTTTCCATCACTCATTTTTTTTTAAAGTTGTTTTGAAATCTAATAGAATGTGTATTTTACTTCACTTACTGCATCTGAATTGCACACAGTAGTAAACCGTAAATTGGTAAGATGGTTCCTCTCTGGGGCCTTTTTCTTTAAAGCATGTCATAGAAAATCATTTTCTCATGCATTAAAACTTTCTCAGTCTTGTTTTATATTTCAGTAATATGTATTTCTTTTGTGTTTAGAGCACAAGCATTTTTAACTTGATTGCTTTTGTGATTAATAGATGCAGAAGGCATGTCAGACTTTCCTGCTTCCAGTGGCCCCTCGAAGGACTTGATATCAATACAAGGTACTCTTCGAAAAGATGCAACTCCTCTGCCACAATCTAACTCTCTCCCTCCGAAAACCTCTTTCTACAACACTGGCTCTTCAAGTGGAAGGCGGGATATGTTGCCACACGATCTCCATCAGAATGATCTAAAAGCTTCTCTCATGAGCGACAAAGTAATTGAAGATGAGTGGTCCGTAAAGTTACTAAAGAAAGATGGGTTTGAAAGCTTAGAAAGCGTTGTGCGAATTAAGGAAGCGGAAGCCAGGATGTTCCAGAGTAGGGCTGATGAAGCAAGGAAAGAAGCAGAAGGATACAGAAGGATGGTTAGAATGAAGAGTGAGAAGTTGGAAGAAGAGTATGCCGAGAAACTAGCTAAATTGTGTTTGCAGGAAACTGAGGAAAGGCGGATGAAAAAACTGGAGGACCTTAAGGGTTTGGAAAATTCACATTGCGATTATTACAAAATGAAAATGAGAATGCAAGCTGACATTGCAGGGTTATTGGAGAGAATGGAGAACACAAAGCAGCAGTGGGTGTAACCATTTTCTTTTTCTCCCCTCTTTTCAAGTGACATTGATTGGAACTGACGTGATTACTGGTTGTAGTTTTTCATTTTTTCTTTTTTCTTTTTTTGGGTTGACATTTTGGATTCTGTTTGTTCTTTAAATTCATAATGAATGGCTGTTTCTGTTTGGAGATTTCGAATTCATTTTATTTTTTTTGTACATTGTTTGTACAGGTTGGTGCTGCATTTTAATTTCCCACTGTATCAATTTGGAGCTTCAGATTAGTTGGTAACAATAACTGGATATTAGTGGAATTTATTATTAAAAAAATTATAATAGCTTTTGCTGATGACTTTCTGTAAATAGGTTCATCTGCCATTTCTCTTAATTGTATAAAAAATAATAATAAATAAATAAATAAAAAGAAATTACATTACTCTATCAGCTTTAACAATCGGTAGTGGCAAGCATTGTAGTATAATGTTGTACAAAATATTTAGAGTTAGCAGCTCCAACATATCTGCCCCTTAACCATTGGGCCAGCAATAAAAGGAAAAAGATCTTGATATTCATCTATCCATTTTCCATGGCTTATATAGGTCATGAGGCTGTGACTGAAATGAACCTCTCTCTCTCTCTCTCTCTCTCTCTATATATATATATATATATATATATATATATATATATATATAGGGTTCGTCTCTCTAGCGAACCATAGGGAGCGAACTAATGACGAACCGGCTATAGCGACGGATTTTTTTGTCGCTATAACATAAAAAACCGGCTTTCTATGTTATAGCTACGGAAAAAACCGTCGCTATAGCCAGTTCGTTTTTAGTTCGCTCTTTATGGTTCGTTGGAGAGACTGACCCTATATATATATATATATATATATATATATGTTTCTTTTGGTTTGGGAACTGCATGATGGAATTTTGTCCAGTTAGTTTTGTACCCCTTCCCCTAATGAAGGGGCAAGGAGAGGGAAAAAGAGGATTAATTTTTTTTTGTTTGTTACATTAATTTCAAAAAAGAGAAAATAGATATGTGATTCGCGTTATTTGGTATATTTTCTGGGGATAAATAAGTAAAAAACGTAAGGACATTAAACTGAATGTCTTGGTCAAGCAAGTTGTTGGTATTAGATTAATGAAGAAGAAAGCTCGAAAAAGAATGCCAAGCTGACAGCCATTATATAACTGATGTGATGATGTTTCATCTCCATTGTTAATGACAAAACAATCCAAGTTGCGACATGCATATAATCAATCCATTATCTACAAATAGATAGACAATGAGTGCCATCAGAGAAAAAATGATGAAGAAGAAGTGTAGTAGTGGCCACTGGCCATTAATAATAACACAACATATGTTTGCTTTTGCATCAATCGTGATATATATATATATATATAGTCAATTTTAAGGGCATACCTCTTTATTTTATATATAATATAATGTTCACCACCTTTAGCGACGGACCGAGAGACGGTTCGGTCCGTCGTTATAAAACAAATAACGGTTTATATGTTATGACGACGGTTCGATGTGTCGTTAAAAGCTAAAACGGCGGTTTTCTGATATACGCGACGGACCGAACCTTCGCCCGATCCGTCGCTGAAGGTGGTGAACAAGGTACCTAGGATCAAGGGATATATATATATATAGTTGGAAACTTGTGCAATCAAGATTTGTGCAAGTAAATACTACTACTATATAGGAGTAGTATTAGCAGGACGAGATATCCCAACAGTTGGGGTATGCAACTCATTTGCACCTCACCAAATTCTCCACTACCATTGGGCCTTAATTAGTATTTTGTCGACACAATTTGTTTGATGGGGACCTTGCTATTCCCACTCTTTCACGCCAACTACTGAAAACTTAGTCTGGGTCCCAAAGCATGCATGCTAATCAATTAATTTCAAACTTTGGAGATTGACACATCCTAACCTTTGCCTAAACCCAGGATTCTTCTCTTATCCTTGACACACAGCCTTAGTTGTCATCACAATTCTCAATTAATTACAAGAAATTAAAATAACATTTTTATATCATCCTTATTATATGAACAGTGAGTGAGTTTCAAATTCATGTAATTCAAACAAATAAATATCAATTTCCTAGAGTCTATATTGATGATTTTGAGATAATTTTGAATCAAATGTTTATTACAATGTCATTTTAAATTGAATATTATCAAGGCTAATTAATTATGACAATCACAACTAACTAACTGAAACACGATAACTCTACTACCTCCTTAATTATTACATGATATTGAGATAATATTTGTAGTAATAAACAAAGCATGCTCTGTTTGGGTCTAATCTCAAAGTTGTACTTATTTATAGAGAAAGTTGTAACGTTTTAAATTGTCTTATGCGTTTGACAGGTAGTAGTAAGTACCCAAAAAAAAAATAGAATGTGTTTGCTTGTCGGGAATTAATAATTATCCGAATGGACCTACAAATACACACTACAGAATTTTGGTTCGAGACAGAACAGTAGAGAATGGAGTTGTTAACTGAAGAAGAGAGAGAATCCCCCGCCCCCCCCTCTCGCCCCCCTCAACTATCGCAAAGAAATCATATATTTTTGCTTTTCATACAACCTCCAAACATAAATGAGAGTCTCTCTCTCTCTCTCTCTCTAATTATATACATCCTCCACTTCACAATATATATATATATTTGCAATAACATTTTCTTATCCTGCAATAACATTTTATTGAGGGAGAGAGAAAAATGTGGTTCTTGGAAAATTAGGTCAGGGAGATGTCATAGTGTTTGGGGATCAGAATTTTCTCCATTTCATGGTCTAAATTTAAAATGTGTTAAAATATGACATAATGCTGACATAAGAGCATTCACAGCAGTTTTTTTAATAGACTTCCTATCCCTACATTTGAAGAATATATCAATAAATTAGTATCCAACAGCTTCCTTATCCTTATATAATTCTCTATTTTAATCCCTATATATGATTTGACTCCTCAGGGTGAGGGAATCAAAAGAGCGTTCCCTATTTATGTAAAATGACATTTCACACCCTATTTATTGTGATTTTATGTTGGTTAAAGAATCTTATCTCACTTAATTGCTGATTTGGGTATGCCTATCAAATTCACTCATTTTTATTTTTTAAACAGAAGATTTAGAGTAGAAAGCGAACTATAAAAAAATTAAAAATTATTTAAATTTTTATTTTGATCATTTTTGTAAAAAATAGTACTACTAATTATAAATTTTATTATTTTATAATTAAAATAATATTATTTTAATTCTCATAAACACATAATGATCGTTGCACTTTTTAATTTCTAGCAATATCTATTTTTAAATTAAAATAATTGCAATTTTTAAATTCAAATAACAATTACTTTTAAATAAAAAATAGTTATAACGGTTAACACATGATTTGACTGTTAGAACTTTCAAATTTTAACTTTTAAATTTTAAATTTCAAAATTTAATATTTAAAGAATCAATATAAGGAATCTGTTGGGTACATACTGAAAAAATTGAATCTCTATCCTACAGAATGACCCAAAGCACTGCAGGATAGGAATAAAGATAAAAAATCTGTTGTGAATTCTCTAAGAGAGAATACACGTTTTAAATCTAGTCACTTGTTCTAAATCTTTGTGACTTGAAGGAATATAAGTGATTTAATCTGATGGTAACTATTCTTAGTGAACAGATCTTAATTAGTGATCACCATCCTTAGTGTGGTGGTTTGCCACATGTGAACGGATAAATTTAAATATTAGAAAATTATATCACATAATATTTATATATACACATATATATTGTGGGCCTCATATGTCAGACAAAAATTCATAATATATATGTATAAAAGTATATGTGATCATTATGTGATATTTTTTTATGTGATAATAGCATTGTTGAATATTAGGCGCAAAAGAGATGAAGAATCCGCAAGCAAGCAACGTGGTTTTACTAACGTGGCAATCCATGTATGTATATATCTGGTCAATTCGTCAGCCACCCCAGAAGCCGATGGACCATAAACCTTTTGACACGTGGTGGATATGATTGGCTGGGTCCCACCTGAAAAGGCTTGAAACTTACGAGTAATTATTTTCTTTCTGACCCCACCAAATTCATCCTGTGACAAAATCACCCCCGACAGTTTACTAATTTGACCATCCATGCCTGGTTCTCCGGGCGGAAACTGTTCCGCCTGTGAGTGTAGACTGTGGAGTCGTAGACTACATGTCAAAATGCTTCACTCTTTCGGTCTTTATATTAATAATATATATATATATATATATATATATATATTCATTTTTGTAGTACAAGAGAAACAATTTACTCCATATATACTTTAAATATAATAGACTAATAACAATTCATTGGTAGTCTAGAACGATTCTCACCAACACTTTCTTCAACTCATTGCTAAAAGGAATTGATTCCCGAAAAGACAAATGTTAGTTTGACATAGAAGATTTTTCTAAATTTCCGTTCTGTTTTTTTATTGTAAGTATAAGATTATAAACTCGAATTTAGTCGAAATTAAAATTACTACGGAAGATAAAAATAAATTTGACTAAAGAGGACGCAGTTTTCAAAGACGTTGGATTGATATCTATACCTTTGAATAATGAGTCCTACTACGACAATATTGTTGTACTGACATTCTAACGATTTTTTTTGTTGTTGTTGTTGTAACTCTCAAAAAATGTATAGTATTTATTCTAACGAGAATTTTTACAAAAAATAATGTTTTAAGTGTAATTTAAATACATACAAGAAACGTGATCTGTACATGTCGCTACAACAATGTCCCCTAAATTTATTATTGAATAATATATGCAGGTCACGTGTACGGAGGCATCAAAACAGAGGAGGAATCATCAGCAGTCGCAATGCCAATGCACCGTTGGGATCTCCATATAGATATAGCTATATGGAGTACAAAATACATGCATCCCTCTGGGCTCTGTCCCCCGTCACCTTCAGGGCAGATAGAGATCATTTTCCGCACGTTAGCCCAGGGCACCAGGCCTACCAGTATCAACTAACCTGCTTAATCAACCGTTGAGCCACTCATTAACTTTTAATATTTTCAAACTTAAATACTGATATAAATTCATTTAATTTATGTTAATATAACTAGTTTGTTGAGGGCACACATTAACGTGTGTAATTATTTTAAAATATTAATAATTAAAAAGAGAAATTTGGAATAATAAAAATAGAAATATATGGAGAGAGATAAGTAGAATGTGCAAAATAATGGAGATATAAGTAAGTGGATGTTGAACGTGAGAATAATGTATAGATAGAATTTAATTAAATTTTTTTTTTTTATGTTCGGTTTTGACCTAAAATCACCACAAATGGTTATCAAAAGTTAGATGTTTTATTAATAGAGATAATTGTTTTACCTTTATGTACATGGATTAAGAAAGTAATTCAATACTATCACTTCAAAATTAAAATTTGTGTAAAATTCATCATTATCCTTTTATAAGAAAATAAGAATTAATAATGTAAGAGAGAATTATTACTTTTTATAAAAGAATAAGAGAATCTAAGGATATTGACAACAAATAAATTTAAATAATTTTTTTTTTCTAAAAAGTTGAATAATGTTATAATTCTCAAATTTTTTGCTCTCAAAAATTCATATGTCATCACTCATCAGCACATTAATTAAATACATTTTATGTAATTAATTATGTCATAAAATATTATTATAATATTAATATAATGTGATTTGTTATTACTAGTACTATTTAAGACATCTAAGCATTGATGGAGTATTAGTACTCTTTTGTTTATGTAATACGGATGACTATTTACGCGTGAGGGCCTCCATGGAAAGCAAATGTAACGCCGTTCTGGACAGACGGACAGTAAAATAGTCCCTACATGATGATACAGTAATAATAATTACCAATATTGACGGCGTTAACTTTGCAATCCATAAATTTCGCCGTCACACTATCCCTCTCCAAAGTATAGACTTTGTCAAATAAGAGCAACGGCTAGTCGTGCTGACTGCTGAGGTGTGGCGGTAACGATGATCAGGTAGCCGTCGCAAATTATTTGTTCTTCCTATTCTTCCATCTGTACTATTTGATTTGCAAAATTAA
This sequence comes from Panax stipuleanatus, assembly GCA_020205555.1. NCBI lineage: Eukaryota > Viridiplantae > Streptophyta > Magnoliopsida > Apiales > Araliaceae > Panax > Panax stipuleanatus. The sequence goes on along the minus strand of CM035119.1, from coordinate 135,809,307 downwards.
TATATTTTCAGTCCATTCTTAGACAGTCTAAAAAAATATTCTTTTTTATTTAGTATTTACTCATAATTTTATAGAATATTTAATCTGACAATATAACAATAAAATTATAACTAAAAATTATATTATATTATTTTTCGTCCTTAAAAGAATGAACAAATATATTTTTCAAACATAATAAGAAAAGTAAAAATAGAGAAAGAGAAAGAGTCTCAAATTTATTTTTAATGGCTTCACAATATTATATAAAATGATGAATATTTTTATTTTTTATAATAACGAACCTCGTTAAATAACATATTTATCTTTTACTTCATTTACTATATCTCATCCTCTTGAAGAAAAAATATTATATCTTTAATTATCTTTTTTGAAGACGGAGATAGCATTTGTACAGTAAATAAATAAATAAAACACAACTCCAGTTATGGGATCAAAGTGAGTACAATATGTAGGGATAACAACTTGTCCTGTCTCCATGGTGATCCCTACGCTACGTTCCGTCCCCCGAATGAGAACGATGATTTTGACTTTGACCAGAGATGGAGTCGAGAATGAGTAATTACCGAATGTTATTTATAAAAATGGGAAAGGAATGATATTTGTTTCCTACGTGGCTACGCCCCAATCCCCGCCCTTGACCTCGAACCAGAATAGTTATAAGGAACTGATATTTTCACATGATCCTTTCTTACATGAGCATACAGTGTGTCTCATTTTCATGTGAGAAAGAACCATGCCAAAATATTAAAAACACATGAGAAAATAGTGCTTCCCTAATTATATACTAATTAAATTAATATTTATACTATTATATATTACATAATTAAAATATATATCCTTGTGTGTGTGTGTGTGTGTATATATATATATATATATATATATATATATTATTTGACTTTTCTTAATTTTAATTTTATTATATATGCACTAAAGTATGATTAATTTTCATGTACGTGTTATTGTAAATATAACTAAAAGTATTTTTTTTATTTAAAAATTTCATAAAATGTTAATTCCGGCAATGATATAAATTTTTCGTGGGGTTTAAATTTTATATGGGGATGGAATTAGTTATTAAATTTTAATCCATATAAAGAATGTCAAACCGGCAAAAAAGTGAATTTGTTATAAATCAAATTGACGGTAGGATTAGCATGAAGTGAACTTTATGTTAATATCACTTTATGTTCAATATAGTGCTGACACGCTGACAGAGAGATCACCCTCTCGCCTGTGTGTCAGTAATGTATTAGATATGAAATAAATTTATCATAAAATTTACTTCATACTAACAACCGGATCCCAAATTGACATATCTAAGAAAATGAAAACGAGAGTGAAATGTATAATTCCAGCCCCAGCCCCAGCCCCATTGACATCCATAATAATAGGCGCGCCCAATTATGGAATATAATTTTATTTACGTGCAAGTTAAGAGCCATCCTGTAAAGCGCGCCGGCCCACGCATTACATATCTCAGGAGCGTCCCCCAGCGCCACTATTTATTTTTCGAGGTTTTCATTAAATGATCTGACCACCACTAATGTACTTCTGTTTTGGTTTGAGCAAATCAGTAGATTCAGGGTACATTGGAGGGTATTCCGGGAAGAATAAGCAATAAACTAAACAAAAGGGGCGGTGACATGGTCTGGAATGCAACAATGTTCCTTTTCCATTTCTTTTTTCTATTTACTTATTTTAATAACTCCTATATGAAATTAGTATTACTAGTCTTCTAGCAGTATAATATAAAAAGGGAGCCCTCTTTTCGGCCCAAAGTATTATATAATCATTGTTTTACCCCAAAGGATTCCTACTTTTCCTCTTTTTGTCCTTTTAGTATTTCTCTTTGTAAGCCCCCACTTTTGGGGTTTATTTATTTCAGTCCCTAGAGGTTAAATTAAATGATGCATTAGAGGGTATATTTTCATATTACATGTTGCATAGCAATAATGCACAATATAATACTAGTATGTGATACCAAGGTGCACCTCTTAACTAATGTGATACAATGGAATTAATTAGTTCAGTAATAACGTACCTATACTTTTAATTTGTAAAATATTAATTTCAAGATTGTTATAAATTTATTTTTATTTTGATTCAGCAAAAGTATTATTAAATATAAAAATGAATATTTCAAAATTTAATAAAAATTTATATCATAATTTAAATTTTAAAATTTTACAAATTAGTTAAAATTAAAGTAATTTTCCTTACCTTTACGTTTGAATAATCTTGGTACTTTAACCCTCCTTGAAGTAATCAAGATTGAAATGTGGTGCTTTATACATATATTCTCAATTTCAAAGCCTTCTGATAGAGGTAAAGTGATATAATTAATCTTAGTGAAAGTAAAAGAAAGTCAACATTCATTATTTACATGGTTATTCACTTTCTCTATAACAAATGCAAATCAAATTTAATCACCCTTATTAAATTGTGAAAATGTTTTTTCTTTTCTATTTAGTCATTAAGCATAACACTAATCAAAATCAAATTTGAAAACCCAAAAACCACATAAATTAACGCTAGGAGTGGGAGCTAAAAAGTGATTTTGGAGTGGTTGGCAAAGGATCATTCACTACTATTGACATTGATTACTAACCGCCAAAGTATAATCATAATTAGGTCAAATAATTAAGGAGATTGTTATTTTTATAAATAAAATTGATATTTGTATCATATATCAGTTATGTGAGAGTGAACTGTGTATCAGTTTTGTGTGTTTAACATATGCCCTTAGGGCACATATTAATAAATTCTTTAATAAAAAAGCCTGCAATTTTTTAACCGTTAAAAATACTATTCAACTTTTAAGATAATTAATATTTTCTTTCTTGTATTATTTTTTTTTATCTTTTTATTTAAACTTTCAAATCTTATAAATTTTTTATTTTATCTTACATCATTTATATGACAACGAATACTTGTAATAGAGTCACTTAAAAACATCAATTTTTATGTGTAAATATGAATTTTCATTATTAATTAAGTGCTTACAATTTTCCAAATGTGTCAATGTTGTGAACAGCTCACCATTTTACAGCCCAATAAAACGACCTCCGTTTGTCTTTCTCCTCACTACCCTTTTCACTATCTCTTTCTCATTCTTCAAACATTGCTGTAGAGATCGAGTATTTTAAACCTCTTTCTCGCTTTCTCTCTTTCTCTCTTTCTCTCTTTCTCTCTCGTCTGTGTTAATCTTATTTTTCTTCTTCAATAAACAATAAAAAGGAGACATCAAGAAGAAACTGTGGAGTGGCTAGTTACTGATTAATATTTATCAAAGCCAAAATGGTGAATCTTTTTCTCAAATTGTTTCTCATATGCTTTTTTCTTGTTTTGGCTTCTGGGTATGCTTCAAGAAATCTGCCTATCCTATCATTCGATGAAGGGTATTCACAACTATTTGGAGATAATAATCTCATGGTCCTTAAAGATGGAAAATCAGTCCATATCTCTCTAGATGAACGAACAGGTCTCGATCTTCTTCTTCTTTCTCTCATCTTTTATTTTTCTGTAATCTCTCTGTCTTGGTCTTTTTAAAGTTTTTTTTTTGGGTATGTATGTACAGGTTCTGGATTTGTGTCACTAGACCTTTACCTTCATGGATTCTTTAGTGCCTCAATAAAGCTACCTGCCGATTACACAGCTGGAGTTGTTGTTGCATTTTATGTGAGCATTCTATTTTCTTGTCTAAGGAAATCTAAACATACCCAGATTGAGTGTACCTTTTTTTTTTTTAGCACTCTTGTGTATTCTAAAATACTGACCGAAACTTGGGTTTCTGCATATATTTTTTGTTTTAGTTGCTATGCCTCTGCTAATGCTAGGTATATAAATACTAGATATGTTAAAATTAGCTCAGCCCAGATGGGTATATATGTCTAATTTATAATTTCCGGGATAGGTTTAACTGTTTTATGAGACTTGTTAATATAATGAAATCAGTAACGGCTAGGTAAATTGCTTCAGGCCATGCCTGTTTATTTTGAATATCATAATATTCCTGGTGATGGATTTCTTTTCCAAGTTTATTTATTTCTTGCACAATTCTTTAGTTATTCTTCTCCATAAAAAGCTTTAGCTATAAAATTTGATAGAAAAATCAATTCTATTACATGAATATGTTTCAAAATTTAAAATCAACACAATCAGATTAATGGGTCACTTGCGGTTTATTTTATACATATATTTGCTTCGGTAGTTCATCTTTTGAATAGTCAAACAAACCACCTTCCAATATATATAAATTTTCTCTCTTTTTTGGGATGATTACAGACGTCAAATGGAGACATTTTTGAGAAGAACCATGATGAAATTGATTTTGAGTTTTTGGGGAATATTAGAGGCAAAGACTGGAGGGTTCAGACCAATGTTTATGGCAATGGAAGCACAAGTGTTGGCAGAGAAGAGAGATATGGTTTGTGGTTTGATCCTTCAGAAGATTTCCATCAATACAGCATTTTGTGGACTGAAAAAATGATCATGTAAGAAAGTGAAACCTTCCCAAAATATTTTGGTTGTCTTGAATTTTTTCTATTTGTAGTTTCACAATATATTTTGAAGGAAGTTGTTATTTTCGCATGTAAAAACAAGACCCACCTATTATTAACGTGAGGAAGATCGTGTGAAAATTATCATTTTTCACTTGTGGAATCATATCTAGCATAATTTTATAATATATCTTTCGTTTATATTCTTTACTTTGGAGTTTTTAGTATGATGTCTCTGTTGTAGGCTTGTAGCATTTAAGCATTATGTCCTTGTGAACTTTACGGTGAATATTGCTATGCCTTAACTGAAAATGACTCCCCCGTCCTATCAATACATAGAACTCATGTTTTTACTACAACTGATTTAGCTATGGTATACAGATTTTAGTTTAGAAACTAAATATGTAACTTCAATTCATTTAGTAACAGTTATATGCAGTTGGATTTTCTCAGTAGTATATTGTGGTGAAGATAGGTTTCGAATTTTCATGTTTTTGTTTGCTATGTAACTGCAAGAAAGAGGGCCAGAGAGATTCCTCTGCATTTATTGTGAATTGTCACTTCCCTTCCCTTCCCACTTGCCCCTTGTTTTACCTACCCTCATCAAAAGATAAATTTTGCATACTGATTGATTAAAAGTTTTTGGTTATTTTTGTTTTATGATCTTGCATTTCTCCTACTTTGTTTGTTTATGGGTGTTTTTATGTTTATCTTGCAGCTTTTATGTGGACAATGTCCCCATAAGAGAGATGAAGAGGACAGAAGCAATGGGTGGGGACTTCCCTTCAAAGCCAATGACTCTTTATGCCACAATTTGGGATGGGTCTGGTTGGGCTACAAATGGAGGTAAATACAGGGTCAATTACAAATATGCCCCTTATGTCGCCGAGTTCTCGGACCTCGTCCTGCACGGCTGTGCCGTTGACCCCATTGAACAATCCTCCAAATGCGATAACACTCCCAGATCCAAATCCATTCCTACCGGAATCACTCCCGAACAGAGAACCAAAATGCAGAACTTCAGAAAGAAATATATGCAATACTCATATTGCTATGATAAAACCCGATACAAGGCTCCTTCTTCCGAGTGTGTGATTGATCTCCACGAAGGCGAGCGCCTCCGAGGATTCGACCCTGTCACATTTGGTGGACGCCATCACCATGGTAAACGACACCACGGGAGCCGATCAAGCCGGGATGAGATAACATCCATTTAAAAGTCCATAACTTGTAGTATTTGTCACATGAACATTACTGTCATTATCCTCTTCAGTTTGATTTAGTTTTGGTGTATAGAGAGAAGAGTGCATAGATTGATTGAGGGTTGATAGGGACACTTTTCATATTGGGGTATGTATATAGTATTTCATACCTTTAGCCTTTCGGTTTCCATCCATAATATTCTCATATGATATGGTGATAAATATGTATTGGACAACACCCTCGTGGTTTCAAATAAATAAATTATTCCCATGTTGTTATATTTGTGTGGCGGTGCTGGTAAGGTATGGATTTAAAAGTTTAAAATGAGATGAGCAGAGTATAACTATCAAGTGGAGTAGCATGTTTGTTTTGTTTTGTAACTCATTGTAAGTATGTTTGTTTTTTACATAATGGCCAGGATATCAGGTCCATTAGTATTTTTAGTCAGAGTTGTCATGTTCTTGGGGACATTTTGTCAATGGCAAGCAGGAATCCTAGGCAGTTGAATGTGAGTTGATTGGTTCCTACACTACATAGTTTAATTTGAGATTATATATTTTTATGGGCACTCCAAAGGTACTATGCATATTCCATTTTTTCTGTGAAAAAAAAAACAAATTAAGGAAATGGATACAGATTCATGAATCTGAATATTTTTAGGGCCATGAGATGTTTGTGTTTGGACATCCAAAATCTTGGTAATACTACATTACGAATCCTGTTAAGTTGGTCAATTGACCAATACAATTCTGACATGTAGACAGATCACCTCCTGACTTGCGTAACCACATATTAATGAATTGACTAAAATTAAGTTAATTTCATACTTACCACTTCGTTGCATTACTACTACAAAGGAAAGTGCATTTATAACACACACTAGCATGTGAGATACGAACACGTGGAATGGGGGAAAAAAGAAACCCGATATAGATACTACTTTTGCAATTGTCCATTAAGATTAAGCTATGGAAATACACAAGAACTGATTTTTTATTTTTTATTTATAAGCTTGTAGTATTACGATTCAATACGAGGGATACCGTTGATCCTGGGTGTAATTTTGGCTTCTATTGAGTGACCGACTAATACGGATTGATAGACACATAATTCATACATTTTATTATCCCTAATTTTGTTCTTTTAATTATATTAGTTTATTAAATTAATATGTTTTATTTTATTTTGTAGGGTTTCATATTTATTGCAATAAAATCAAAATCTTGGTGATCAAGCGATATTTAATGCTCTTATTCATGTAAGAAATATCCAAGAAGAATCCTACAAGGAGAAGGAAAGAGGTGGAACAATCTTGGTGTGCAAGTCAAATCCAACAAAGAAAATGAAAGTCTATCTAGAAGATTTCTTTGAGAAATTGATTGCCACTAGAAAATTAAAACCTACATGGGAACAAAAGTATCCAAGTTCAATGTATCTAAATTAGGACACAAAGTTATTTTCCCGATAAATAGGTCTCTTGTTTTAGAGAGAAAGGATGATTATTAGATATTGTATTAGTTTAGGTTAGGAGTAGAAGTAGATTAAATTACTTCTTTATTATACACTTGTTGAAGAATCATCAATAAAGGGAGTTTTCTTATTTTATTTCTTCTTCTTTATTTTAGTTAGTTATTTTATTTTTAATGTCTAGTTAATTTTTTTATATCTAGGATGAAGATGAAATTAAATAATTATTCATGATAATATTTTTCATCTCTTCTATTATTTATGCCTTTATGTTTAATTGATTTCGCCTTCATATTTCGTTATTGAAATACCTTCGTTTTATAGTTCATATGTGATTTTAAATTCATTAAGAGGTTTTGATAGATTATTGTTAAGATATGAGTTTTTCATAATCCATGCTTGCTCAAAGAAGTTTTGATGGGTTATAGTTAATCCTTAAATTTTCATAGTCTATGCTTGCCCACGTTAATTATAAAATTATTAAATTAAAGGGAAGGGAGATCAAAATCATAAATAAATTATAAAAATAGAATAGATTGAATTATATATTATGTTTATTATTTAATGGATTCGGATTCCTAGATTGTTTTCTCATTATTAGTTTTCATATTCTAATTAATCAACTCTCGATATTTTTTTCTAATTCGCCTAAAATAGTTATTAAGGATATATTAAAATTAATCTAGTCTCTGTGGGTTCGACTTGTACTTGCCAGTTCTTCAACTTGACACTGTGCACTTGCAGTTACATATTTTTATCACATCAAGTTTTTGGCGCCGTTGCCGGGGACTAGACTTAGTTTTATATTCCTTAATTTTTATTTATTCGAGTTAGTTTATTTTTCTAATTTTTTTTTATTGTTTTTAGGATTATCGAAGCGGATCAACAGTGCGGAAAGACAAGACTATTGCTGCGCTTTTTCTGGTATTTTGTATCTTAACTCAAAAAAAAAATTAAAAAAGTAAGTAGCTTAGTTTTTCTTTTTTTTGTTAGTTAGAAAATTAATTGTCGCATTCATGCATTCACTCACGTAGAGCACATCCTATTTAGGTTTTTTATTTTATTTTATTTTATTTAACCCTAGAATTAGGATTCTTATTTTATTTTTTTTTTTATTTTTTTTTTGTGACTTTCGTGGTTAGCTGTTTATTTATTTTGTGATTTGTGGAAAGATGGATTCTTATTATAGTTGGAATAATAATTTTGCTTGGAATCAAGAACACTATGAAAATTTTAATGCAGACCAAGTAAATCAATTTTTTTCAACTTATGAAAATTCTTATCTAAGTTCATATCCATATCCATATCCATATTCGGATCCAGAACCTCAATATCCACAAGAATTATCAAATGAAGAAGAGGAAAGACTTAGTGTCTTAGAGAAAACTATGGAAGTTTTAATGAAAAATTAATTTAGCGTGGATCAAGCTATATCTCGTCTAGAAATTCAAATGAGTCGATTAGCAACCATAATAAATGAACAAGTGATGGGTGAATTTTCTAGTAACTCAGAGGTTAATTTTGAAAATCTTGATAGTTGTGGAAATGATGATGAAAATAAAAATTTTGTATTCAATTCTACACAGTTTGAGTCAAGCGAATTTGAGGAATCTAAAAATTATGAGTCTATACCTAAAATTGATCATGTCACATTTAATGAGTCGGATAAAAAAGTCTATAAACCTAAAGCTCCATACCCTGAAAGACTTATTCCTAAAAAACCACCTAGTGATATTTTAGACCAACCCATTAAAATAAACATGATCCAAGAGTTGTCCATGACCCAAGAAATAATTAAAAATAGACTCTTGATTGAAAAAGATCCAATTAATTTTTTCTTAAATCATCTTGACCAAAATTGGAATGAATCCGAATATTTAGATAAGGTCAATGAGCTGTTGAGATCCACTACAAATAAGTTAACTAAACTAGAACATGTATGTGAACCAATTCTTCCATCATTTGAACATGTTAGTGAAAATTTTCTTGAGATAAATTTTAAGCATAATTCTAATGAAAATTCTGACTATTTTCAATTTCCTAGACCTCCTGAAAATCATGACAAATTCACACTCACTTACCCATTTGTATCATTCATGTATAATCATATAATATTTAAGATTTATAAAATTCGTAGGTACGTACATTTGTTTTCCTTCTCACCACATTTTCTTGCAGAATAAATGCCCCGCATACAAGGTACAATTCTTTCACATCTTTGTTCTCTTTTCTTCATTTGCATACATTGAGGACAATGCATGATTTAGGTATGGGGGAGTTTGTTTGTATTATTGTATTAGATTTTTTTTTCTTTTTAGGAAAATGTTGTTTAAAAAAAAAAAAAAAAAAAATTAAAAATTTTGTTTGACTTTTTATGGATTGAATTTATTCTAATAAGTGTTCGTGGAGTTAAAAGTCATGAGTAGGATTGAAAGATTTAGAACTCTTAAATCTTTGATGAGGTACGAAATCTTAGTTTGAAATACCATCTGGACTAATATTGATTTCAAAAGTATTTTTTTTTTGCACTTCACAATCGCACTAACTCTTAGTTGTGGATATAAACTATGATTCGAGTAATTTCAAAAAGAAAAAGAAAAGAAAGAAAAAGAAAAAAAAAATAACTGCTTCAATGTCCATTGAACGAAATAACTGGGTATCTAAGCTTCATGAAGCATCGATATTCACGCTGAAAAGTGTGATGAATAAAAGCAGTTTGACTAGTCTAATTTTGTGACTTTTGTTACTCGAGTTAGTAAGCCCTTAGGGGTGTTTCTACACCTAGTGCCTTAAAATCAACTGATTTAGGAGTCATTGGTCCAACGCTCGCTATATGGGTAACTCTGAAAAGCCTAAGAAAATGGGATATTGCATAAGTCAAGAAAAAAAGTCAAGAAAAAAGAAAAGAAAAAAAAAGAGAAAAAAAAAAAGAGAAAAAAAAAAAGAAAAATGAGTTTGCTTGATTTTCATGGTAAAATTCCTACTAAGAGTTACATCATACACACATGCATGCATCACATGGAATTAATATTATGAAGGATGATGTCTAGAATGAAGATTAAATATTTTTCATAAGGTGAAAGTGTGATTTTGAATTTAATTTTGCTTATATATGCCCATGGATATTTAGAAGTTGTAATTCAATTTCATGACCTGTTGAACTCAAAAATATTTTTGAATTTTGTGGGTATATTCACTGCAAACCCTCACGAGACACAACTCGTCCACTTGGGGTAACCTTGGGGTTTAAAGGCTTGTTGCACATGCTAAGTGCAATCGTGTCTCCTACGAAAATGGGGTAATATAATTTTTATTTTATTTTATTTTTATTTTACTCGAGGAAGAGCAAAAGCTAGGTATGGGGGTATTTGATAGACACATAATTCATACATTTTATTATCCCTAATTTTGTTCTTTTAATTATATTAGTTTATTAAATTAATATGTTTTATTTTATTTTGTAGGGTTTCATATTTATTGCAATAAAATTAAAATCTTGGTGATCAAGCGATATTTAATGCTCTTATTCATGTAAGAAATATCCAAGAAGAATCCTACAAGGAGAAGGAAAGAGGTGGAACAATCTTGGTGTGCAAATCAAATCCAACAAAGAAAATGAAAGTCTATCCAGAAGATTTCTTTGAGAAATTGATTGCCACTAGGAAATTAAAACCTACATGGGAACAAAAGTATCCAAGTTCAATGTATCTAAATTAGGACACAAAGTTATTTTTCCGATAAATAGGTCTCTTGTTTTAGAGAGAAAGGATGATTATTAGATATTGTATTAGTTTAGGTTAGGAGTAGAAGTAGATTAAATTACTTCTTTATTATACTGTAAGACCCCAACTTTTATAAATAAAAACTTAATTTCCTCTATATATTATTTTGATATAGTAAGGTGTTGATTTGATAAATGTGGTAAGTTATGGATGGAATGTGCAAATTTTACAAAGTAAGCAAGTGGTCATAATATATTCGTTGTGTCGGGGAATATTCTTTTGTCGGAGAATATTCGTACGACGGCGCAGCCATTGGTGAACCCCACAACAGAATAATTGTCGGATATAGAAAGCGACAGAAATAACATTTTCACGGCAAAACTTTTACCGTTAAACTGTTAAAATACCCGGTGATAAAAATACAGTAATACGCATTGTTGCAAAGTAGCACACGGTATTGCACAATATCTTTGATTATTGATGCTTACGTAAGAAGTCACTCAGTATTTAATAATTGTTACAGTATTTACTGTTTAATATTTTATATTATTGACTCAATAATTGCTGCATTGATATTTTATTGACTCAATAATTGCTACGTTGCTATTTTTTTTATGATTCAATAATGGCTACAGTTGATATTTTGTAGTATTGATTCAATAATTGTCGTTGCACAGTATTTCACGTTATCAACTCAATAATTCATATTATTTGAATAATATTATTAGATAGCATTATTGACAATGTCTAAGGAAGTTCTGTCTAGGAGGGGTTATTTAATTGCGCGCCAGTAAGGAGAAGTCCTTATCGGAAGGCCCCCTCTTTCCTGGGAACGACCTGGTTGTCATTATTGTGATTCTGTAATATTAATTTATATAATAATTGATGAATGGTTGATAAAAATATTTTCATTGTGTTGGAAATATTAATGTTAGTAGAAATCGACATTTATTTCGATAATAGTTGATTTTCGGATGTTAAATTGACCTAACGGAGAATTAATCAGATAAATGAGCAATTAATGGGTGGTTAACATGTGGGACCCACTTATTGGTGGATAATAAATAGTTGGTGGGTAGTTGCAGGGGTGGAGGTGCAAGATTTATAAACTTGAGGGACTAAATTAAAAATTTAGGCAAAGATGGAGGTACTAAAGTGTAATTGTCCAACCTTTTTCTAGCCTATAAATAGCAAGCTAATTTCATTCATTTCTCACCATTCTTGAAGAACAAAGTTATTATAGTGAGAAAAATTATAGAAAGAAAAAGAAGAAGAGTATTCTGCTACTACACTACTCCAGTATCAAATCTTCTACTGAGGTAAGGGGTATTATTTCTTTTATATTCATAAAGAATGCTATTTTCTTTCAATACTCGTAAGGGTTGTTACTCTATTCTTTATTGATCTGTGGGAGTAACCTGTCTACGCGGATTACCGCATGCATGGTGAATAACCCTTTGTATTCATTCTTTATTGATCTGTGGGAGTAACCTGTCTACGCGGATTACCGCATGCCTGGTGAAAACCTTTTGTATTCATTCAATTCCTTAATACTCTGTGGGAATAATCTGTTTACGCGGATTACCGCATGCGTGGTGAATCACCCTTCGTATTCATTTCTATTAAATTGTGGAAATGATCTGTCTACGCGGATTACCGCATGACGGGTGAAAATCCAATTACAGTTTCGTATATTCATTCATACTCGTATGAAATATTATTTCACTGAAATATTGGTCTGAACTTGTTATGAAATTTTTTTTTTTTTTTATGACAAGTTACTATTCACGGGTTACTATTCATGAGTTACTATTCACGGTAAAAAAAAATATTATTTTTTTTTATCTTTGATTGGATCCAAGTTTGAAACTTCATTCTTGAATTTTGCTCCACAATTGATTATTACGGAGTATTCATGAACTTGGATAAATTAAATTACGAATTTCTAATTTTTGTCCTTTATCTCACTGGATTCGTTTTTATATTATTTTTCATCATCCTCAGTCTTAAATGATGATACAAATGAATATCTTTGGCCTGTAGTGCAAAGATGAATGATTATTTGATGAATATCTTTGGCCTGTAGTGCAAAGATGATTACCTGATGAATATCTTTGGCCCGTAGTGCAAAGATGGACAGGAGTTGAGATGAACATGATCACTGGTGATATAAATGAATATCTTTAGCCTGTAGTGCAAAGATGAATATTTGATTTGAGATATATATTGATTGATGTTACAGGGATAAAATATTGATGATGGACTTTAAATCATAGAAGATAGTAGACTTCATTCTCTGCTTAACTCTTCTAATGATTTGTTATTTCCGCTGCGAATATTGATCTAAAACTTGTTGTCCATAATATTTTATCTGAACTGTTGAAGACTAACGATAATTTATTTTTCATTATCTTAGTCATAATATTCTTTACTGGGCTAGTTGAGCACACCCTTTTCTTCCATTGTTCTCTTCAGGAAATGAGAATATTGCGGGTACTAGTCGGGGAATGGAGTGATGGTCCGATTTAGAGCAGTAGTAGTCCTCACTATTTCTGATAAATAGTGTGATCATAATTGTAATGAGGACTTAGTTTGAATCTTAATATTTTCTACATATTTGTACTGAGACTCACAGTTGTGTGGTCGTATTTTGCACGACCGTATGATATAAAGTTTGTATTTGAATTCTGTACCATGTATTTGGCGACTCAGAATGGGTTGGGTTGAATGGACCTATTCTGGGGGCGTCACAGTTGGTATCAGAGCTTAGGGATATGATCTCTGGCGGAGATCTGGGAATATAACTAGGAGGGGAGAGACGAGTAAATCCTTCGCTAGTGTTTGTCCTACCTAAGCTTATGTGGTATTTATTTTGTCGGTCGGAACATAGGGTTGATATGTGATATGTTAATTTATTTGATTAACCCTTGTTTTATGGCAGTATTTGAGAATGGCAGCTGAAAATCTTAACAATGGAGTGAATGAGACCGTTGAGACACCTTTAATCACCAACCAAGAGAACGTACAACAGGAAGGCAACAATTCTCCTGTAAACAACCCTACCGAAGAAATGATAAATGACGGGATGTTCAGAAGTTTTTTGCAGTTCATGCAAAACCAGACGAGGGAGACTCGTGTTCATAATACAGGTGGAAATAATAACTCGCGGCTTGTCACTGCCAGGCAGTTTAAAGAGTTGGGACCACCAGAGTTTCAGGGAAAGCCAGATCCAATCAAGGCAGAGACGTGGGTTAAGCAGATTACCAAGATATTTGATGTCTTGGGATGCACGGAGGAACAGAAGGTTTCATTCGCCACGTTTATGTTTCGTGGAGAGGCAGATTACTGGTGGGAATCTGTGAAGCGTACCCAGCCTGCCGCACTCAAGATGTCTTGGGAGACGTTTCAGAAACTGTTCAATGACAAGTACTTTCCAGAAAGTATTCGTCACATGAAAGAGGTAGAGTTTATCAGACTAGAACAGAACAACATGACGGTGTCCCAGTACGAGGCTAAGTTCGCGGAGTTATCCCGGTTTGCACCTCATTTGGTGGAGAATGAGGAACGTATGACGCGGATGTTTCTGAGAGGTTTGAAACCCGAGATTCGTCAATACCTCATTTCTCACAAATTTTCTTTATATTCGGATGTAGTGAACAGGGCCCAGTTATTAGAACGAGATAGTGATTACGTTCAACCAAAGGACAACAACCAAGGTCGTACCGGTGGCAGCAGTCATCGAAACAATGACAACCAGCAGGGAGGAAAGCATCATGACAGAAGCGGTAACCACTCCGGTGGTAATCGTGGCCATGATAATAGAAGAAGTGAGTCGGGGGGAGATTTCAAGAAGAGAAGGTACAACAATGAGAACGTGAAGACGTCAACAGCAGCACCAACTGTTTCTAGGGGCGGAGAACGACCGCCAGTCGTATGCTATAAATGCGGGCAAGAGGGACACATCAGTCCTAACTGCACACAACAATCTAAGGTGTGTTATAACTGTGGAAAGGAAGGACATATAGCTCGAGTGTGTCCTGTGGCGAAACCAAGTCCAGCAGGGGTAGTGATCCCTAAGGCTGTTCCGGACAAGTCAAAGTCGGTAGTTCCTGGAAGAGCTTTTGTCGTGACTGCCCAGCAAGCAAGGAACCCGAAAGAGGTTATTACGGGTAAGCTAATCATAAACTCTTGCGAAGTTTACACCTTGTTAGATACCGGTGCTACCCATTCATTTATTTCACCTGCTTGTGCTCAACGTTTGAACTTGACTTCTGATAAATTAGACTTTGACTTATCTGTTGAAACTCCGTTAGGAGAAACCTTTGTTACATCTACAGTTTACAAATCTTGCTTGATTCAGATTGGTACCCTTACCTTACCTGTTGATCTTATATCTTTGAAAATACTTGCATTTGACGTGATTTTAGGAATTGACTGGTTAACCACTTACCATGCCAAAATTGATTGTTTCCGTAAGGTTGTTAGTTTTCATATTCCTAATCAACCTGTTGTGCGAATCCAAACCACCAAACCACTAAAATCAGTCAATATCATTTCAAATCCCAAGGCTATTCGTTTATTGAAAAACGGATGTCAAGCTTTCTTAGCTCATGTCACTGATCTAAATCAGAATACATCAGATTTGAATGATATTTCCGTTGTTAATGAGTTTCCTGATGTATTTCCCGAAGAACTTCCCGGTCTACCCCTAGAACGTGAAGTTGAATTCTTTATTGACCTTGAACCCGGTACAAAACCCATTTCTAAAACCCCATATCGAATGGCTCCTATTGAACTTCAGGAGTTAAAGGTCCAACTACAGGAGTTGTTAGACATCGGTTTCATTCGTCCTAGTACATCTCCTTGGGGTGCTCCTGTTTTATTCGTAAAGAAGAAAGACGGGAGTATGCGACTTTGTATTGACTATCGGGAGTTGAACCATGTCACCATTAAGAATAGGTATCCGTTACCTCGTATTGATGACCTGTTCGACCAGTTGCAAGGAGCGCAATTTTTTTCAAAGATCGATCTTCGTTCTGGATATCATCAGTTGAAGATTAAAACTGAGGATATTCCAAAGACTGCTTTCAGAACACGGTACGGGCATTATGAGTTCTTAGTCATGTCTTTTGGATTGACTAATGCACCTGCTGCTTTCATGGATATGATGAACCGTGTATTCAAAGAATATTTAGATCAGTTTGTGGTTGTCTTTATTGATGACATCCTCATCTATTCTAAAAGCCGTGAAGATCATAACCACCACTTGAAGATGGTACTTCAAAGGCTTCGTGATAACAAGCTTTATGCCAAATTGAAGAAATGCGAGTTCTGGCTTGAGGAAGTAGCATTCCTTGGGCACGTGGTATCAAAACATGGGGTATCTGTTGACCCGGCGAAGATTGAAGCAATACAAAGTTGGGAACAACCTAAATCGGTGACCGAAGTACGTAGCTTTCTGGGCTTAGCTGGTTATTATCGGAGATTCGTGGAAGAATTTTCTCGAATCGCTACTCCATTAACTCAGCTGACTCGGAAAGATACAAAATTCGTATGGAACGAGGAATGCGAGAAGAGCTTTCAAGAGCTCAAGAGGAGACTCATTTCGGCACCTGTTCTGACAATACCATCTGGTTCGGATGGATTTGTCATTTACAGCGATGCTTCAGGCAAAGGGTTAGGATGTGTTCTCATGCAACATGGGAAAGTCATAGCCTATGCCTCACGACAACTCAAAGAATATGAGAGGAATTATCCTACTCATGATCTAGAGTTGGCAGCAGTCGTTTTTGCGTTGAAGATATGGAGACACTACCTGTATGGGGAGAAAGTGGAGATCTATACAGATCATAAGAGCCTCAAATATTTCTTTACCCAGAAGGAACTTAACATGCGGCAACGACGTTGGCTTGAGTTGTTGAAAGATTACGACCATACCATCCAATATCATCCTGGAAAAGCAAACGTGGTAGCAGACGCGTTAAGTAGAAGATCATATGCGGGAATGAGTGCGATGCTGTCAACACAAAGGCCCATTTTGTGTGACTTACAAAGGATGGAGATAGAGTTCAAGACTCCGGGGACCCACATGATGATGTCAAGTTTACGCGTAGAACCAGCTTTAATTGATAAAGTTAAAGCTGCTCAATCTACAGATCCGGAGTTGATGAAGATGAAGAAGAAGGTGCAAGAAGGTGTTATTCCAGAAGCAAGAATCGATGAAGAAGGAATACTTCGAGTCAACTCCAGACTTTGTGTTCCTAACGATTCTGACTTGAAGTATAGAATCATGATGGAGGCACACAACACACCGTTTGCGATCCATCCTGGGAGTACTAAAATGTATCGTGATCTTCGACATACATTTTGGTGGAGCAATATGAAGAAAGAGATCGCGGAGTTCATCTCTAGATGTTTAACTTGTTAACGTGTAAAGGCGGAGCATCAAGTACCGAAGGGTCCATTGCAACCACTGGAGATTTCGAAATGGAAGTGGGAACACATTACCATGGATTTCGTTACGGGTCTTCCCAAGATTTCTCAAGGCATAGATGCAATTTGGGTTATTGTCGATAGATTAACTAAGTCTGCTCATTTCTTGCCTATACGAGAAACTTATTCACTGGAACGTCTTGCTCATATGTACATAAATGAGATTGTGAGATTGCATGGCATGCCAGTATCCATAATTTCGGATCGTGACCCAAGATTTACTTCACGATTTTGGGTCAGTTTGCAGAAAGCTATGGGCACCGATCTACGATTCAGTTCTGCATATCATCCTCAAACTGACGGGCAATCGGAAAGGACTATTCAAACTCTTGAAGATCTATTGAGACTCTGTGTTCTAGATTTCAAAGGGAGTTGGGATAAGTACTTACCATTGGTGGAATTCTCCTACAACAACAGTTATCAGGCAAGTATAGGCATGGCTCCATTCGAGGCGTTGTATGGACGAAAGTGTCGTTCTCCAGTATGTTGGGACGAGGTGGGTGAAGCAACATTGTTAGGACCGGAGTTAGTACGTATGACTACGGAAAAGATTCAAATAATCCGACAACGTATACAAACGGCACAAGATCGACAAAAGAGTTATGCGGATCTTCATCGAAGAGACGTAGAATTTAATGTCGGAGATCATGTATTGTTACGTGTTGCTCCATGGAAAGGAGTTACGAGATTCGAAAAGAGAGGAAAGCTCAATCCACGATTCATTGGTCCATATGAGATCCTTGACCGAGTAGGAAAGGTGGCCTATAGACTCGCTTTACCTCCAAGCATGTCTCGTGTTCATAACGTTTTTCACATATCCATGTTACGTAAATATGTGAAAGACCTAAATCACATTATTGAGTTAGAACCAGACGAGATAGCCGAAGATTTAACGTACGAGGAGGTACCTGTCAAGATCTTGGATAAGAAGGAACATGTCCTACGCTCGAAGATTATACCTCAAGTTAAAGTTTTGTGGAGGAACCATGATATCGAGGAAATGACCTGGGAGTTAGAATCGGAAATGAAAGCGAGGTATCCTCACCTTTTCGACATACCAGGTACGTACGTCAATTTCGAGGACGAAATTTCATAAGGAGGGGAGGTTGTAAGACCCCAACTTTTATAAATAAAAATTTAATTTCCTCTATATATTATTTTGATATAGTAAGGTGTTGATTTGATAAATGTGGTAAGTTATGGATGGAATGTGCAAATTTTACAAAGTAAGCAAGTGGTCATAATATATTCGTTGTGTCGGGGAATATTCTTTTGTCGGAGAATATTCGTACGACGGCGCAGCCATTGGTGGACCCCACAACAGAATAATTGTCGGATATAGAAAGCGACAGAAATAACATTTTCACGGCAAAACTTTTACCGTTAAACTGTTAAAATACCCGGTGATAAAAATACAGTAATACGCATTGTTGCAAAGTAGCACACGGTATTGCACAATATCTTTGATTATTGATGCTTACGTAAGAAGTCACTCAGTATTTAATAATTGTTACAGTATTTACTGTTTAATATTTTATATTATTGACTCAATAATTGCTGCATTGATATTTTATTGACTCAATAATTGCTACGTTGCTATTTTTTTTATGATTCAATAATGGCTACAGTTGATATTTTGTAGTATTGATTCAATAATTGTCGTTGCACAGTATTTCACGTTATCAACTCAATAATTCATATTATTTGAATAATATTATTAGATAGCATTATTGACAATGTCTAAGGAAGTTCTGTCTAGGAGGGGTTATTTAATTGCGCGCCAGTAAGGAGAAGTCCTTATCGGAAGGCCCCCTCTTTCCTGGGAACGACCTGGTTGTCATTATTGTGATTCTGTAATATTAATTTATATAATAATTGATGAATGGTTGATAAAAATATTTTCATTGTGTTGGAAATATTAATGTTAGTAGAAATCGACATTTATTTCGATAATAGTTGATTTTCGGATGTTAAATTGACCTAACGGAGAATTAATCAGATAAATGAGCAATTAATGGGTGGTTAACATGTGGGACCCACTTATTGGTGGATAATAAATAGTTGGTGGGTAGTTGCAGGGGTGGAGGTGCAAGATTTATAAACTTGAGGGACTAAATTAAAAATTTAGGCAAAGATGGAGGTACTAAAGTGTAATTGTCCAACCTTTTTCTAGCCTATAAATAGCAAGCTAATTTCATTCATTTCTCACCATTCTTGAAGAACAAAGTTATTATAGTGAGAAAAATTATAGAAAGAAAAAGAAGAAGAGTATTCTGCTACTACACTACTCCAGTATCAAATCTTCTACTGAGGTAAGGGGTATTATTTCTTTTATATTCATAAAGAATGCTATTTTCTTTCAATACTCGTAAGGGTTGTTACTCTATTCTTTATTGATCTGTGGGAGTAACCTGTCTACGCGGATTACCGCATGCATGGTGAATAACCCTTTGTATTCATTCTTTATTGATCTGTGGGAGTAACCTGTCTACGCGGATTACCGCATGCCTGGTGAAAACCTTTTGTATTCATTCAATTCCTTAATACTCTGTGGGAATAATCTGTTTACGCGGATTACCGCATGCGTGGTGAATCACCCTTCGTATTCATTTCTATTAAATTGTGGAAATGATCTGTCTACGCGGATTACCGCATGACGGGTGAAAATCCAATTACAGTTTCGTATATTCATTCATACTCGTATGAAATATTATTTCACTGAAATATTGGTCTGAACTTGTTATGAAATTTTTATTTTTTTTTATGACAAGTTACTATTCACGGGTTACTATTCATGAGTTACTATTCACGGTAAAAAAAAATATATTATTTTTTTTTATCTTTGATTGGATCCAAGTTTGAAACTTCATTCTTGAATTTTGCTCCACAATTGATTATTACGGAGTATTCATGAACTTTGATAAATTAAATTACGAATTCCTAATTTTTGTCCTTTATCTCACTGGATTCGTTTTTATATTATTTTTCATCATCCTCAGTCTTAAATGATGATACAAATGAATATCTTTGGCCTGTAGTGCAAAGATGAATGATTATTTGATGAATATCTTTGGCCTGTAGTGCAAAGATGATTACCTGATGAATATCTTTGGCCCGTAGTGCAAAGATGGACAGGAGTTGAGATGAACATGATCACTGGTGATATAAATGAATATCTTTAGCCTGTAGTGCAAAGATGAATATTTGATTTGAGATATATATTGATTGATGTTACAGGGATAAAATATTGATGATGGACTTTAAATCATAGAAGATAGTAGACTTCATTCTCTGCTTAACTCTTCTAATGATTTGTTATTTCCGCTGCGAATATTGATCTAAAACTTGTTGTCCATAATATTTTATCTGAACTGTTGAAGACTAACGATAATTTATTTTTCATTATCTTAGTCATAATATTCTTTACTGGGCTAGTTGAGCTCACCCTTTTCTTCCATTGTTCTCTTCAGGAAATGAGAATATTGCGGGTACTAGTCGGGGAATGGAGTGATGGTCCGAGTTAGAGCAGTAGTAGTCCTCACTATTTCTGATAAATAGTGTGATCATAATTGTAATGAGGACTTAGTTTGAATCTTAATATTTTCTACATATTTGTACTGAGACTCACAGTTGTGTGGTCGTATTTTGCACGACCGTATGATATAAAGTTTGTATTTGAATTCTGTACCATGTATTTGGCGACTCAGAATGGGTTGGGTTGAATGGACCTATTCTGGGGGCGTCACATATACACTTGTTGAAGAATCATCAATAAAGGGAGTTTTCTTATTTTATTTCTTCTTCTTTATTTTAGTTAGTTATTTTATTTTTAATGTCTAGTTAATTTTTTTATATCTAGGATGAAGATGAAATTAAATAATTATTCATGATAATATTTTTCATCTCTTCTATTATTTATGCCTTTATGTTTAATTGATTTCGCCTTCATATTTCGTTATTGAAATACCTTCGTTTTATAGTTCATATGTGATTTTAAATTCATTAAGAGGTTTTGATAGATTATTGTTAAGATATGAGTTTTTCATAATCCATGCTTGCTCAAAGAAGTTTTGATGGGTTATAGTTAATCCTTAAATTTTCATAGTCTATGCTTGCCCACGTTAATTATAAAATTATTAAATTAAAGGGAAGGGAGATCAAAATCATAAATAAGTTATAAAAATAGAATAGATTGAATTATATATTATGTTTATTATTTAATGGATTCGGATTCCTAGATTGTTTTCTCATTATTAGTTTTCATATTCTAATTAATCAACTCTCGATATTTTTTTCTAATTCGCCTAAAATAGTTATTAAGGATATATTAAAATTAATCTAGTCTCTGTGGGTTCGACTTGTACTTGTCAGTTCTTCAACTTGATACTGTGCACTTGCAGTTACATATTTTTATCACATCACGGATCATCTATACTTCATATCATAGCAATATAGAAATATATATGGATCAATAAAGTAAACAACAACAAAAAGTAACTGATAAATATACGAAGCTCATATTTTTATATATTAAAATGATATTTCTTTCGCGTAGAGATGAGAGCTACTCACTATTTATATAAGAAAGATTATATAAAAATATTAATTTTTTATATAAAAATATCAATTCTGTATTTTGCTCCAACAATTTTCACTATTATTTTCAAATCATTGTCATTCTATTCAAATTCAAACAACAAGGGATCATATGAGAACAGTTTAATTCCCGTACCATCTTTCTTTTTTCTAAATAATAAAAAAAAAAAAGTCACATGAAGGTCGAAAAAAAATACTCCCTCCGTTCCAAAATAACTGTTCAATTTTGATTTTTTTTAGTTAAATTGACTATTTTTAAAATTAATTATTAAGTATGTATAAATATATTTTTAACATTATAAAAATTGGTATTAGTAATAAATTGTATATACTTTTTTTTTTTGTTATAACATCTTCACCTATATTTTGTAAAAATGGTACAAAAAAAAGCTTTAAAAAATAGTCAATTTAACTTTAAAAAGTCAAAACTAAACAGTTATTTTGGGACAGAGGGAGTACTAAAATAGGCATTAAAACATACATAGTGATTTATTAATTATGATTCTATATAACAATTTATAAATAGAGACAACTTTGCGTGAGTTCTATCATATGATCTTAATTAAACTCTTGCCCTATACCACCAAGTTTTGAAGATGGGCTCATAACAAATAGATGTAAAATGATTCACATATTTTTGATAAAACAGGCATTAACTATTAATCTTATTTATGTTTGCATTAGTTTTTGTAGTGTACGTGTATATTGTTTTGATTAAAATACTAGTCTACTACTATAATTTAAAACTTTGTACTCCTTTTTAGTAGTCAAAATGTAAAAAGTAAAAGAACAAACTATATATCTTAATTTTGTGATCTTTGAAATCTAAAATTTTAAAAACAAAATAAAAGAAATAACTAAGGGGATGTTTGTTTAGGGTTGAATGACTGAATCAGTTAGTCATTCAGTGCGTTTGTTTTGAATAAAAATCGTCTGAATTGGTCAGATTTTTGGGTTGAATGGTTAAGTGTAATTTTTTTGATTGAATGAGTTGAATGACTAATGAATAAAGTATTTTATATTTTTTTATAATATTAATTATTATATTAAATAATATAAAATAAATTTACAACAATTTAAAATTTTTTCAAAAGAATAAAATAATAAAAATCTGTTATTGAGATGTTTTAGACATGTTAATTATTAAATAATTTTTTTTATTCAATATTCATAATTTTGTTTTATTCAGCTCATTTAAATTATTTAAATATTTAAAATTATTTCATTCAATTTATTTAAAAACCCGTTAAATCAAAGGCCAATCAACCTGCAAATCTCATAGTACTCCGTGCTTTAGGGTGAATCGTGTAAAGATTATTCTTGTCGTTTAACTGATTTACTTTATTTAATTAACTTAATTGTAAAGATTATTCTCATACTTTTTTCTGTGTAATATTTTTTTATGAGAAGTAATTTTAAAAATATTATGACTAATTCTCTTAAATTATATAAAATATTAAATATTTTTTTAAAAATAAAATATTGTATATTATGGGATGGAGGGGGTAATATATTTATATATTCGTAAATTGATTGCTCCTATTAGCATTAGTAACCAAAATACCAATAAATAACTATGAAGGTTTAAACTTGAAGAAAATATCAAAATAAAATGAAATTAACACGGACAAGTGCATTAACACCACAATCTTGTCTCGTTGTAAAGCCGAAGACTTATCTTTAATTATAAAAAAAAAAGAAAAAAAGGAAAGAAAATGGAGGCTTCCATATTTTATTTTTGGTTGCTAATTTGACACACGCACCACCACACACTTTAAGGATTGAACCCCCAATCTCATAATAAATACTCTTTTCATCTTTTAATATAAGATTTTCTAGAATTGTACACAAGTATTAAGAAAATAATTGTATAACATTAAATGTCTATAAATTTATCTAAAATTTCTTATATTAAGGGAAGGAGGGAGTATGAGTTAGGTCATAATAATAGGGCCAAAGACCATAATTAAGTTTGGTCTTATTGACACCTTTCTCTCTCTTTATGTTGCCTAACTTTGACAATAACTCTGTTTTACTCCTTGTGAATTTCGTATCTTTCTATTTTATTTTCTAATTTTAAAATCTTATTGTCTTATCATTCAGGTTAAAATTATGGAGTAACTTTTAAATTATTAATATGATATAAATTACACATGCAATACGCGCATCAATTGATATTAATATTTATAATTTGATGTGATACATTATATGTGAAGTCTTATAATCAGTAATATTTTTGTTAAATTCTTTCTTTGTATTGTGAGAGAGAATTTTTTTTGTACCCGTTACATAAAATTATCAAAAATAACAAGTTATGGAGTAGGTCAATTTACGCAACCAAAAATATTACTAGAAGAGAAAAAAAAATGTCAAAAAATAAATCAAACAAATTTTGAAAATCAAAATTCAAACAAGACAATCTCGACAAGTCAATTACCAAATTACCCATAAGCATATTCTCTCCAAAGTCCGATCCACACCCAGCAGAAACAACAACAACAACATTCGTATATAGAGTTTATACAGAGCCACCATTAAAAACCAAATATGCGTGCTCAATAAGCCAAAGAAACCCTAGATCTTCATCCCTCCATTATTCCACATCTTCACGTCACTCCCACACGACCTAGATCTGAACCCCAACCCTTTTTTCTCTTAGCACGCATTCTCAATTCTGCATATTTCCCACCATATTTCACATAATTTACACCATAATTTAACTCATCCTCACTCCCGTAATTTGATTTATGTTCTTTGGGTATTTAAAATTTTAGATCTGGGAATGAGCTAGTTTGCTAGTTTTATTCTAGTGTCCTGATTGTTTTAAAATCTAATATATAATCTCCTGTATCTATTTATATATATGTATATGGCAATGCCATCGGGAAATGTGGTTATTCCCGATAAAATGCACGGTGGCGGTGTTGCCGGAGCAGAGGTGCTGCACCACCCTCACTACCACCGGCAGTGGGTCCCAGATGAACGTGATGGGTTTATTTCGTGGATACGCAGTGAATTTGCTGCGGCGAATGCTATAATTGATTCCATGTGTCATCACCTGAAGGTGATTGGTGAGCCAGGAGAATATGATGGTGTAATTGGGATTATACAGCAGAGGAGGGTTAACTGGTACCCTGTTTTACATATGCAACAGTATTTTTCGGTGACCGAGGTTATACATTCGCTGCAACAGGCAGCATGGAGGAGACAGCAGCAGCATCATCATCGATATTTTGATCCAGTGAAGGTGCAGGGGAAGAGAGTTAGTGGTGGGTCTAGGCAGGGACATCAAAAGGGTATAGAGTGTTACAGCCAGGAGGCAAATGCGGGTTCTGATAGAGGAGACAAAGTGAGTGAGAAAGGGAATGAAGGGATTGTGGGGGCTGTTATTACGAACTCTGATGATAAGGATGTGGAGGACAAAAATGGTAAGCATTAACTATTCTGTTGTTTTGGGTGTTAACTCAATCTATTATCAGTTGTTATCCGGCTTATTAGCTATTAATTTACTTCTCTTTTCAGCTTGTTAGCAATAAATTTGCTTCCTTTTGTATGATTAGGTGGATAAGCTTTTTCCATTTTGTAATGAATTTGTTTACCCATCATTTATGAAGCTTATGGACATATGCTATTAGTGAATATTTCTAAAATTGTTTTATTTTATTGCTTATGATAAGTAATCATGTATAATGAGGGCATCAAAAGGGTATGCACAAGCCCTTTGCACCAGGAACACAATGGGAAAGGATGGTTAAATTAATGTGGTTCTGTTTAACAAGAATCCGGATTTCATGAAGTTGATACAATCTGTTAAGGAATAAAATATGTAATCTCCTTGATCTACTCCTTGATCTATGGACGGTCAACTTTTATTGTTTGGTTTTCCATTTATGTAGGAATGTAAATTAGGCAATGATTGTGTATAGGTTTTAATTGAGGATCCTAAATTGATCCCTATTCTGTATATATATATCCCTTTCTTTCAATGAATACAATACACAGAATATTAATTTCTTACATGGTATCAGAGCAGGAACTCTCCTGACAACCAAAAACCCTAGTTTTTTCTCTTCTTTTCTTCCTTCAGCCGTCATCTATGGCAGGAAAGCAAACCATGCTTGAGGCCGACAAATATTGCAATCCAAATGATCCTTTTTATCTTCACCACTCCGATCAACCTGGAGTTGTTCTTGTCACTCAACTATTGAATGAGGACAATTACAGCACTTGGAGTCGTGCCATGCTCATGGCCCTCAGCATCAAAAATAAAGAAGGCTTCATCAATGGCACCATCCAAAAACCACCAATTACATCCACCACAGAACTCCAACAATGGACGCGGTGCAACAATCTCGTGAAATCATGGCTTCTCAATTCAATCTCACACGATATCGGAGCAAGTGTAGTATACAACGAGGCTGCTCATGAAATTTGGGCTGACCTGGAGGAGCGTTTTTCACGCATCAATAGTGTCCATCTCTTTCATGTTGAAGAAGGAATCCATGATTGTAAACAGGGCAACATGACCATTGGTGCTTATTACACCAAACTAAAGGGCCTCTGGGATGAACGAGACGCACTGTGTTCTATTCCATCCTGCACTTGCGGCACTGTCAAAGAGGTTCTGCAGTTTCAACAAAGTCAAAAGACTATGAAATTTCTCATGGGCCTTAATGAAACTTACGCTGCTGTTCGGGGACAGATTCTACTCATGGATCCACTTCCTACTGTTAACAAAGCTAATTCTCTCATTCTCCAGGATGAAAGACAACGGGCAGTATCAAAGGGAAGTGCACCCGTGTCTGACAATACGGCCTTTGCCGTAAGAAACAACTCACGGAATTATGAAAAAAATTTCACACCTAAAAATTCTCATTTGAAATGTGAAATTTGTGGCAGACCTGGGCACACCTCCGAAACTTGCCGAGCACATCTTAAATGTGATTATTGTGGCTGGAGCGGTCACACCATTGACGAATGCCGTAAGTTGCATAAGAGAAATTCCGCTGGTGGTAAACCTGATCAACAAGAGCGTAAGAACTTTACCTCTAAGGTCCATCATGTCAAGGCCAATACAGCAACACCTCCTACTTCTTTCAACCTCACAGCAGAACAGTACCAGAATCTAATGACGCTTCTTAACAACAATAAGCCCAATTCTATGGCTACTCA